>CM056054.1:5740290-6162790 GCA_029574335.1 Rana kukunoris
TGTGAAAATGACAATGGTCCCAAAAATTTGTCAAAATTGTCCAATGTGTCCGCCATATTGTCGCAGTCACGAAAAAAAAAAAAACGTAGTAAAAAAAAAATATTAATAAAAATGCCATAAAACTATCCCCTATTTTGTAAACGCTCTAAATTTTGCGCAAACCAATCTATAAAACGCTTATTGCGATTTTTTTTTTTTACCAAAAATAGGTAGAAGAATACGTATCGGCCTAAACTGAGGGAATTTTTTTTTTATATATATATATTTTTGGGGGGATATTTATTATAGCAAAAAGTAAAAAATATTGCATTTTTTTCAAAACTGTCACTCTATTTTTGTTTACAGCGCAAACAATAAAAAACGCAGAGGTGATCAAATACCACCAAAAGAAAGCTCTATTTGTGGGGAAAAAAGGACGTCAATTTTGTTTGGGAGCCGCGTCGCACGACCGCGCAATTGTCAGTTAAATTGACGCAGTGCCAAATCGCAAAAAGGGGCAAGGTCCTTAACCTGCATAATGGTCCGTGTCTTAAGTGGTTAAAAAAAAATCCAGCGGTGGTAATCCACTCTCGGTCTCCGCTCCAACGTTGTCTGTATCCTGCGACGGACGATCTCCTCCCTGCCGGGGTCCAGCGATGAGAAGATCTCTTCATCCAGGTCGGGGATCCAGAGCGGACGCATCAGCACATGTCTCCACCGGAGACAGCCCGGCGAATGACGCGGCTTCAGCCAGTGACAGCTCTTATGTAAGTGAGGGCGGGGCCACACGTCACATGACCGCCGTCCCCCAACAAAAAGTGAGAAATTCGGACGAAGAAAAAAACATTTCGAAGGGAAATGGAAGGAAAAGGTAAGTGAACCAACAGTGCACAAGCTTAAAGGAACCTATTTAGAAAATAAACCTTTACAACCCCTTTAAGCTCCAACAAGATGTTGCTGTCAAATCAGAAATTTGACAGCAACAATGAATGAGATAAAATCTCCCTGCCCACCCCAATGATCACAAGAATCTTAAAGTTGACACACAGTGGGCCAGATTCTCAGAGGAGCTACAACGGGGTATCTCAGATACCCCGTCGTATCGCCGTTTTTTTCCCCGGGTATCTATGCGAGTGATTCTTAGAATCACTTTGGCATAGATACGGGTGAAGATCCAACAAGTGTAATACAATTACACTTGCGGATCGGAGATGTAATGACAACTCCGGCCACTAGGTGGCCTTTACGTTGTTTTCTCATTTGCCTATGCAAATGAGGCTACTACGCCTATTCCCGATCGATTTTAAGCCGCCCCGTCGTCGCTTACGTCGTTTTTCCTGCTAATATGTGGAGTAACCATACGCAGTACCGTCGGATGCCGTCGGGTGCCGTCGGATGCCATGTTAAGTATGGCGTCGGGTCAGCGTCGGCTTTTCCGTCGGTTACGTCGTTCGCGAATAGGGAATTGCGTAAGTGACGATCACGTCGTTTTGACGTCGGTTTCAACGACGCTTTCCGACCTGAGCTGAAGCATGCGCACTGGGCTTTTTCCACGGCCGGCGCATGCGCAGTTTGAACGACGCGGGGGCGCGCTTAATTTAAATACAAGCCGCCCCCTTTGAATTACGCGGCCTTACGCTGGGCCATTTACACTACGCCTCCGCAAACTACGGAGCAAGTGCGTGGAGAATACGGCACTTGCTCTGTTAAGTTGTGGCGGCGTAGTGTCAATGGCTTCACGCTACGCCAGCGAAAATGTATGAGAATCTGGCCCAGTGCTTTTAGATATGATGATGGGTAGGTCATTGCTGCCCCATTTGTTTTTTGTTCAACCTTTTGATTGGCAGCTCTACCTAAAACTTTAGGTCACTTGAGATTTTTCGGTGAGCTACTTACCCGTGGTGATTAGGATGAGTACAGCGAGCGCTCCCATCCCGGCACAGTGGAGGATATTCGGCAGAGGTCTGCGAAGAACACAATTTTCTCTTCCTGGTTGTAAACCTTTTCTTCTTTCTCATTCTTTATTGTTTTGAACTGCTTTACAAGGGCAGAACACACGCCATTTACAAGTCATTTCTCTCGCCCCTTTTTTTATTTTATTTGATAACTTAGAGTTTCTGCACCAATTATGAGTGGATAGACACGCTAGAACACAGGCAGGGTTAGACGAGGAGGAAGGGAATGGTGCAAAGTGCAACTTCATAAAAAAGGCCACTAGCAGCAGTTCTATTTTACAGGTTCCTTATAATTGTGTTGCTTATTAACCACTTAAGCCCCGGACCAATATGCTGCCAAATGCCCAAAGGTGTTTTTACAATTTGGCACTGCGCTGCTTTAACTGGTAATTGCGCGTGCGACGTGGCTTCCAAACAAAATTTGCGTCCTTTTCTTCCCACAAATAGAGCTTTCTTTTGATGTTATTTGATTGCCTCTGCGACTTTTATTTTTTGAGATATAAACGGAAAAAGACCGAAAATTTTTTTTATTTTTTTTTATTTTCTACTTTTTGTTATAAGAAAAATCGGATAAACTAAATTTTAGTCAAACATTTAGGCCAAAATGTATTCAGCCACATGTCTTTAGTAAAAAAAATCGCAATAGAAAAAAAAAAACGAGCTATCTAGCAGCAACAGTGACACTAATACAGCGATCGGAAAACCGATCGCTTAGTGACACTGGCAATAGGGGGTGAAAGGGTTAACTTGGGCGGTGATCAAGGGGTTAAACCTTTATTAGGGGGGGTACGGGGCTACCCTGGACCTAACACTAACTGCCTGTCACACTAACTGTCACACTGACACTAAATGCAGTGATCAGTAAATATATGAGCACTGCAATCAGTGACACTGTGACAGGGGGCTGGGGGGGGTGATCTGAAGGGGTTAATGTGCCTATGTGTGTGGTGTCAGTGTGCTGTTGTGCAACTTACTTGTGATGTCTTCTCTCCTCTCGCCGGATTGAAAATACCGCCGAGAAGAGACATCACTTCCTCTGCCTGTGTTTACATTACACAGGCAGAGGGTGGGCAGAGGGGGGGAAACCGATTCGCTGTGAACGATCGCGAGGGGGCGGACAGAAACGAACAGCCCCCCCCTCATCCCGGATCGCTCCCAGAGGCTTACCGACCGCCGCATGTAGCGGGAGGGGTCCCGATCGGACCCCCGACCCGCGGGAAGGCAGGGACGTGCCGGCACGTGCATCTGCCTGTACGTGCCATTTTGTGAACGTACATTTACATGCGGCGGTCGTTAAGCGGTTACATTTTCTAAATAGTTTTACAAGAGCAGAAAAAATGTGCCCTATACAAGTTATTCTATCTATCCCTCTTTTTTTATTTTATTTTTATAAACATATAGGCCCGGATTCACACACATCGGCGCATATTAATGCCACCGTAGTGTATCTCTTTTACGCTACGTCGGCACAGCGCGGAGAGGCAAGCATGGAATTCACAAACAAATGCTCTCAACTCTGCGCCGGCGTAGCGTATATTTTGTAGGCGTAAGCCGTCGTAAGTGGTGGAAGTGGGCTGGAAGTGGGCGTGATCCATGTTAATGAAGCGTGACCCCATGCAAATGATGGGCCAGGCGCCAGACAAGTAATTAAAATGAACTGCGCATGTGTCGGGACATTGACGTATCCCCGTGCGCATGCGTACAACCACGTCGGAACAACTGCCTAAGATACGCCGGATCACTGTGTACGCCGTGAACGTAACCTACGCCCAGCCAGACTCACGTCGGCCCATATTCACAGACGTCCAACGTACAATACGTAGGCTTGTGTTCCCTGGTCCATACCTTTGCATGGGTTGCGCCTCATCTATGGGAAATTATTTTACACCGAACGTAAAACTTACGCAAACCGCGTAAATCATGCGCTGGACGCAAGTACGTTCGTGAAACGCCGTATTTCCCTAATTTGCATATTTGCATCGAAAATCAATGGGAGTGCCAAATGCGTCCAGCATAAGTATGCGCACACTCTACGCCGGCGTAGGCAAGTTACGTCAGTCGAATAAAGTTAGTTTTTAAGCATATCTTAGTTCTGTGGGCACGGCGCACAGATACGACAGCGCATATTTACACTTACGCGGCTTATCTCGAGATACGTCGGCGTAAGTGCTTTGTGAATCTGGGCCATAGTTTCCACAACAGTTTTGAGTTTATAGACAAGACAATACACAGGTAGAGTAAGGGGAGGGAGAAGGGGAAAGATACAAAAGAGGCTTGGGCGACCTCGAATATGTAGCCCCCCCCCCCCCCCCGACGTCACTTCCAGTCTGCTCTGCATCCCATAGGAGTCCAACAACCAACTTTTTGGTTTCTACTTCCTCCATCACAGCTGGTTTTTGGCCATACTTGTGGACAGTAATACATGATGTTGTTGCCTTTCTGCTGGTCCATCTGCGGCCTCATGCATCTGATCTCACAGTCTAACAAAGCCCCGCCTTCTCCTCGCCCTCGTCCATGATAGGCGGAACACTGAACACTGACTCACTGCTGGGAAACTGAGTGCTCTGCCTATCACGGATGAGGAGGAGGTGGGGCTTTGTTACACTGGACGGCAGCTGACTGACTGTGTGAAACAGTGGGAGATCAAGTATGCAGATCGGAACAGTGATGCATACAATGGGCACAGTGAGGCTGCAAATGGGCACAGTGAGGCTGCAGATGGGTATTGTTGACCCTCTTTTTCACTTATAGTAGCTGCTGAATTTCCCCTTCTAGGCTTATACTATTATTATTAAGTTTTACCATTTTTTTTGTGGTAAAATTAGGTGCCTCGGCTTATATTTGGGTCGGCTTATACTCGAGTATATACGGTAATTGAGACTAATTTGGGTTTGGGACTTACTGTACATACAGTAGGTTTGAAGAGAGCCCAGCCTGTCCATGGTTTGTGAACCAGATAAACTAATGTACAATTTTGCTGCCATACCAACCAACTAACCATAATGCATCTTAATCCTAGCTAGACAAAACTTCTGGCTTTGCACCCTCTCCCATTCTAGCTCTTGGAGTTGGGCCCCTTCTGTAAGTTTATGGACTGTGCTACACCACAGTGACAGGTACGTAGCTTCCTTTTTTTCTCAGAAAGTCATCTCTTTCCTCCACCAGCATTTGAAAGGTAATGTATTACTGTCAGTAGACCACGCTGTCAGTGGCAGGGTCCACATGACCATGGAACAGCAAGCATGGGCAGAGATCCTTCATCATTTTCATCACGCACTAGGTGTATATCTTGGTGGCTGGGAAGAATGCAGTATGGGGCACACTGCTAAAGCTGTTGGTGCTACCGGAAGTCTCGTACCATGGTGCTCCTAATATCACAGTCACCCCTACAGTCTTCTTTTTAATGTACTTATCCTCCGACTCATCACAGGAATAACTGCCTGTCAGAAACCATGAATCAGACCAAGACAGAAGTACAGGGTAAATCACTCTTGTTTAATAATAATAATAAAAAGATAAACAGAGTAAGCATAGTCAAAACAAAGCCAGAGTTCAGGAACCGGATCAGATAGTCAGATAAGCCAAACGTCAGCGAGCCAAAGATAAACATAGTAGAACAGCAAGCAGGATCTGGAGCCAGAAGGAACGTCAGCCAAGCAAGTCTTCAACAGGAACGCAGGAGATGTTGACCAAGGCGAAGGCAGAGAACATCTGAGCTGAACTGCTTAAGTAGGCAGGACTAATGAGCAGGATCATCAACAGGTGAGTCACTGTGGAGAGATAGAAGCTGGCAATTAGCTGACAGCTGAGCGGCCAGCTCAGAGAAGGAAGGGCTGAGCCCAGCCCTAACACTGCTATACTGTTTTGCACTGCAGCTAGAATACCTGGGGAAGCATAAGCTACACTAGGCCACTGCACTAGTTCGCCTTGTCTTTTCCCTTATTTTCTGTCCGGTGTATGGCTTTATGGCATTTGGATGTGGATTTAACCCTTATTTTCTGTAAAGCTGGAAAGTGCAAGATAACCTTTTATTTTATCTTTTTTTTTTTGTCTTGGCTTCTGTCCTGGCTCTGACCCTGGCTTATTTCAGTGACTTTGCTTACTACCTGCCTGCTGTGTATGACCTCAATTGATTTTGACCACGCTTCTGCTCCTGTTCCTGACTGACCTCCTGTGCACGATTTGGTTCTGGCTCCTGACTTTGCTTACTGTATCACTCACTTGTTAAGATCCACCTGTGAATCTAGAGTGAGGTGACCAGATTTTTAAAATGAAATCCGGGGACATATTTGTTTTACTAGTAATGGCAGCAATCAGCAACTCTCTGCCTGTCGCCCGCCTCACAGCCTGTCAAGGCCCCGGCTACAACTGGGTAGGGAGCGGAGTAAGATCACTCAGCCAGGGAAAGCAAGTAGATAAACAGGCAGGCGGCTGGCTGGGATTTGAGCCAAGGCAGAAGAACATACGAGCGGAGCTGGATGGGCATGCACCCGAATCTGAAGAAATATTCCCTCTGCTTCGACAGCACATGATTATGAAAAAAATAGACCCCCTAAGCTAGTAGGAGCACTGACTGTCTTTGAAATTGCCCCAGCCCCTGATCAAATCCAATCTGGGGACAAAACCATGGACAGACTTGGTCCGGGGACAGTGTCCTCAATCCGGGGACTGTCCCCGGAAACTGGGAATGTCTGTTCACCATAATCTAGAGTTACTTGTGTCTTACTGGTACCTCTGCACTATCAATATTTCACCTGCTCATCTAGAATGTCTTCTGCTTTGCTGACAATGCCGCATGGTCAAGTCCCGTTCTGGTGCCTCATCTACTCAGATCTTCAGGTAAGTTCACAGCTGGAAACATGTGCTTCTTTGGTCTCCATTTTCAGGTGTACTCTGCACTTAGCCACACAGCCTTTGGCACTTCAGCGCTTTGGTGCTGTAAGGCACTTCGGCCTCTGACCAGGTACATGTGAACTATACATTCTAGGTCCTCCAAAGTTCCCCAGGAAGACTTTTAAATGACCACACTAAAAGCAATAACCAATCCACACCCTTAGGATTTTAAAATTCCTTGGACTTGGAGTGGTTAACAGATTGGTATCATTGTTAAAGCTCAAAAAAAAACATTATGGAGTGAGATGGAATTTTGAGATGTTGGTTTATCATTTTTACAGCTGGTGATTAGTTGTTCAGTAAAAGTGATCACTGTTTTCCAAGGTGGTTTTTGAGCTCTCCTATTCCTCCAGGAAGGACTGTGGTAAACAATCATAATAGTTAGATCCAGAGAGGACTGAGACACACCCATTCCCTGATCTCCTCTGTGCCTAATGAACCTGGAAGCGATGATAACTCTGAAACTAGAAGCTACAAAATTGTCATCCCCCAGTTACTGGGCTGAAACAGACCCCATTTATTTCAAATAGTGCCAAGTTCTCTTTGGAACATAATTATTTTATATGTTATGGCAAATATTATCTATAAATCAGAGGAACAGCTATGGGTGCGAGTTTCACGCCAAGTTTTGTCAACCTCATTTTGGGATATTGGGTATATTACGATCAATTGAACAATATTCTCTTTGCTTCACAAATAAAAAAAATGCATTTGTTATATAGACAATCTTATCATCTGGGATGGGAATTCCTTTTCTGTGCTCCCCTTTGTTGAATATTGTATCAGCCATAAATTGGGAATCACATTCACGTATGCTTATGACTGTTATATGTGTTTATTCTGCTAACTGTAGTAGGCAGTTTGGATGTGCACTCTGTGGTTCATTAAACCCTTTATTGCAGTCTGCTGATTATATAGGTCAGTGGTTCTCAACTCCTGTCCTCAGGACCCACTACCAGACCAGGTTTGCAAGATAAATGAAATACATCCCAGCTGATATAATGTGCTGCTCTAGTGATTGCAGTATTCTAGTCTGCATCTCCCCAAGGTAATACTTAAAATCTGGCCTGTTAGTGGGTCCTGAGGATAGGAGTTGAGAACCACTGATATAGGTTGACCACAACTGGTTATAGATAATAGGACCAAAGAGCAACTGTAAACAAGATGGTCCAGTGAAGGTGTAAGTCAAGTATGCTTTCTCCCTGGCTATTGAAGCCACTACCACATTTCAGCATTGGTGGGGAAATACCTGGGATATCATGAATGTTAGGTTCAGGGGGATCCTTTGGTTAAGTATCATATGTGCCTCCCCATACGCTCTGTATGGGGAGGCACAGAAAATACTTAACCAAAGTTTTCCCCGTCACCTACCTGTGTGTGGGGTGTGGATCCCCCTCCACCCTCCACTATGTATTTACTTCTCCAACCCAGACACAGACCTCACACAACTACCAGAGGCCCCCTCACAGCAACCAGGGACCCCACACAGTCACCAGGGACCCCGCACATCTACCAGGGATCCCAAACAGCCACTAGAGGCCCTGCATAGCCATCCGAGCCCCCCGAACAGCCACTTCAGAAGAAAGAGGTGGGACAAATTTAGATGGGGCGGAACCCAGGTGCCTGATTTTAGTCTTGCCTAAGGCAGCACAAAACCAAAATACACGCTGAGTACAGGAACAGGGTAGACAAAAAGGGAGCTTGAAGCATGTGTTGAAAACACTATCACAAACCAGACACTGAAGGTTTGGTTGGGTTAAAACAGGTTTGGCTTCCACCCTGAGGCCCTGTACACACGATCAGACATGTCCAAGGAAACATGTCCGACGGACCGTTTTCATCGGACAAGGCTGGATTGTCTGATGGTCTGATGTGCATCCACACCATCAGACCAAAATCCCCTCGGACCAGAATGCGGTGATGTAGAACACAACGACGTGATGAAAAAACAAAGTTCAATGCTTCCAAGCATGCGTCGACTTGATTCTGCGCATGCGGGGGATTTTGGTCCGATGGTTTGTGTACTAACCATCGAACCTGTCCGACGGACAGGTTTCCTGCAGACAGATTTCAAAGCAAGCTTTTTAAACTTTTGTCCACTGGAAAACAGTCGGATAGGCCGTACACACGATCGAACATGTCCGCTGAAACTGGTCTGTGGACTGTGGACCAGTTTCAGCGGACATGTTCGATCGTGTGTACGCGGCCTCAGGCTGCCTACATTACCCTGCAGGTGGACAGACAGACGGGAATACAGCTCACCCAAAACCAGGTTGCTGTCCTAGAGGTGGGGGTGACCTCTAATCAGCCACTCGGTTTATCTTTATAAGAAAGAGAATTGCCGGCTGAAAAAACAAAAACAGGGGGTGTGGCTGATATTGTAGCTTGAGCCATAACCCCGGTAAACCACTTTAAAGCTGCAATGTATATACTGTATATACGTATTGATGTCTTTAAGTGGTTTTGAGCTGTTCAAACAAACTGTATTTGAATAGTCTGTATATTTGTAATAACAGGTTATGGTGTGGGAAGAAACTGTGGAAGTGTTACAACTAAATATTCATGCTTTTTATAGAAAGAGCTGTAAAAATGTGAACGTATGTAGGTGCGAGGGTGTAACATGTGATGTGATACTAAAGGTTAACTTTTTCTTGAAGGACGTTGTTTTTATTATGTAAAAAGAACCAAATAACCATTAATTAACCACTTCGATACCAGGCACATTCCCCCCTTCCTGCCCAAGCCAATTTTCAGCTTTCAGCGCTGTCGTACTTTGAATGACAATTACATGGTCATGCTACACTGTACCTAAATTTCATTTTTTTTTTCCACAGATAGAGCTTTCTTTTGGTAGTATTTGATCACCTCTAGGATTTTGATTGTCTGCTAAACTAAACGAAACATTTCCACTTTAAAGGGGTGGTTCCCCTAAAAATAAACTTTTAACATTGCATTTCTCCTCTTAATCACATCTGGAATCGGCTGGTATTTTTAAAAAAAATCCGTCCGTACATACCATTTTCGTCATGTAGTCTCACCGCGGCTTCCGCTATGATGGTTGGGGACAGGCATCCGATCGACGCATACAGCACGTCACGAGATGCCGAAAGAAGCCGAACGTTGGTGCGGCTCTATACGGCGCATGCGCACCAACGTTCGGCTTTTTTCGGCATCTCGTGACGCGCTGTATGCGTCGATCGGATGCCTGTCAATCAAGTAGGCACGCCCTACCCCGACCGTCAGACCCGGAAGCGGCGGTGAGACTACATGACGTAAATAGTATGTACGGACGGATTTTTTTTTAAATACCAGCCGATTCTAGATGTGATTAAGAGGAGAAATGCAATGTTAAAAGTTTATTTTTAGGGGAACCACCCCTTTAAGCTCAGTTTAAACAAATACTCCATCTTTTCATAAAACTGGAATTCTTTTGGATATGTTGGGAATAGAAGGTACTATGGTTGTTTTATTAAAGGAGTAGAGCATGCTCACTTTGCAAAGTGAATACTTCACTTAGATCAGTGAATGAGGTGAAGCTGTGCTGACTTAAATCATCCAATCATGTGTGAGCTAAAAACCTGTTTCTCTCTCCTTCCATATGATTGGGTATTCTTTGCATAGTGAACATTCTCTGTTTCTTTAGTAAACCAACCCAATTGTCTAGGTCAGTGGTTCTCAACCTGGGGGTCGGGACCCCCTCGGGGGTCGAATGACAATTTTCCAGGGGTCAACAAATCCAGGACTGTTCCTGAATCCCACACCGCTCTCCCCGCCTTTTCATGGCTGTCTCTGGAGCTTGCGACCACCCAGCTGGGCTGTTACTGGAGCCGCAGCCACTCACTCAGCCACTTCACAGCCACCCATTCAGTTCACGGCATGGCTGGGGGCAGAGACTTGGGCTCAGCTGACTGGTGAGGAGAGTGAAGTGGGAGGGGCTGGAGGAGACCCTATCTCCTGATTTCGGCATAGGTGTCACTGCTATGAGACACCACAAAATTGGAGACACAGTGAGTAACACTACCTGTGAATATAGTTGCCGATAAAAGTCCCCACTGCAGTTCTCAGATCAGCAGATGACCTTGATCAAGAGCACTGAAGTTGGCTGATCAGAACTCCCCCCTGCACTGCCACTCATCCCAACTTTCCACTAGCACTGCCACTGATCCCACCCAACACTGCCACTCATCCCAACTCCCCCCCATCATGGAGTAAGAGAAGGAATAAAAATAGAGAATATGTGGAAGGGAGAGGATGGGGGGGGAAACAAGAAGTTAGGATAGAGAGGGATAAAAGCGAAAGAATAATCGTTTTTAATACTGTACGAGTTGAAGGGACTCGGGGAGCGCTAAATGTCCTCGGGTTAGGGGTGCATATTACTAGTCTTGTTAGGGGTCATCACAAATTTTATCAAGGGGTCAGGACACCAGAAGGTTGAGAACCACTGGTCTAGGTCAAATGTGATGGCTGTTTTTGGTTAATTTAATGTGAGCAGAAGAGCGGTTGGGACCAGGATCATCCAGTGATGGTGTGAAAGACTGTATGTGATGGAGCTTCCTTTAGATTTGATTGTTGTTACAGGAACATCCGTGATGAGGTTTCCTCCACATGTCCTTGTTGGTGTCGGGATATTTGAGACATAATTGAATGTAGCATTCAGATAGGTGCTGATCCAGGCTTGGTGGGCCGTCACCATTGTGTACACCCCGGGGAAGTTGGGGTATGCACAGCCCAATCCCCAACTCACAACTCCAACCTGGTACCATACACCCCGGACCTTACACACCAGAGGTCCTCCTGAGTCACCCTGTAAGACATAAATAATCGTCAGCTGCACCAACGTCTATCTGTTCAGGATATTTAAATAAAATGTTTTAATCTTAGCACATACCCATTCCAAGAATGTTTAACCCCTTTCCGACCGTTGCACGAATATATACCTTGGCAGAATGGCACGGCTGGGCAGATCGACGTATATATATACGTCACCTTTAAGGCCGGTGGTTGGACGCGCTTCTGCCGCAAGCTCTGTGAGTCTGACCGCGGGTCCCGTGGACTCAATGTCCACCGGGAGTCCCACGATCATCTCTTGGAGAGGAAGAATGGGGAAATGCTGATGTAAACAAGGCATCCCCGTTCTGCCTAGTGACAAGGACACTGATCACATCTCCTTGTAATCGGGAGCGGTGATCAGTGTTGTGTCACAGGTAGCCCCGCCCCCTACAGTTATAACACATCCCTAGGACACACTTAACCCCTTCAGCGCCCCCTCCTGGTTAACCCCTCCACTGCCAACCACATTTTCACAATAATCAATGCATTTTTATAGCACTGATCGCCGTGTAAATGTGAATGGTCCCAAAATAGCTCCATAATGTCGCAGTCACGATAAAAATCGCTGATCGCTGTCATTACTAAATGCCATAAAACTATCCCCTATTTTGTAGACACTATACGATGTGTCCGCCATAATGTCTCAGTCATGATAAAAATCAATGATCAGCGCCGTTACTAGTAAAAAAAAAAGAAATCCATAAAATATTTCCTATTTCGTATGTATGGTATAAATTTTGCACAAACCAATCAATAAACGCTTATTGCAATTTTTTTTACCAAAAATATGTAAAAGAATACGTATCGGCCTAAACTGAGGAAAAAATAAAACTGTTATATATTTTTTGGGGGGATATTTATTATAGCAAAAAGTATTTTTTTTTTTTTTCAAAATTGTCACTCTATTTTTGTTTATAGCGCAAAAAATAAAAACCGCAGAGGTGATCAAATACCACCAAAAGAAAGCTCTATTTGTGGGGAAAAAGGACGCCAATTTTGTTTGGGAGCCATGTGGCACGCGCAATTGCCAGTTAAAGCGACGCAGTGCCGAATCGCAAAAAAAGTGGCCTGGTCTTTGGCCAGCCAAATAGTCCGGTGATGAAGTGGTTAAAACCCAAAAAAAGCACAAACACTTTCCAATATATTCTTAGAAAATAAATACATTTTGGTCACATCTAGGCACTAACTGATGTCATGCGTTGCTTCTGTTTCCTGTGAAGAAATCCCGACCTGAATGTGAGCCATGCTGGAATGTTCTAGATGTCACTCACCTGGCAGGAGTCTTTTCCCCCATCCTTGTAGCCGGCACAGATCTGATCATACTGGATGTGATCGGGACTTCCTGCACTCTCTTGCATTACTTGGCATGTATTGCGGTCTATTATGGGGACCATGACCTCCTGGAGGGTCTCATATAAAACTACACTCCCTGGAGATGAAACGTAGACAAGAAGATGATTACAAGGTCATTCTTAGGAAGGCCATACATAGATAGATCATCTTTACACTCCATTCACACTGGTGCACTCCAAGAATGCAAATAAAATTGTGTGTGTGTGTTCCCGTAATACACAAAACATTTAAATCTTTTTGCTCGCTGTGGTGCCCTTCATTAAGAGGTTATAAAGGTACATTTTTTATTTTTTCCTAAATAGCTTCCTTTACCTTAGTGCAGTCCTCCTTCACTTACCTCATCCTTCCATTTTCCTTTTAAATGTCCTTATTTCTTCTGAGAAATCCTCACTTCCTGTTCTTCTGTCTGTAACTCCACACAGTAATGCAAGGCTTTCTCCCTGGTGTGGAGTGACGTGCTCGCCCCCTCCCTTGGACTACAGGAGAGTCAGGACGCTCTCTACGATGCAGATAGAGAAAGGAGCTGTGTGTAAGTGGGCGTCCTGACTCTCCTTTAGTCCAAGTGAGGGGGCAAGCACAACACTCCTCACCAGGGTAAAAGCCTTGCATTACTGTGTGGAGTTACAGACAGAAGAACAGGAAGTGAGGATTTCTCAGAAGAAATAAGGACATTTAAAAGCAAAATGGAAGGATGAGGTAAGTGAAGAAGGACTGCACTAAGGTAAAGGAAGATATTTAGGAAAAACAATTTTTTTTAAGTGTATTTTTGTGCGTGAACTCGAGAGAGAGGAGCCGGACTGCAGGAGTTGGGAATAGGCAGACCCTCCCCGCAGAGGCAATCTGCCATCCTTCTCCATGCCCCCGGGTGGCAATGGCGGGTGTGAGGGAGGGACTCCCATTTACCCCGCCCTACCTGCCCTGCTTGGGAGCCCAACGGGGCAGAGGGACTCCCCCTATGAGGAAGTGAGGGGGTCTAGCCCGCTCAGCCAGCCCTGTAGGAACATTTTTTTTACCTTTACAACCCCTTTAAGAGAGAAAGAGATAAAGCAGGTTTTATTGTGAAATACAATTTTACGTTTTTTTTTTTTTTTTTTTAGAGACAAGAGTCAAATATATTGTACACATATGAATTATATGTAAGTAGCTTTAAGAAGGGAAAGACCAGGCAGGTGGAATCAAGAAAAAAAATGTATGTAAGCAGGTTTGTTAGGCAACAATTTAATAGGGAGGGACCAGGCAGAAAAGACAGGTTATATAATGGAAAAAGAGATTAGAGAGTATTATTTCAGAGACAATAACCAGAAATATTTTACAGACACCATGCACATCATGTAAACAACTTTAGTAGGCAGCAGTTTCAGAGAAAGGCACAAGGCAAGTTGAAGGAGAAGTACAGCCAAAGCTTGTTTGGCTGTACTTCTCCTGTCAGGGCCAATCCTAGGCAGGGTGCACAGGGTGCATTGCACCCAGGCGCCTGCAGAGGTGGGGGCGCCAAACATCTAACAGACCCTCTAATAGAAGCCCGCTCTGTGTCCATCACAGGGGCCCCCCTCCAGGTCCCAATAAAGTACTCTGCTCCTCGTCCTGTATTTTGATTATTGTTAAGAGATCATGTAAGGATCCCAGGGTAATAAAGACTTTGTGGGGGGGGCATCTCTGTGGTTGAGTCATTGCCATAGAAACATGTGTAAAGGGGAGGAGTTAGTAAAATGACCAGGCCCATGTGGGGGGCGCCAAAAATATTTCTGCACCCAGGCGCCTGTGACCCTAGGATCGGCCCTGTCTCCTGTGCATTACAGGAGTGTGATTCATTCTGGAAAGGCCTGTTGAATAGTGTATCTAGATTTGGCTAAAGCATTTGACACTGCAAAAATGCTTAACCCACATATTGAGGTCCGTTGGTGTCAATGATAGTACTGTATATGTACCTGGAAAGAAAAATGGTTGCAGGGGGGCGCCCAAAGGGTGGTGATAAATAACACATTTTCTGAATTGTCTGCAGTTATAAGTGGGGTACCTCAGGACTCCTGAGACCAGTTCTGTTTAACTTGTTAATAAATAATATAAAGGCTGACATACATAGTTTGTATACAGCATCACATCACAGCATCAGGAAAGGCAGCGGCTTCGGCCTAGCTCCGGATCGTGGCACCGCTAGCGGCCATGTAAAATATTGGCATAATTTGGATAAAAATCGGCCGATGACGATTTCTCCAAAACGGCGAAATATCGGCCGATATATCGGTCAACCTCCACTATAGACCTCAATAAGATTCACGTCTCAGTTTAAGTTTCATGGATTTCCAATAGGACTGGACCCCTAATCCAGGAGACTCCCATCTCTAATTAACATGATGCACTGGGTGTAAATTACGGACATGACTTCCTAGGATGGAAAATGAGTGAAATCACTTTTGTTTATCATTTCATGGACTCACCTCCAAAATCTCTTGCACCCCAGCCGGTCACCCAGCACTCCGTACCACAGGGGAAGGTGGTGTTAGAAGATGGCAGACAGATTGGCCTGATGTGCTGAGTATAGGTGACGGGTGCGTCCAGCAGCAACAGGGCGATGTCCCCAGGACTTGTAGTGTCTGTATAATTACTATTGATGATGATAGAACTTACATTGGCAACAACTGTATGATTGCTGATCACATTCAGCTGGTACATGCCCAAATATACTTTGTAATTCGATACCCGGATAGGACTGCAGAAAGAAAACAGAAAATAACATGGATACATAAGGACCCATCTACTGCAGAAGGCAATGTAAGATTATATAACTTTTTAGAAAAGACCCTAGAGAATAAAACGTTTTTTCAAATTTTTCAAATTTTTCTTGTTGCACTGCATTTGCGCAGCAGTCTTTTTAAATGCATTTTTTTTTTTGGAAAAAATTACATTATTGAATAAAAAAATAAAAAAAAAAACTAGTAAAGTTAGCCCATTTTTTTTTTTTTTTTTGTATAAATGTAAAAGATTTTACGCTGTGAGAATCGTGAGAGAATCGTGATCTTCATTCTAAGCAAAAAAATTGCGATTCTCATTTTGGCCAGAATCGTGCAGCTCTAATATATATTAATCTTTTTTTATATATAAATCTGCTTAATGATCCAAAATGCCTGAATATAAATACACATACAAAATAGCCAAAAAGAGAGCCTTTTTGCTTCTTGTTTTTTTTTATTTTATTTTTTTCATGTCTTCGGGGTGTATAATTGGTTGATAATTGATGGTTCTTATTTAAAATGTATTTAAATAAATAAATGCAATCTAAATAGCCAAAAAATTGTTGTTGTCTTTTGCCATTTATTTCTTATTGTTTTTGCATCGTTTGTGTAATTGGTTGAAAGTAGATATTTTTTTTTTTTCAATAGAAAACAAAAAAAAATTGCCAAAAAGGGTGCTTTTTTTTTTCTTTTTTTCTTTGCGTATAGTATGTATAGTATGTGTAATTGGTTGATATTTGAGGTTTTTTTTTTTTTTTCAAGAGGGTATTTAAAAAAAAACACACAGTTAAGTAAAATCTAAATAGTCAAAAAAGTGTTTGTTTGGTTTTGTGTCCCTTTTCTTATATTCTTTCTGCATTTTGTGTGTAATTGGTTGAAAATCCCTTTGCTTTGCTTGTTTTGTGTGTGTAATTGGTTGATTTTTCAGGGTCTTTATTCAATAGTTAAAAACACAAACGAGTATCCCAAGTTAAGCCAAGATCAGCAGCAAGGGTTATAAAAAGAACGTTTTGGTGAAGACATCAACACACAAAGGCTTGGTCTGCAACTAGGTTATTAGCAGAAAGGTGGCAGTACAGGATCACCAGGTAGAACCATACAGTAGTTGAAGGTTATGGTCACAATGAAACAGACATGCAAGCAAAAGCAGAGCGACAGGATGCAGGAACTGGTAATCAGATTACAGGCACACAGGCCAGACACATAAAAGCAATATAGGCGGCCAAACCTTGGTATGCAGAACAAAGCCTTTAAAGGGTAACTCCAATAAATAGCAAATAAGAAAATATTGTAGCATATACCATTGCTAGACAATTATCACTCATACAGGGGCTCTTTGGTGACATAAACCAGTGGCGGAACTACCAGGGCTGCAGCAGTCACGCTTGCAACTTGGCCCTGGCATTCCGCCACTGACTAAGACCTGGCATCCCCCCCTGTACCTCCGGCTGGCAGTTCACTATGTAGTGGAGCTCGGCAGCTCTGTGGTGTTCACATGATCTCCCTTCGGCTAGCAGAGAGGGGAGGGGCCTCTGACCCGGGAAGGTATCGGCTTCAGTGTACAAGCAGTGCGACTCAATTTTGTACTGAATCTGGCCCCTTCCCTCTCCGCTATACAGAGGGAAGTGAACTGCTAGCCAGAGGTAGATCCCGTGAGCACCACAGAGCTTCCTGTAGAACAATGCCCATTTTAAATCCCCCGCCCCCTAATTAAAGCGGAGGTTCGGCCATTTTTTTTAAAAAAAAGCCAGCAGCTACAAATACGGCAGCTGCTGACTTTTAAAAAATGGACACTTACCTGTCCAGCGCGCCCACAATGTCAGCAGATGAGGCTGAGCAATCGCACGGTCCTCGGCTGCTTCCACCGCCATCCTCGGTGAGGGAATCAGGAAGTGAAGCCTTGTGTGAACCCTACTGCGCATGCGCGAGGATCGCGGCGGGTTGTCACTGGTCCCCGCTCTCTCCTGGGAACAGTGTTTACCATAAGACAGCGGGGGGGGGGGGGTGACGTGCCAGGCTGGATTCCCCACAGGGATCCAAACCCGGAAGTGGTGCAAATACCTGTCTCAGGCATGTATTTGCACCCCCCTCCCCCCTGGAAGGTGTCAAATGTGACACCGGAGAGGGGGAAGAATCCAAAAAGCGTAGGTTTCCCTTTATGTGTGAACCTTCGCTTTAAGATACTTTCTCCACCTACACTGGCTGGCTGAACACATATAAAAAAAAAAAAGTGTCCCTGAATTTTTGGGGAAAGGTTGGCAACTATGCAGGGAGGGGTCCCACTGGAGAACACTTGAAAGGGTTCTGCTGTGGGAACCCAATAAAGGGTCCCAAGATGGGAGAAAAAAGCCCTGGATCAGTGTAAAGGGCCTCAGGATCAGTAGCAAGGACCGCGGTATGGGGTCAGGGGGGCCCTTCATGTTTTTTTAGACATGTGCGTTCCCGTTCGTAAAAAATGGATTTTCGTACGAATTTGTTAGTATTCGTACATTCGGATCAATTCGAACATCCGAAAAGCTGAAAAAAAACAAAATAAGAAAATTACGGAATTACGAATAAGCAATTAACAAACAAGCGAAAATACGAACGTACGATTGGACAATCTTACTAAAATTAGAAACACCGAAACAGCAAAAGAACAAAAATGACATCTATAACGAACGATTTGCATTCCGTATTTTAAATCCTTTGTCTGTTCGTATTTTCATTTGTGTGTTTTGTAAATCCGTTTCTTTGTCTGTTGGTAAATTTGTGTACTCAAATTGTTCGTTTGAATGGGCAGTGTAGTTAGTGAGTGATGTATCTTACTTAATATCTTAGCCAATCAGCTTATCTCTTTTGTGCTGAGTCACATTGGACAGTGTAAAGCCTCGTACACACGATCGGACTTCAAACAAACTTTTCCGTGGATTTTTGTCTGAAGAAAGTTGGCCGGACTTTTGAAACCGAAAAAGTTTGTCCGATACAGCGTACACACAGACGTATTTTTTGGGGAAAACGCTCATTTTGACGTTTGTTGGCAAAAAGTCCGACCTCGATACGGGGCTTAAGAGGAACTCTATCTTACTATAGATAAGCCGCGTGTTGCGATGTATTTACGAAAGTACAAAATTACGAATCTATTAAATGAAAATTATTATCAAACAAAATTACAAATTTCGAATCAACAAAAATAATTACGAATAATTCAGTATAAACGAAAATAAAACTGTTACGAAAATACGAACAGGTCCGAATAGGAAAACTTGCGTCTTACGAAATACGAACGGGTCCGAAAAGGAAAACTTGCGTCTTACGAAATACGAACGGGTAGGAATAGGAAAACTTGTGTCTTACGAAATACGAACGGGTAGGAATAGGAAAACTTGTGTCTTACGAAATACGAACGGGTAGGAATAGGAAAACTTGCGTCTTACGAAATACGAATGGGTAGGAATAGGAAAACTTGCGTCTTACAAAATACGAACGGGTCCGATAGGAAAACTTGCGTCTTACGAAATACGAACGGGTCCGAATAGGGAAACTTGCGTCTTACGAAATACGAACGGGTCCGAATAGGAAAACTTGTGTCTTACGAAATTATGAACGGGGTCCGAATAGGAAAACTTGTGTCTTACGAAATACGAACGGGTAGGAATAGGAAAACTTGCGTCTTACGAAATACGAACGGGTCCGAATAGGGAAACTTGCGTCTTACGAAATACGAACGGGTCCGAATAGTAAAACTTGTGTCTTACGAAATACGAACGGGTCCGAATAGGAAAACTTGAGTCTTACGAAATACGAACGGGTCCGAATAGGAAAACTTGCGTCTTACGAAATACGAACGGGGTCCGATTAGGAGAACTTGCGTCTTACGAAATACGAATGGGTCCGAATAGGAAAACTTGAGTCTTACGAAATACGAACGGGTCCGAATAGGGAAACTTGCGTCTTACGAAATACGAACGGGTCCGAATAGTAAAACTTGTGTCTTACGAAATACGAACGGGTCCGAATAGGAAAACTTGCGTCTTACGAAATACGAACGGGTCCGAATAGGAAAACTTGCGTCTTACGAAATACGAACGGGGTCCGATTAGGAGAACTTGCGTCTTACGAAATACAAACGGGTCCGAATAGGAAAACTTGAGTCTTACGAAATACGAACGGGTCCGAATAGGAAAACTTGAGTCTTACAAAATTACGAATCTTTACGAATCTACGGAACGAGACGAAACGGGAAACAAAAAAATACGAAAATTTTGTCTAGTTTTTTTGCATCGGAGCTCTGAAGGTTCTAGTCATGCCTCTAACATAAACCAATCAATGATGATCGGTGGGGCACACTTGGCAGTTTTAAAGTGGACACTTTATAAAAGATGAATACTGGATCAAAAAAGATGTCAATGGCTGATTTTTAGAAACATTTTTTCAAAATTGAAGTCTGATGGAAGAATTGGTATATAAAGGTCACATGTTATACTCACTGGTGGATACAATGTGCTGCCGTCATAACCCACTCCGGTGAAATCAGGGATCCCCCACATAAATATACTCCATCTACTGTTTCACCTAAAACAGCGACCTGCCAGGGCCACTGCCCGTCCAACGCATCCGTACCGCCAACTATCCGACTGGACACCAACGGGGAACCGCACACTGAAATATCTGCATCACCGAAAGCATTGCTGGCTGAGACAAGCAAAAAATATATAAACAAATGATTATGAATGTGTTCCACAATAAAATACATACATGAATAATAAACACACAAAAAAAAAGGAACCCATTTTATTCGAATGTTGCCTTTCCGGGCATAAAAATATTTATAATTCATTTTGGTGAAAGAGGTTTTGATGACACAACGTCCAGGTTTTTATTTAATTTTTTTCTTATGTCCCCCAGGTAATGTTTAAAATATAAAAATGAGATCAAGTTGCAATACTCACCTCTTATCTGGCGCTGTCCCCTGTAGCAAATGTTTTTGTCCCAAAGTGTTCCCAGTCTTCCAGTTTAAAGGGGATGTAAAGGTTCTATGCATTAAGGTGAAAAAACATCCGGCCCCTCAGCCCCCCCATTTTACTTACCTGAGCCCTGGAAATTCATGCTTGATTGTTGCCCAGGCTTCTCGTCTCTTCATTGGATAGATTGATAGCAGCGCAGTCATTGGCGAGCGCCAGGGGCGGGGCGAGTCTTGCAATTAACGGCTATGGATGCCAAATGCAGGACTCGGGAGCGCGTTTGCAAGGTAACCCCCTTGGGAGAGTGCTTCCCAGAGGGGGGTTATCTGAGGCGGTGAGGAGCTGAGAGAGCCGCCGAGGGACCCCAGAACAGGAGGATCAGAGCCACTCTCTGCAAAACGAACTGCACAGTAGAGGTAAGTATGATATGTTTGTTATTTCAAAAACTTTACAACCCTTGTAATTTACTCCTTGCCAGAGGCATAGCTTGAAGCTTGTGGGCCCCCGATGAAAAAGTTGACTTTGACCCAGGGCTGTTCTCACCCTGTGCTTCTCTCCATTCAGGAAATGGCTCACAGCTTGTCCCCAGCCAATGAAAAACCCTTAGGCTACGCCCATGCTCCTAGCATCTATCTATTTGAAAGACTGATACAATCTTGTGAATGAAGTTTGTCACCACAGCACCCTTTACGCACAATGAATCAATACAGACAGCAACAGTGATGTCATACTATCTGCATAATTAAGAGAAGCCCACTGCTGGGAGATCTGAAGAGGAAGAGACCCCGTGTGTCATGTGATCAGCCTGAAGACCTCCCAAACAAAGGTATGTTTAAAAAAAGTTAACATAAAATGCTGTTGGAGAAAACCTCCAGGGGGGGGGGGGGCAGTGTGAGAGTTAGTGTCAGGGTGCAGGTCTGAACCTGTGACCTCTGTGGTGTCTTTGATGTATCTCTTCTTTCTAAACCACCTGAGATGCTGAACAGCTCCCCGCCTGATCTCTGCGGGTGATCTTGCCTTGTCTCTTGTGTCTCTTTAACCTTGAACTCTTTGCTCTTCCCGTGAACTTCCTGATTTAAGCCATGCCTTTGCACTTCCTGTTTGCCAGATTACTGTGCTCTCTCCAGCTGATATTTTACTCCTTTTGTGTATCTGCAGCTGTCCTTATCTTTACTACCACACATTACTGACCTTTGGCTTATTCCTTGACTATGGTTCTGCTTGATCCCAACCTGCAACCACTTGTTACTGATGTTTGGCTTGTTTACTGACTACACTTCTGCTTGATCCCTACGTGCTACATCTGCTGCTAGACCCTGGCTTTCTCACCTCATGGTGGGGTGATCCTGAGGACTGCAACCTGGTAGTATGATGAAGCAAAACCCATGTCCACCTTTTTGGAGCTCTGGGAAATACCGGTTAGTGATTAGACTCCGCACCTCAAATGAGCCTGTGTCATCCACCAGAGGTTACCTGCCTGTGTACCTATCCAGATGGTCGGTGAGAGCCTCTCAACTAGGGTGACCAGACATCCCTGGTTTCCAGGGACAGTCCCCGGATTGAGAACACTGTCCCCAGACCAAGTCTGTCCCCGGTTTTGTCCCCAGATTGCACAGAATGTGCAGAATTAAAAAATTAAATCTGAACTACAAACATCCCCGCTCTGCCACTCCTACTAGCTTGGTGTATTTTTCCCATTATCTGTGCACCTTTCTGATGATCATGTGCTGGTCAGAGTGGAGGGAATATTTCTTCAGTTCCGGGTGCATGCCCATTCCGTTCCCACTTGTTCTTTTGCCTTGGCTCAAGTCCCGGCCAGTTGCCTGCCTATCTCCTTGCCTTCCCTGGTGGAGTGATCTTCCTCCATTCCCCACCCAGTAGTAGCCGGGGTCCGGAGAGTAAGACTTGACAGGCTGTGAGGCAGCACCGGCAACTGGCAGAAAGTCGCTGATTGCTGCCATTACTAGTAAAAAAAATATGTCCCCGGATTTCATTTAAAAAATCTGGTCAACTTTCTCTCTACTGCTTGAGCTACTGGCCTTAACACCTGACAATGACAGTGAGCCTGAAGCTCAGAGTTGGATTTCAAGGGCAGAATAATTCAAGTTGATTATCCTCAAACTTTTATGCAAAATTGTGCAGACCAAAAGGCTGGGTTTACACTGATGCAAAATGTGCAATTCGCATGAAAGGAGAGTGTGACCGTCTCCTCAATAGAGCTGGTTCACACAGCTCCTGAGCGGCCTCGGTCTGCATTGGAAAAGAGTCCTGTGTACAGTATCTTTGGCTCTGTTTCAGGTGCAAATTCAGGCCAAAATTCTGACCTAATTCGCACCTGAAAAAGTGTACAGGGATGCACCAGGATGAGGCGCGGCCGCAGCAAGTGTGAACTCAGCCTTAAACATGCTAGGGTGGAGAAGGAATGGTGTGACAGAACCCACTGTCACTTTGCGTTTTGGAAGGGACTGGGGGTGGGCTTCCTACCGACAGACTATGGGCCAGAAAAGACTGGAGACCCGGAACAAGCTGGCATTGAGATAAAGTAATGTAATGCTACATCCCTTCTCCCCCATCCCCCCCTTGTTGCTGTGTCTAATTGTGTTGGTTCATGACACATAGACAATGGTCTGGACTGGAGAGTGGAGACAACTCTCCGCAGGGGATGTGTATTGAGAAGCTGCCTGCTTACCATAATCTCATTATGTTTATCTGTAGTCTGTTTTAGTGTACAAATGTTCAGTTCCCATTGGTTGTTACTTGTCCCCCTCCCCTCCTAGACAAAGCTAAGGGGAGTGTCCCTAACTGTGTGTAAAACTGTATGTTTTGGACTTTAATAAACAGTTTAAGCTCTGGGGGCCAGATTCTCTAAGAAATTCGCCGGCGTAGCGTAAGCCATTTACACTACAACGCCGCATCGTACTAGAGCAAGTGCCGTATTCCCTAAGCATTTGCTCCGTCGTTTGCGTTGGCGTAGCGAAAATGGCCCAGCGTAAGCCCGCGTAATTCAAATGAGGCGGCTTGTATTTAAATGAAGCGCACCCCCGCGTCGAACGAACTGCGCATGCGCCGGCCGGGGAAAAAGCCCAGTGCGCATGCTCCAAAGGACGTCACATTTTCTCAATGTAAACGACGTAATCGCAGCGTACGCCAGCCCCATTGAGAATCGACGTACGCAAACGACGTAAACGACGCACAACACGACGCGGTCCCGAGGCCATACTTAACATGGCATCCGACGGCACCCGACGGCACCCGACGACATCCGACGGTACTTCGTAAGGTTACTCCACATTGAAGCTGGGGTAACCTTACGCGGACCAAAACGACGTTCGCGACGACGGGGCGGGCGTAAAAGCGATCGGGAATCGGCGTACTACCTCATTTGCATATGCAAATGAGAAAACAACGTAAAGGCCACCTAGTGGCCAGAGTTGTCATTACAACTACGATCCGCAAGTGTAATGGTATTACACTTGTCGGATGTAGAAGCGTATCTATGCAAAAGTGATGCTAAGCATCACGCGCATAGATACGAGACAAAAAAAACGGCGATACGACGGGGTATCTGAGATACTCCGTCGTAACGCCGCTGAGAATCTGGCCCTGGATGTTTAACCCTCAACACCTGTGTGGATTGTCTAGTGATTGAGGGGTTAAGGGCTGGTTATGGCGAATCTACAGGCTGCGGGTGCGTTTGGAGGACAGGAGACACAGGTCTGGCGGATGTGCCCACCTGGGGTATCAGAGATCCGTCACAAATGGTGCTAGGGATTTTCATTTGAATTCAAATAGAATATAATCTGCACCCAAATGTGCTGGGCACCATCAAAGAACGGGGATGAGGGATTCCCCAGAATGAGGCAGAAAGACCTGAATAAGCTGGCTGAGATGTCAAGCTTGTTGCCATGCCGAGTGTAAACACTGAGCTGTCAAATGCTCAACATCTATCACAGAGGTTATGTTAGGTAGCAACCGGTATCAAGAGTAAAGGTTTCTCCCGCTCCCCTTTGTTGTATTGTTTTGAAGCGCTCAGCTCTCACTTACAAGTGACACCAGTTTCCAAGAAGCTTCAGATCGGTTGTCCGGCTCCCTTGACTCACTCTTTGTCTATTATGGAGCTGTTAACCATTTGACAGCTCAGTATCCAACCCTGTGACCAGCCTGACATCTACGCCTGCCTATAGGCTCTCCATTTCTGTGTTCATCTTTACATGTATATTAGATCCTTGGAGACATGAACAAAGCCAACAAGGATTTACAGCACCTGCTTGGAACCTGCGATACATTAGAAGGTTTTATAAACGGACAGATATGCAAATTAGTGGCTTCTTCCTACTTAGTACTGAAAAACAGTGAGGAATAACAAAACAGTTTTCATTTCCCAGAAATTTTGGTGAAAATTTGGAGATTTGGCATCTATGGGGAAGGCAAAATTAGACTCGATTGTGAGGATTTTAAGTTTGAAATGAGCTTTAGCCATTTCGCTGCCTCTGCTGTATGTTGTTTAGGGGGGGGGGGGGGCCTTACACACACAAAAGAGTTGTCACGTACCCAGGGCCGCCATCAGGAATTATGGGGCCCCTTACACAGCTTCAGGCATGGACCCCTGGGAGCAGAGAACCGTGGGGGGGCTGCCGTCTCAAATTGAGAAATTTGATTAATAAAATTATAATAATTTAGTAAAAAGAAGAGGAAAGAAAAAAAAATATATGAAAAAAATTATATATTTTTTTTATAAAAAAAATGTGGGGAGGGAGGGGGGTTGCCATCCGGGCCTTGGAGACCTCTGGGCCCTTAAAAAAAAAAAAATACAAATCCAATTTTTTTTAAAATAAAGCAAAAAAATAGGTGTTTGCCATGCGGGGCCCTGGGGACCTTCGGGCCCCTTACAAAAAAGGGGGTTGCCATCCGGGCCCTGGAGACTTCTGGGCCATTTAAAAAAAAAAAAATACAAATACAATTTTTTTAAAAATTAAAAAAAAAAAAAGGTGTTTGCCATGCGGTGCCCTGTGGACCTTCGGGCCCCTTACAAAAAAGGGGGTTGCCATCCGGGCCCACGATACACCTGTAAGTGGCCCGGAGGGAGGTCCCCAGGGCCCCGCATGGCAAACACCCTTTTTTTATTTCATTTTTTATAAAAATTGTATTTGTAGTTTTTTTTTTTTTAAAGGGCCCACCCTTAAAAAATAAAAATAAAAATACAAATACAATTTAAATAAAAAAATGAAATAAAAAAAAGGGTGTTTGCCATGCGGGGCCCTGGGGACCTCCAGGCCACTTACAGGTGTACTGCCTGTAACCCCCTGATGGCAGCCTTGCACATACCTGATGGAAGGGCTTGACATGATGAGAAAGGCCTCGCTTACACCTCTAACTCGGGGGCCCCTGATAGAGCATAGTTACATAGTAGGTGAGGTTGAAAAAAGACACAAGTCTATCAAGTCCAACCTATGTGTGTGATTTTATGTCAGTACTACATCCCTGTATGTTGTGGTCGTTCAGGTGCTTATCTAATAGTTTTTTTAAACTATCTATGCCCCCCGGTGAGACCACCGCCTGTGGAAGGAAATTCCACATCCTTGCCTCTCTTACAGTAAAGAACCCTCTACGTAGTTTAAGGTTAAACCTCTTTTCTTCTAATTTTAATGAGTGCACACGTGTTGTGTTAAACTCCCTTCCGCAAAAAAGTTTTACCCCTATTGTGGGGTCACCAGTACGACAGGCAGACAGGGGGCACAGGAGTACAGAGTGGCACGAGTGCCTATTGGTGTTGCTAGCAGCAGGGCTGGACAGGCTTTTATGATCAAGCAGGGGAAGACCGTCAGCAGACCACAGCAGAGCAGGAGTGCCAGATGGACACCAGTGAGGCCGCGCGCATTGGGTTCCCAGCCACGCAGGCAGTGTGCGTGAGCGCCCTCTGGTGGCTCTCCTGAGCGAAGCCGTATACTGTATATACGGGATTTCACCCAGGAGAGCCATTCTGCCGCAGTATATCTGCGTGAGTCAGTCGGGAAATCGGATAATCTACTAAAATATGACAAAGACTAAAATGCCATTTCATGACTAAAGCTAAATCGAAATTTGATGTCAAAATTAACAGTGTTTACAATATAAAATAGTCAATGAAACACAAATTCCCATATCCAGTGGTTACAAACTTTGGGCCAGATTCTCAAAAGAGATACGACGGTGTATCACAGGAAACACCAACGTATCTCTGTTTTTTTTTACTGGGTATCTATGTGTGTGATTCCTAGAATCACTTACGCACAGATACAGTGAAGATCCGACAGGTGTAAAACACTTACACCGTCGGATCGTAGATGTAATTACTTCCCTGACCGCTAGGTGGCCTTCACGTTGATTTCTCATTTTCCTATGCAAATGAGCCTAATGCGCCGATTCCTGAACATTTTTACGCCGCCCCGTCGCCGTTTACGTCGTTTCCGTAAGCGTAAACCTACCCATGCTATATGAGGGGTAGGTTGACGAAGTTCCGTCGTATGCCATGTTAAGTATGGCGTCGGGTCAGCGTCGTCTTTTTTCTGTCCGTTACGTCGTTTTACTAAGTCGTTCGCAAATAGGGCATTGCGTAAGTGACGATCAAGTCGTTTTCACGTCGGTTTCAACAACGTTTTCCGCATGCGCAGTTCGATCGCCGCGGGGGCGCGCTTAATTTAAATACATGCCGCCCCCTTTGAATTAGGCGGGGATACGCCGGGCCATTTACACTACGCCTCCGCAAACTACGGAGCAAGTGCTTTGGGAATACGGCACTTGCTCCATTAAGTTGCGGCGGCGTAGTGTAAATGGCTTCACGCTACGCCGCCGCAGATTGTATGTGAATCTGGCCCAGTATGTAATATGTTGACTATATTATATTGAAGAATGAGTCACCAACCATTTTTTCTAATGAAAACTGAAATGTTCAATGAAGTGAACAGTCATTTCTCAATTATTTCTTCTCTATTGTTGTCATTGTAATATGAATGCACCTGAGGGGAATATTGGAAGAACGTGCTGACCTTTGAAAGCATTACTTATATTACAGCATGGTGTCAAGTGACATACGAGGAGGGGGGTGTACCAAAAGTTTTATGCTTTGCAATGTCCATTCGTATACATCTCATTAATAAAATGTTGAATTTTATAAATAGTATTAATTGAGACATTTTTTTGTACATTAAAACGTTCCATTTAACCCCTTAACCCCGGACTAATATGCTGCTAAATGCCCAGAGGCGTTATTACAATTCGGGCACTGCGTCGCTTTAACAGACAATTGCGCGGTCGTGCGACGTGGCTCCCAAACAAAATTTGCGTCCTTTTCTTCACACAAATGGAGCTTTCTTTTGATGGTATTTGATTGTCTCTGCGATTTAAATTTTTTGCGATATAAACGGAAATAGACCGAAAATTTTGAAAAAAAAATGATATTTTCTACTTTTTGTTATAAGAAAAATCGAATAAACAAAATTTTAGTCAAACATTTAGGCCAAAATGTAGTCAGCCACATGTCTTTAGTAAAAATAAATAAATAAAATCGCAATATAAAAAAAAAAATAGCTACCTAGCGGCAACAGTGACACTAAGGGCCAGATTCAGGCCGCGTACACACGGCAGGGAATCTCGACGGGCAGAACACATCGTTCCGCCCGTCGAGGTTCCCTGCCGGCCGTCAGATTCGGCGACCCGCCCGTCGGGAATGGCAACCAGCCATTCTTCCAGGCGGGCCGTCGAGGAAATAGAGAGCGTGCTCTCTATTTCCGCTCGACGGGCTTCCCGATGGGACAAACTCGCCGAGACTGTACACACGGCCGAGGTCCTCGCTGAAATGTGCATTCCAGCGAGGTTCTCGCTGGTTTTCAGCGAGAACCTCGGCCGTGTGTACGGCGGCTCAGGTAGAGTTAGGCTGGAGTATCCATTGATCCGCCAGCCTAACTGTCACTTTAAGCCGGCGTTTTTGTTTTCTGTAACCAGAAAACAAGAAACGCCGGGTTGGAGTTCCGATGCGATCGGCGCAATTGAATTTCGCCATCGCATCGTTACTTCAACTTAAAAATGGCGCCGGGGGGCGTTCCCGCCGATTTACGCTCAAAAAATATGTTAATGAGCGGGAATCGGCAATTCACAATCTTTTTCGGGCGCGACGCAGTGACTTTACGACGTTTCCGGAAGCGATACGCGGCGTATAGATAAAGCAGCCCCCTAGTGGAGTATCCTATGTTAAGTATAGCCGTCGTCATCGCGTCGAAAAAAAAAACAAATCGCGTCGCTTGCGTAAAAAGTTCATGAATGGGGATGTGACGTCATTGACGTTCACTGACAGAATTTGGAGCGTGCGCACTGGGATGCATTGACACTCGACGCATGCGCAGTACGTTCGCCGCGGGATCGCGCTTAGTTTAAATAATACACGGCCCGTACCCGCCCAATTTGAATTCCGCCGGCTCATTTTCGATACGCTGCCGCAACTTTAGGAGCAAGTGCTTCCTGAATAACAGCACTTGCTCCTAAAATTTCGGCAGAGTAACGTAAATGAGATGCGTTACTCCAGAGCAAAGATGCTCCCATCTACCTGAATCTGGCCCAATACTGCGATCAGAAAACCGATCGCTTAGTGACACTGGCAATAGGGGGGTGAAAGGGTTAACTAGGGCGGTGATCAAGGGGTTAAACCTTTATTGGGGGGGGGTACGGGGCTACCCTGGACGTAACACTAACTGACTGTCACACTAACTGCCACAACTAACTTAGGTCAGAGCAGACTTTGTAGGTAGGTTACTTACCTGTGGTTATTAGGATGAGTACGGTGAGTATTCCCATCCCGGCAGAGTAGAGGATTTTCAGCAGGTCTCTCTCCTCTTCTCTCTCACTGGTCTATTAAGAACATTATTTTCTTTCCATAAATTTATACCTTTTTTAGACTTCCTCATTCTTCATAACAATGTGGTTTAGGTAGTCAAGCTCTGGTTTCCTTTCAGTCTTCTCTTGGTCTGCCATTCCACCTATATTACAGTACTCAATCATAAATGGCTCATATGAGAACACATTGCATTGTGGGAGGTGGGGGGGGGGGGGGCTTATTTGTTCTGTTGTCAGAAGACTAATTCTTTTCATCACCAAAGCAATCAAATTCTTTCCTCTGGATCAACTGTGGGTATGGAGTCGGGTGTATGGGATTGTACTGTGATTTATTTGTATGTGTTGTATTTTGTTTGTTTATTTTATATGGTTGAACTGGATGGGCTTTTTTCAACCTGACTAACTATGTAACTATCATGTTACAATGAGGTTTGGTTTTGACGTTAGGCTGGCTTTAGATGGGTCAGTGCTTCATCCAATTTAACCAATATGAAGATGATGTAAAACAAGAGAAAACAAGGGAAAGGATACCATCATGGGCAATTGACCCCCCCCCCCCTGGAATATCAAAAAGGTGTTAAAGCGTGAAGAGCGCCATGTTAAAAGGCAGGTTAGAACAGGGAGAGAGAGGCAAGCTGCTGGCCGTGGCATTGCAGGCAGGGGGGGTGGTCTGGTGCGGGGTGACACCTGACCAACCATCCCTTTCTCTCGTGGCCGCAGGCTTTCTGAGTGGTCCTGAGCCAGGTGTCACACAGGCACAGCGAGCAGAGTGAAGCCGACTCCCACTCCAGTGTTTATGTGTACACAGGGGGAGAGAACCTGCTGTGCCTGTGCTGCGCTGATGGCTGATCTGAGGTACTGAATGGGATGGGGAAAGGGGGGTCCATCTGTGCTGAAGGGGGGGTCCATCTGTGCTGAAGGGGGGGTCTGTGCTTAAAGGGGGTCCATCTGTGCTGAAGGGGAGTCTGTGTGGAATGGGGGGGTCTGTGCTGAAGGGTGGTCCATCTGTGCTGAAGGGGAGTCTGTGTGGAATGGGGGGGTCTGTGCTGAAGGGTGGTCCATCTGTGCTGAAGGGGGGTCCATCTGTGCTGAAGGGGGGTCTGTGCTTAAAGGGGGTCCATCTGTGCTGAAGGGGAGTCTGTGTGGAATGGGGGGGTCTGTGCTGAAGGGTGGTCCATCTGTGCTGAAGGGGAGTCTGTGTGGAATGGGGGGTCTGTGCTGAAGGGTGGTCCATCTGTGCTGAAGGGGGGTCCATCTGTGCTGAAGGGGGTCTGTGTGGGATGGGGGGTCTGTGCTGAAGGGGGGGTCCATCTGTGCTGAAGGGGGGTCTGTGCTTAAAGGGGGTCCATCTGTGCTGAAGGGGAGTCTGTGTGGAATGGGGGGTCTGTGCTGAAGGGTGGTCCATCTGTGCTGAAGGGGGGTCCATCTGTGCTGAAGGGGGGTCTGTGTGGGATGGGGGGTCTGTGCTGAAGGGGGGGTCCATCTGTGCTTAAGGGGGGGGTCTGTACATTCTCTAGGCTATATTTACTGTATATGGGCATGGAGTGAAGCTGAATTACCTCAAGAGCTATTTCACACTGCCAACTGGACGTGTTGTTGGTAAAGCGCCTCTAAAAAGTGGCACTTTTAACCCCCGCTAACGTTTGAAGAAAGGGTTAACTTTGACTGTGTATCGCCGCTGCCTAAATGCCCCCCCCCCCCCCCCTGAAAAAATTCAGCAGGCACCCATGGATACCATTGGCAGATAATATTCTAACTTGATGGAATTTCATTGTCTACTGAGGGATTGCTTTGGTGATTTGACACTGCTTGTCCAAATCCTTCTCTTGAACGTACAGTAAGCGATAAACTATGGAATATGGAACCTATGATAGAAATCAGGGGCCCTGGTGTAATAATAATATCTGGTTGTTGGCAAATAGTTTCCTTAGTACAGAAATATAAATAAAAAAATGCCCAGTCAATTAACCACTTAAGACCCGGACCAAAATGCAGGTAAAGGACCTTGCCCCTTTTTGCGATTCGGCACTGCGTCGTTTTAACTGACAATTGCGCGGTCGTGCGACGTGGCTCCCAAACAAAATTGGCGTCCTTTTTTCCCCACAAATAGAGCTTTCTTTTGGTGGTATTTGATCACCTCTGCGGTTTTTATTTTTTGCGCTATAAACAAAAATAGAGTGACTATTTTAAAAAAAATGCAATATTTTTTACTATTTGCTATAATAAATATCCCCCAAAAATATATAAAAAAACATTTTTTTTCCTCAGTTTAGGCCGATACGTATTCTTCTACATATTTTTGGTAAAAAAAAATCGCAGTAAGCGGTTATCGGTTGGTTTTCGCAAAATTGATAGCGTTTACAACATAAGGGATAGTTTTATTGCATTTTTATTAATTATTATTTTTTTACTGCTAATAGCGGCGATCAGCGATTTTTTTCGTGACTGCGACATTATGGCGGACACTTTTGACAATTTTGACACATTTTTGGGACAATTGTCATTTTCACAGCAAAAAATGCATTTAAATTGCATTGTTTACTGTGGAAATGACAGTTGCAGTTTGGGAGTTAACCACAGGTGGCGCTGTAGGGGATGTGTGACCTAATGTGTGTGTTTACAACTGTAGGGGGGTGTGGCTGTAGGTGTGACATCATCGATCGCATCCCCCTATTACAGGGATGACGCGATCGATGCTACGGCCACAGAGAAGCACGGGGAAGCCGTGTTTACACACGGCTCTCCCCGTTCTTCCGCTCCAGGGACGGATCGCCGCACTGCAGAGGTGATCGGGTCCGCGAATCCCGTTATCCACGGCTGGGTACTAAAATCAACGTATATATACGTTGATGTGCCCAGCAGTGCCATTCTGCCGACGTAAATGTGCAGTAGGCGGTCCTTAAGTGGTTAAATGTAAACAAACTGCCAGGCATCCCAAGAGACAGTGGCGTATCTAGGGTATGGCAGCCATGGCAAGTGCCATAAGTGCCATATGAAGGGTCGCTGTTGGGTGGTTGGGCAGCAAGGAACTTACCAGGGTCTGAGGGTCTCTTCTTCCCTTCTCCCGAGCATAGGCAGGATCTCCCTTTCAGCACCTCTGCTAATGGGCAATGGCAGCGCTATCCCTGCTGCATTCAGCCACAGCACTCCCCTGCTCTCCCATTCCATCTGGTCGGGTCGGCAGCTCACAAAGAAGGATGAACATCAGTTTTTCCCTCTCCTCTGTGATGAAGGAGAGGCCTTAAGTGATGAAGATTTCATCACTTCCAGTATTGGTTCTCCATTTACCTGGCCTTGGAGGACAGAGGAGGGATCAGGGGTCTAATAAACCCCAGATTTCTCCATAAAGAGGATATGTCACTCCCCAAAGTATCACAAGGGATGATAAATATCACCAATTTTGTTAGCTGTTTTTTTTGTTAAGGTCATCTGAAAGATGGGCTTCAAATATTTTCGACAGGGGCGCAGTTTCAGTGTTTGCCATAGGCGTTATTTTCACTATATACGCCTCTGCAAGAGATGACAAAATTCACCCAAGGATCTCTGTATGGAGGGTATGACAGTGGGCAGTATGTACAGGAGAGGAGTGTAGAGGGTATGACAGTGGGCAGTATGTACACGAGAGGAGTGTAGAGGGTATGACAGTGGGCAGTATGTACAGGAGAGGAGTGTGGAGGGTATGACAGTGGGCAGTGTGTAGAAGAGAGGAGTGTGGAGAGTATGACAGTGGGCAGTATGTACAGGAGAGGAGTGTGGAGGATATGACAGTGGGCAGTATGTACAGGAGAGGAGTGTGGAGGATATGACAGTGGGCAGTATGTACAGGAGAGGAGTGTAGAGGATCTGACAGTGGGCAGTATGTACAGGAGAGGAGTGTGGAGGGTATGACAGTGGGCAGTATGTGCAGGAGAGGAGTGTGGAGGGTATGACAGTGGGCAGTATGTACAGGAGAGGAGTGTGGAGGATCTGACAGTGGACAGTATGTACAGGAGAGGAGTGTGGAGGGTATGACAGTGGGCAGTGTGTAGAAGAGAGGAGTGTGGAGGGTATAACAGTGGGCAGTATGTACAGGAGAGGAGTGTGGAGGATATGACAGTGGGCAGTATGTACAGGAGAGGAGTGTAGAGGATCTGACAGTGGGCAGTATGTACAGGAGAGGAGTGTGGAGGGTATGACAGTGGGCAGTATGTGCAGGAGAGGAGTGTGGAGGGTATGACAGTGGGCAGTATGTACAGGAGAGGAGTGTGGAGGATCTGACAGTGGACAGTATGTACAGGAGAGGAGTGTGGAGGATCTGAAAGTGGGCAGTATGTACAGGAGAGGAGTGTGGAGGATATGACAGTGGACAGTGTGTACAGGAGAGGAGTGTGGAGGGTATGACAGTGAGCAGTATGTACAGGAGAGGAGTGTGGAGAGTATGACAGTGAGCAGTATTTGCAGGAGAGGAGTGTGGAGGATCTGACAGTGGACAGTATGTACAGGAGAGGAGTGTGGAGAGTATGACAGTGGGCAGTATGTACAGGAGAGGAGTGTGGAGGATCTGACAGTGGACAGTATGTACAGGAGAGGAGTGTGGAGGATCTGAAAGTGGGCAGTATGTACAGGAGAGGAGTGTGGAGGATCTGACAGTGGACAGTGTGTACAGGAGAGGAGTGTGGAGGGTATGACAGTGGGCAGTATGTACAGGAGAGGAGTGTGGAGGGTATGACAGTGTAGAGGATATGACAGTGGGCAATGTGTAGAAGTGAGGAGTGCAGTGGGTATGGCAGCGGACTACATGTGGAGGATAATGGGGATGATATGTGGGGTGAAATGATAGATTTACTGGAGGAACATTTAAATACTGCATTTGGTAAAGAATAAAATAAAGCTTTTTTCAAGGGCAAAGCAATGTTCTTACCTGTCATTGTATTTTCATACATAAGAACATAAAAACATTGTTTGCACACCTGATTCTGATTCTTTCCCAAACTTGTTCTACAACTTCCCCGTAATCCTCTGTTGAGGGTTTTTCCTAGAAAGACGGCCTGGAATTCTTTATACTGTATATTTGCGGTTGTCCCTTTGAGAACTTTACCAGAACTTTTCACCATCTTTATCCACCTATAATTGTAAGACGTCTACTTGACAGGGGCAGCATTACCCTCTCACAACTACCCACACCCCATACGTAAATGAAAAGGTTCCCACAATGAAACACACACATCTTTATTTTCTTTGGAATTAAGAGAGATTTTGAAACAGAGCCATTTTAAAAAGCTCTCAAGATATAGAATAGTAATTATTAATCCTAAAAACAAAATTCACACACAAAAATTGTGGGGTATACCCATCCATACCCTTATCCAGAGGCGGCTCTTTAATTAGGCAAATTAGGCGGTCGCCTAAGCCCTCACACTCACAGGGGCCTTGTTGCCGCCTAACTTACCCAATGCATTACCCCAGTTTTGAGGGACAAGAGACCTTAACGCTGATGTGCTCAGGCAGCGTTAAGAGCCCTGACTCAGGAGAGGGGCTGCCGGTATCCCTAAAATACAGTAAATATCGGTGACACCACCCCTTGTGACGTCAATGACCCAGCATGCCCTCAGTCTATGACGCTACAAGGGGGCGGGTTCACCAGGTGACATCACTGGGTGGCCCCCCGCCCCTTAGTTATTAAAAAGCAGGATCTGGGGGCCACCTTGTTAAAGGGGGGCTTCCAGATTCTGATAAGCCCCCTGCCCGCAGACCCCCACAACCACCAGCCAGGGTTGTGGGGAAGAGGCTCTTGTCCTTGAATTATTTTTCCCATCATGGGCGTGCGTGGGGCCCCATGTCAGGTTTTTCCTAAGGCCGCACAAAGCCTAGAGCCGCCTCTGCATATACAGCGGTGAAAGAAGCCATTCCTCTAACTCTCGGCATGCAATCCAACACTCCAGAAACTGGAACCAGGCGTACAGGAAGTGACGTCAGTGCAGGCGAGCTCACAGCCTCAATGTATTTTGTGATTTCACATCCTCAGGAAGCTCGGGATTGGTGGAGCACGGACAATTAAGATCATCTCTTACACATTTTTTTTTTTTTTCGGAGTGTGGACTTTTTCTTCCAGGTTTGTTTATATTCAATTATTCACTCAATATACGGTTAATGTAATCATATACAGTAAGGCATTGGATTGTGAGCATAATTCGTCCCAGAAACAGGGTTTGTAATCCAAAGCACTTGTATATCAAAGCGAATTTCCGCATAATGCTTCGTACACACGGCTGGACTTTCCGAGGAAAAAAGTGAGGCCGCGTACACATGACCGAGAAACTCATTTTCCCATTGCCCATCGAGGAAATAGAGAACCTGCTCTCTTTTTGGCTCGACGAGTTTCTCGGCGAAAAGTGTACACACGACCGGTTTCCTGGGCAGAATACGTCTCCCATCGAGTTTCTTGCTGAATTCTGCCGGGGAAACCAGTCGTGTGTACGCGGCCTCAGATGGGCTTTTTTTCTCTGAAAGTCCGGCCGTGTGTAGCCTCAATCTGATTTTTTTTTGTCGGAAGTCCAACGGACCTTAGATAGAGAACCTGTTCTCTTTCTTTCCATTGGAATTCCGACGGACTCACGGCGGACTTTTGCACGGTCAAAAGTCCGACCGCGTGTACGAGGCATAAGAAATAGTGAAAACTTGAATGATTCGTTCCACATCCATTTATTTATAATTCCTTCGGTTTACAGTCCATATAAAAAAAGATTATAGCGATGTGATAAGTTGTGTAACCATAAAAAGTCCATCCACCAATGGAAACCTCCCCAAGGGGATTGGAAGCAAAATCCAGCAGGAGTTACAGAGTATAAAAGAGAAGAGAGGCGCCTTTAAGTGAAATATGGTTACATTTAAGAAAGATATTTGTATTGGGAAGTTGCTACAATGTATTATTAGCAAAAGTAATATCCAACCATCTGCCAGATTCCAAGAATAAAACAATCCATTTTATGTATTCAGATCAAAAACGACTAAAAAAAGAACACCCACTGCCAATATTAACCACTTCAGACCCGCGCTATAGCCGAATCACGGCTACAGCGTGGGTCTGAATATCCAAGCCGCCGTCCCTTTGGGCGTTCCCCGCACGCTCTCCAGAGCGCGCAGCGGGGAAGCTCTGTGTTGGCCGTGTCCCTTGGACACAGCCAATCACAGATCGCGGCAAGCGGCCAATCAGAGTGGCCGTTTGCGATGCGTTCTGTGCGGCGAATGAGAGATGATCTCATATGTAAACATATGAGATCATCTCTCATTACCATTTTACACAGAGACAGAGTCCTGTCTCTGGAGAGGAGACCGATCACCTCCCCCTCCCCCCACAGTTAGAACACTATGTAGGGAATACATTTAACCCCTTCCTCACCCCTTCAATGCCAGTCACATTTATACAGTAATTAGTGCATATTTATAGCACTGATCGCAGTACAAATGTGAATGGCGCCAAAAATGTTTCAAAAGTGTCCGATGTGTCCGCCATAACGTCGCAGTCCCAATAAAAATCGCAGATCGCCACCATTTCTAGTAAAAAAAAATCTGTCCCCTATTTTGTAAGCGCTATAACTTTTGTGCAAACCAGTCGCTTATTGCGATTTTTTTTTTACCAAAAATATGTAGAAGAATACGTATCGGCCTAAACTGAGAAATTTTGTTTTTTTTATTATATTTATTATAGCAACAAGTTAAAAATATTGTATTTTTTTTCAAAACTGTCGCTCTTTTTTTGTTTATAGCACAAAAAATAAAAACTGCACAGGCGATCAAATACCACCAAAAGAAAGCTCTACTTGTGGGGAAAAAAGGACGTCAATTTTGTCTGGGAGCCACGTCGGAAAGACCGTGCAAAAGTCAGTTAAAGCGACGCAGTGCCGGAAGCTGAAATGGGCAGGAGGGGGGTATATGTGCCCAGTAAGCAAGTGGTTAATAATCTTTTATCCCTCTTAGGCCACGTACACACGTTCAGTCCATCGGACCGTTTTCATCGGTTCACCGATGAAGCTGACTGATGGACTGATGTGCCTACACACCATTGGTTAATGAACCGATTGTGTCAGAACACAGTGACGTAAAACACAACGACGTGCTGAGAAAAATGAAGTTCAATGCTTCCAAGCATGCGTCGACTTGATTCTGAGCTTGCGTGGGTTTTAAACCAATGGTTTTGACCTGTCGGTTAGCCGTGCATCGGTTCAATTTTAAAGCAAGCCCTCTGTTTTTTGACTGAAGGATAGCGGACCGATGGGGCCTACAGACGATCGGTTTGGACCGATGGAAACCAAACCTCAGTCCGTTTTCATCGGTTTGAACCGATTGTGTGTACGCAGCCTCACTCTAGTAGGACGGTTGGATATACTCTCTCTGGTCCATTAAATCCTTTATCGCAGTTTACTGGTTATGTAGGTGGACAGTAACTGGTTATAGATAGAAGGACAGAAGAGAAGCTATAACCAATATAGTCCAGTGAACGTGAAAGAGATGGATGTTTACTCCATTGCTATTGAAGTTTCCTCCACATTTCAGTGTTGGTGTGGAGATGTTTTGGACATCACTGAAGGTTGCGTTCAGATAGGTACTGATCCAGTTTTGGTGGGCCATAACCAGTGTGTACACCCCAGGGAAATATTTGTTGGCGCAGCCATCTGCCCAGCTTACGATTCCAACTTCATACCAGACTCCCCGGATCTTACACACCAGAGGTCCTCCTGAGTCACCCTGGAAGACAAGTAACAACCATCAGCTACCATCACATAGTTACATAGTTACATAGTTACATAGTTAGTCAGGTTGAAAAAAGACACAAGTCCATCCAGTTCAACCATAAAAAAAATAAAATAAAAATAAAACAAAGTAAAACACAGTACATCCTCCCATACACCCAACTCCATACCCACAGTTGATCCAGAGGAAGGCAAAAAACCCCAGCAGAGCGATGATCCAATTTGCTACCGGAGGGGAAAAAATTCCTTCCTGATCCCCCGAAAGGCAATCGGATTTACCCCGGATCAACTTTACCTACAAAACTTAGTACTCAGTTATATTATGTGCATTTAGGAAAAAATCCAGGCCTCTCTTAAAGCAATCTACTGAGCTGGCCAGAACCACCTCTGGAGGCCGTCAGCTATTAGATCTGATATTGAGAAACACAATATGATGGAGGATGGAAATGCATCTGATTCATCTTCAGGTTCATCTGTTTCCTCCTCAGGCACTCATTACAATAAAAGACATCTTCACACAGCTTGAATCTAATGCCGCGTACACACGATCAGTCCATCTGATGAGAACGGTCTGATGGACCGTTTCCATTGGTTAACCGATGAAGCTGACTGATGGTCTGATGTGCCTACACACCATCGGTTAAAAAAACAATCGTGTCAGAACGCGGTGACGTAAAACACAACGACGTGCTGAAAAAAATGAAGTTCAATGCTTCCAAGCATGCGCCAACTTGATTCTGAGCATGCATGGATTTTTAACCGATGGTCATGCCTACTAACGATCGGTTTTGACCTATCGGTTAGGAATCCATTGCTTAAATTTAAAACAAGTTATCTTTTTTTTTAACCGATAGATAACTAATCGATGGGGCCCACACAGGATTGGTTTGGTCCGATGAAAACGGTCCATCAGACCATTCTCATTGGTTTAACCTATCGTGTGTACGCGGCCTTACTCAACCAAACAGAAGAAGGATCCTGAGCACGCACAGGCTCACAGTGGTGACAATTCGAAGACTTATATACAGTGGGCCAGATCCAGGAAAGAGATAAGACGGCTTATCTCCAGATACACCGTCTTATCTCTGCGTCTGAGCCCTCCTATCTATGCGACTGATTCATAGAATCAGTTACGCATAGATTTCCATTAGATCCGACTTGCGTAAGTCTCTTACGCCATTGAATCTTATTTTCATATTTGGGCTGGCCGCTAGGTGGCGTTCCCATCTAAAATATGCAAATGAGCAAATATGCCGATTCCCGAACGTACGCCCGGCCAGCGGCGGCGTAGTGTAAATGCCATACGCTAGGCAGGTTTAGAATTAAGCCGCTCCTACCTGAATCTAGCCCAGTTTGTTTACATTTGGGACTAGCTATCTACTTATCACATGGACATTTATTAAATACTGTGAAGCGACTTTTTTTGCCATTTTGTTGATTGTTGGAGGTTGTATCTTCTACCTTTATTTGTGCTAGATGCTTATTGAATATCTTGTCAGTGCTCACTTTTTCTACTTTATTTCATTTATTTATACATGGAGATCATATCCCCCCTTATGTATTTAGACATGGAGATCATATCCCCCCTTATGTATTTATACATGGAGATCTAACCCCCCCCCCTTATGTATTTATACATGGAGATCATATCCCCCCTTATGTATTTATACATGGAGATCTAACCCCCCCCCTTATGTATTTATATATGGAGATCATATCCCCAACCTTATGTATTTATACATGGAGATCATATCCCCCCCCTTATGTATTTATATATGGAGATCATAAATTGGCATCCTTTTTTCCCACAAATAGAGCTGTTATTTGGTGGTTTTTGATCACCTCTGAATTTTTTATTTTTTTTTTGCGCTATAAACAAAAAAAAAAGAGTGTAAATTTGGAAAAGAAAAAAAAAACAAAAACACAATATTCTGTACTCTTTGCTATAATAAAGATCCAAAAAAAAAAATCTTCATCTGTTTAGGCTGACTTTTATTCTTCTACATATTTTTGGTAAAAAAAACACAATGGGCCAGATTCAGAGAGCCATTACGCCTGTGTAACTGGTGTTAGACTGGAGTAATTTCAAATTACGCGCGTTTTCTAACTAGTCGGAAAACCTCAAACCATGAATAGACGGCTGCGGGCTTCATTCCGACTGGATTACATGTTCGTACGCTTTCGGATCTACGCTGCAATAAAATTGCGGCCACTGGGTGGACTTCCGGCCGTTTTCCGCGTCGGGGTATGCTAATGAGCTTTTGCCGACGATCCCCGAAATTACGATCTTCAATCGCAATCTCTTACGGCACCTTTAGTCATCTTTTATTTGCGTAACACTATACCAGCTTTTTGCTGCTCTAATATTAGACAGCCCATGTTAGGTATGGCCGTCGTTCCCGCGTCGAATTTCTACGTTTTCCGACGTCTTTTATTATTTTTAACGTAAGTCGTCCGGGAATAGGAATGTTCGTAAACGACGCTACTCAAACAACGAATGATGTAACGACGTGATTTCGCGCAATGCACTCCCTGGTAAAATACGGCAGCGTAGAGTATTTCGATTACGCAGCGGAATATTAAGTGTATGTGAATCTACCTCAATAAGCGGATATTGATTGGTTTACGCAAAAGTTATAGCGTCTACAAAATAGGGAAAAGATTTATGTAATTTTTTTTTTTTTTACTAGTAATGGCGGTGATCTGCGTTTTTTTATCAGGACTGCAACATTGCGGTGGACACATCGGACACTTATTTTATATTCACTAGAATAATATATTAGCAGTGTAGGGTAAGGTGACAACCTCTCAAAGTGTCCTCGTTGTTGTCAGTTACCTTATCCTCTTTTACATATTTCTAGTCCTGGTGTCACTTGGACAGGAAGTGAGGGGGAATTGACCAATTCAAGTACAGACAATAATAAAATCGTAAGGAAAAATAGGAGTTAAAGTCCAAAAATTTTTTATTTTATGGAAATATTTCAATGAAATCCACAAGCACAATCCACAATCCACTGACGGTAGTGACCTACCTACACTGACCTACCTACACTGACGGTAGTGACCTACATACACTGACCTACCTGACATACACTGACCTACCTACACTGACCTACATACAATGAAATTTACAAACACAGACATTTACATACACTGACTGTCTGACCTACCTCAGCTCAGCTGTGGTGTCCGGTGTCACTGCAGTCAGTCATTCTGTCAGTTGTCAGAGGAGGAGCCGAGGAGGAGAAGAGTGCCTAGGAGGAAAGGAGAGCCAGAGGAGCCTGGAGGGGAGGAGAGCCATGGAGCCTGGGGGGGAGGAGAGCCGAGGAGCCTGGGGGGGAGGAGAACCGAGGAGCCTGGGGGGCGAGAGTCGAGGAGGAGAAGAGAGCCGAGGAGGAGAGGGGAGGAGAGACATCCGCCTAAGTGCTGAGGAGGTATGTGGCGTGGCGGCCACATTGTAATTCCAGCCTTCTGGAGCCTGCAGTGCCTACGATGGACGTCACGCGTCCCGCGGTCCCGGCATTGGACCAGTGGGACATCCATCATAGGCGTTGTGCAGGGTACAGAAGGCGGGACCTGCTATGGCACTCGGCCGCACTCGGACACACTCGGCAACATTTGGTCACATTCGGCGGCGCTCAAGAACAGATCAGTCCCAGCGCTCGTCGCTCGCTCGGGGCTAACAAAGGAGCCTTGCAAACACGAGACTCTGGGCTTTTCGGGGGCGCATTCGGGGCTCCAGCCACAAGACAATCCAATAACCCATTTTGGGAGATCAATAATGCCCCCCCTTTTTAGGGCTAAAATATATTTATTTATATATATACTATACTTTATATATACTATTATATTCTGTATATATTGTGGGTGATTGGCTTCAAGCAGGGAGAGCTCACAGAGAGGTATTCCAAATAACAAAGTGCGTTTGAGGGCTTCCTGCACATATTTTTATAAAAAAAAAAAAATCAAGAGATTCTCTCCCCTCCCAGGGGTAATTAACCCCTTCCCTGCCAATGACATTTATACAGTAATCAGCGGCTATTCTTAGCTCTGATCGCTGTATAAGTGACAGTGGTCCCAAAATGGTGTTACAAGTGTCCCATCTGTCTCTAGCATTGTCGCAGTCCTGTTAAAAAACGCAGATCACTGCCATTACTAATAAAAAAAAATAAAAAAATATAAAAATGACATAAATCTTATCCCTATTTTGTAGACGCTATAATTTTGCGCAAACCATTCAATATACCCTTATTGCGATAATTTTTTTCCAAAAATATGTAGAAGAATAAGAATCGAGCTAAACTGATAAAGAAATTATTATTTTTTTAAACATTTTTTTATACATTTTTTATTATTTTTTATTTTTGTATGTATTATAGCAAAAATTACAAAATGTTGTGTTTTTTTTTCAAAATGTCTGGCTTTCTTTGTCTATAGAGACAACAATTTCAACCGCAGAGGTGATCAAATACCATAAAAAAGAAAGCTCTTTTTATAGGGAAAAAAGGACGTACAGTGGGCCAGATTCACATAGACGTAATATTCCGCTGCGTAATCGAAATACGCTACGCTGCCGTATTTCACCAGGCTCTACGCCGAATTCAGATAGTTTTTTGCGCGTACGCTACGGTGTCGTAGTCTATTTCTCGCCGCGCAATCGAAATACGTGATTAGGGGGCGTGAAGCATTTAAATTAAGCGCGTCCCCGCGGCGATCGAACTGCGCATGCTCTGTTCAGGAATTTCCCGCCGTGCATTGCGCGAAATCACGTCGTGACGTCATTCGTTGTTTGAGTAGCGGCGTTTACGAACATTCCTATTCCCGGACGACTTACGTTTAAAAATAATAAAAGACGTCGGAAGACGTTGATATTCGACGCGGGAACGACGGCCATACTTAACATGGGCTGTCTAATATTAGAGGAGGTAAAAGGCTGGTATAGTGATACACAAAAAAAAGATGACTAAAGGTGCCATAAGAGATTGCGTTTGAAGTGCGAAATTTCTTGGATTGCAGGCAAAAGCTCATTAGCATACCCTGACGGCGAAAAACAACAGGAAGTCCGCCCAGTGGCCGCAATTTTCTTGCAGCGTAGATCTGAAGGCGTACTAACACGTAATCCAGTCGAATTGAAGCCCGCAGGTGTCTTTTCATGGTTTGAGGATTTCGACTAGCTAAAAAACGCCCGTAAGTCGAAAGTACTCCAGTCTAACACCAGTTAGACAGGAGTTACGGCTCTCTGAATCTGGCCCATTGTGTTTAAGTGCAATGTCGTACGTCCGCGCAATTGTCAGTTAAAGCGACGCAGTGCCGTATTGTAAAAAAAAAAAATGGCCCGGTCAGGAAGGGGGCAAATCCTTACGGGGCTGAAGTGGTTAAAAAACAGGAGACGATACAGTTTGGATGAAATTCAATACAAAGGCAGGAAGTGAGGAATATTTCAACCAATGAAGACGGAGACAGCAATTAAAAATGTAACAGAGCATCTCAATTTTTCCAATCCATTCTGAGTAAAAAAAAAAAATGTTTTTGGTCAGATCTAGGAAATAGCTGATGCCATCCATTGATTCTGCTTCCTGTGGAAAAAAAAACAGACCTAAAGGTGAGCCATGCTGGAATGTTCTTGGGGTCACTCACCTGACAGGGGTCCTTATACCCATCCTTGTAGCCGGCACAGATCTGATCATACTGGATGTTCTCGGTACTCCCCCCATTATTATACATTACTTGGCATGTATTGCGGTCTATCAGGGGAACCATGACCTCCTGGAGGGCCCCACCTTGAATTACGCTCCCTGGTGATGAAACATAGACAAGAAAATGTTTCCAAAATAATTGTGCAGTCGATTTAAGAGGGGAAAAGAAGACATGTTTTATTGTCAAATAAAAATTTGAGTGTATTTTTTTTTCAGAGACAAGAGTTAGACATATTGTACAGACTCAATGATCTCTAGCAATAGTATTATTATAATGCCGCGTACACACGGTCGTTTTTTGCGATGAAAAAAAACAACGTTTTCTGTGAAGTAAGAAACAACGTTTTTGAAACGTCACTTTCAAAGACGATGTTGCATACACACCATCGTTTTTTCACAAAAAGCGAGGTTACGTTCACCACTCTTTTCCATTGAAGCTCGCTTCATAACTAGCTTCTGGGCATGCGCGGGTTGAAAAACGTCGTTTTGAAAGACGTTTTTGCTACACACGGTGACTTTTTGTGAAACAAAAAACGACGTTTTGAAAAACGACACAAAAAATTCAAGCATGTTGGAATTTTTTTTTGGTCGTTTTTTTGAAGACAAAAAACGACGTTTTGCCCACACACGATCAATTTAAATGACGTTTTAAAAAACGTCGTTTTTTTGCATCGCAAAAAACGACCATGTGTACGCGGCATTAGTGTGAAGCCAATGCACAGTATATAAACAGCTTTGTTAGGACACAATTAAATAAGGAGAGATCAGGCAAATGTTATCATGAAAAAATAAATCAAATAAAGAGCATTATTTCAGACAATAGCCATAAATATTTTAAAGACATCATGCACAGTATTAAAGCAGCTTTAGTAGGCCCCTGTTTGAGGGGGAGAGACCAGGTAGATATTCATCTAGAAATCAAAATCACAGTGTATTACTTCACATAAAAGAGACACAGATGTTGTGGACTTGTAGCAAAAATATATTTAAAATATAGTCCATCTCAAACAAAAGAAACCTAAACCACAACCCCCAACCCTAAGGCCTTGTACACACGACGGGAAATATCCGCTGTAAACGGTCCCCGGACCGTTTACAGCGTATATTTGCGCCGGGATGTTTTGATCCGATGGCTGTACACACCATCGGATCAAATTCCCCGCCGGCGGATAGCGCGGTGACGCGGCGGTGACGTTGACGCCGCCACGTGACCGCCACGTCACCGCACCAGGAAGTAAACACTTCCGCGCGCATGCGTCGGATCCATTCACAGGATACGACGCATGTGCGGCAAGATATGTCCGCTGGTTTGCCGTACTAACCAGCGGACATATCTGCCAGCCAGCTATCCGGCGGAAATATTTCAAAGCATGCTTTGGAATTTTTCCGCCGGATGAATCCAGCAAAAAGCGTCCGTTTGCCCCTACACACGAGGGGATTTTTCCGCTGAAATGGTCCGTCGGACCATCTTCAGCGGATTTATTCCCTCGTGTGTACAAGGCCTTAGAGTCGGTTCACACTGGGGCGACACGACTTCCAGCACGACTTTCAGAAGCAACTTCAACACGACTTGAGCATGAACCACAGGGCGATCTGGGGCGATTTACAACACGACTTGAAGTCCTTTTCAGGTCAGGAGACATTCTAGTGGCCAATAAAACAACAATCAGCTCTGGGAGAGGGAAGGGGAGGGAGGAGTTTGCCTGAGAAATGTATGTTATCTTCCTGGAAAGTAGCTTCAATTAAAACAGTGATCAGACTTGGAAGCGACTTCCATTGAAATCAATGGGTACAAATCGCCTAGAAGTCTGATTGAAGTAGTAGAGGAACCTCTTCTGAAGTCGGAGCGACATGAGTAGTGTGTATTAACACCGCTCCCATTCACTTACATTGCTTTTCTGGACAGCGCGACTTGGGACGACTTGAGACGACTTCGGATCCCAAGTCGCCCCAGTGTGAACGACTCTAAAAACACAAAATCATAGACCCTTTTGTTTTGTTTTGTCTTTTGTTTTGTTTTTAGCATAACTACAAGTATAAGGTATGTTACAAAAAAAAAAAAAAAAGGAAAACTGCAACCAAGCAGCTAAACAGCAAATGTAGTTGTTGTTGTTGCTATACTGCAAAATCGTAGTCCTAGAGAGGAGTGTTGGTTCTATCTAGAGGGGGTACACAATAATATGTAGCCCATCACACTAAAATGAACAGTATACAAAATACAGCACAAGGAATATGGAGGGAAAGGGAGGGGAAATTACAGATACACACTATTCAACCCACCACACCGCAATCCACTTTATTGTGACAAAATCCAGAACTCTGTTAACTTTCCCTATCTACTCCAGATCTCTCCAACACACACTGAAGCCCTGTACACACGGCCGAGGTTCTCGGCAGAAACCAGCGAGAACCTCGCTGGGAGCCGCATTCTGCCGAGAACCTCGGCCGTGTGTACGCTCTCGTCGGGAAACCCGTCGAGCAAATAGAGGGCAGGTTCTCTATTTGCTCGATGGCCCGTCGGGATGAATGGCTGGTTGCCTTTCCCGACGGGCGGGTCGCCGAATCTGACGGCCGGCAGAGAACCTCGACGGGTGGAACGATGTGTTCTGCCCTTCGAGGTTCTCTGCCGTGTGTACGCGGCCTGACAAATTGCTTCTCGGGACCCTGATTTTATCGCAAAGGGGCTGTACCATAAGACAACTCTCATTATTGACCTTTCAAAGCAACAAGACTACAGTTTAGATGCCAGGAAATTAAATATTGGTAACTGGTTTCTACAGCAGTGAAGGTGATTCATTCTCAAGTCACAACGGTTTGGGTTGAGCTCATGTTCAAACTTCACCCCTACTCCCATGCTTGTAATTGAAATGATTGGTGCTTTTTCCATATTATCCTTAAGGTCACATTAAAAAGACCCTCTCCCCAATTGTCCCCCTACCCTCTTCTCCATAGACTTTAAAAAGATTCACTGCTAAGTTCCGGTTTCATGAATTTCTAACAGAATTCAACAAACCCCATGTGGATTTAACCCAGGCAGGATTGTCCATCCATATTTAACATGACATCTTGGGTGCAAGTGACAGGACTTGTTTCTTAGTGTGTCTAATGAGTAAATGAGCTTATCATTCCATGCACTCACCTCCATAATATCTTGTACCCCAGCCGGTCACCCAGCACTCCGTACCACAGGGGAAGGTGGTGGTGGAAGATGGCAGACAGATCGGCATGATGTACTGAGTATAGTTGACAGGTGTGGCCAGCCGTATCAGGGCGATGTCTCCGATGCTTCCAGGATCTCCATCACTAAAATTACTATTGATGATGATAGAGCTTACATTGGCAACAACTGTATCAGGGCTGATCACACCCAGCCGGTACATGCCCAAATATACTTTATAATTTGCTACCTGGGTACGGCTGCAAAAAGAAAACAGAACATAACATGTATAACTGATGATCCATCTACTGCAGAAGGCAATGCACTATCATTACTATCAATGAACTTCGGAACCCAATAAATTAAATACAACTTGTTCATAATGTGTTCTCTATGAATGGCCTGTATATACATAACCCCAATGGTAAGAACTTAGGCAGGATCATCAGAGCTTACTGAGATGCAGGGACGGACTGACAACTCATGGGGCCACCGGGCAATAGGAGATTATGGGGCCCCTGGTCAATAGGAGATTATGGGGCCCTGGGGCAATAGGAGATTATGGGACCACCGGGCAATAGGAGATTCTGGGGCAACGGGCAATATGAGATTATGGGGCACCTGGCAATAGGAGATTTTAGGGCCCCCAGGAAATAGGAGATTATGGGGCCCCCAGGCAATAGGAGATTATGGGGCCACACAGTATACACACACAAACATACAGTATACATACACAGTATACACATACACACACTGAAAAGGTACTGGAGAGGCGGGGCAGCTATAATCTTGGGATTTTTTTTAAAACACATATTTTTACATACTGTCCCTGGTTTTACTGAGGCTGGCAATGGTCAGTCTGCAGGAGGGGTGGCTGCCCTGGGTGTGGAGGGCTGGGACAAGGGGTGGGCAGGAGGGAAGACTGCCCTGGGTGCTGTGGGCCGGGACAAGGGGTGGGCAGGAGGGATGGTTGCCCTGGGTGCGGTGGGGATTTTGGGGGTTGTCCTATAATGTGTGATTTAAAGAGGGAAATTAGTACTCAGAGTGTGGATTTCTGGACAAGGGGGGGGGGGGGGGGGGGCAGGAGGGACAGCTGTCCTGGGTGCGGTGGTGATTTTGAGGGGTTGTCCTAGAATGGGTGATTTGAATAGGGGAATTTGTACTAGCAGAGTGGATTTCTGTTAGAAAGAGGGATTTATATCACTAGGGATGATTGGGGGGATTGTGCTGGGGGGGGGGGGGGTTTAGGGGTAGGGTTTGGGGGGGATGTGATCTAGGAGAGGAGGATTTGGAGAGGGGGTAATGGATTTATACTTAGTAGAGAAATTTGAGGGTGAGAAGATTTGTGCTAGGAGGGGGTGATTTGGGGAGGGAGAGGATTTGGTCTAGGGTGAAGTGGGATTTGTACTGGAAAAGGGTGATTTTTTGTTTGGGGAGAATTTTAGTTTGCAAAGGGAATTCATGCTTAGGGGGCAAGTGTGAAGATTAGCGCTCATTTTTTTTTTTTTTTTTGTAGGGGAATATTTGCTGACACATAATTCTCATACATACATTGGGTGCTAGATGCCCCGTCACTTCACTTGTATCTATATCTGTCTGTCTATCTCTCTATCTCTCTATCTATCTTCAGGGGCTCTTTGGTGATGTAAACCAATCAGTGAAGATCAATGATGCGCCCTTGACACTCTTGAGCCTTGACATTAGACATTTATAATAGATGGACAATGTATCAGTCTACATGCCAATGACTGATTCTTGGGAACATTTATATAAATTTATAAACATAATAAACTCACGTGTGGATGCAATGTGCTGCGGTCAGAACCCACTCCGGTGAGATCAGGGAGCCCCCGCATGTATATTGTACGTTTCCTTTAATCTCTATAATAGCGACCTGCCAGGGCCACTCCCCATCCAACGCATCCGTACCGCCAACTATCCGACCGGACACCAACGGGGAACCGCACACTGAATAATCTGCATCACCGAAAGCATTGCCAACTGGCAGAAGGAAAATATTTTACATTAACACAGCTTCCACAATAACATATATACATAAATAATACACACAAAAAAAAGAAGCCCTATTTTTGGTATGATATCTTACAGGGTACAAAAACCCTCAGGGTTGAATCTGATGACACAAGTGTGATGATGACAAAAATGCACTGCAGACTGATTTTTATTCCAAAAAATGTAAAGAAGATAAAAGCAGATACTCCGGCCGAAACCACAGTCCAATGGGGGTAAATTCAAAGTGGGGTAAACCGCCAATAGATGGATAGCTGTGTGTAGTGGATCGCGGTCAGAAGCCGCAAACAGCGATAGATAGGACGCGGGTGACGTCACGACAAGAAGCTCCTTGGTTCTTGCTGAAGTTTCTGTGGAGGCTTGTTTGATCCAAGACAGTAAGGGCCAGATTCTCAGAGGCGTTACGACGGAGTATCTCAGATACCCCGTCGTATCGCCTTTTTTTTGTCCACGTATCTATGCGCGTGATGCTTAGCATCACTTTTGCATAGATACGCTTCTACATCCGACAAGTGTAAAAGCATTACACTTTCGGATCGTAGGTGTAATGACAACTCCGGCCACTATGTGGCCTTCACATTGTTTTTTTATTTGCATATGCAAATGAGGCTATTACGGCGATTCCCGATCGCTTTTAACGTCGCCCCGTTGTTGCGTACGTCGTTTACGGACTCGTAAGGTTACCCCAGCTTCTATGTGGAGTAACCTTACGAAGTTCCGTCGGATGCCGTCGGGTGCCGTCGGACGCCATGTTAAGTATGACGTCGGGTCAGCGTCGGCTTTTTCCGTCGCTTACGTCGTTTTACTAACTCGTTCGCGAATAGGGAGTTGCGTAAATGACGCTCACGTCGTTTTGACGTCGGTTTCAACGACGCTTCCCGACGTGAGCTGGAGCATGCGCACTGGGCTTTTTCCCCGGCCGGTGCATGCGCAGTTCGTTCGACGCGGGGGCGCGCTTAATTTAAATACAAGCCGCCCCATTTAAATTGCGCGGGTTTACGCTTGGCGATTTACGAGACGCCGGCGAAAACTACGGAGCAAGTGCTTTGAGAATAAAGCACTTGCTCTAGTACGCAGCGGCAGCGTAGTGTAAATGGCTTACGCTGCGCCGCCGAAAATATATGAGAATCTGGCCCTAAGTCTTCCTGTAATACAAGAAAGTTTCCTGAAGTCAGGAGGGTGTCCGGGGATGTGGTTTCTTCAGAGTCATTGAACATATGGGATAATGCATCGGGGCTTGGTGTTCTTCAACCCAGGTCTATAGGTTACATGAAAAGAAAATATGGAGAAAAATGACCACCTGGCCTGACGTGATTTTAACCTCTTTGATGTCCTCAGGTACTCCAAATGTTTATGATCTGTGTAGACCAAAATTGGGCATGCCGCTCCTTTCAATAGAAACCACCAACCTTCCAATGCTGCTTTGATGGCCAGGAGCTCCCGATCCCTCACATCATACGTCCTCTCAGCTTATGACAACTTTCGGGAGATAAATGCAACTGGGTATAGAAGAACCATGGACCCTTGCCATTGTGACAGCACTGCTCCAACCGCTATTTCAGATGCATCGACCTCGAGAACGAACGCCAGGGCCGGATCAGAATGTTTCAAGATGGAGGCAGACTTGATTTTTTTTTTCAGGGTTTCAAAGGCGGCCTGAGCTGCAGTGGAATCGTATGCCTTTCCTGGTGAATTCTGTGATGGGAGTGATGATGGCAGAAAACCCTCTAATGAACTTTCTGTAACCAATGAAACGTTGAATTCCGTTCTTATTTGTAAGAACTGGCCAGTCCAGGGTGGCGGTAACTTTCTAAGGATCCATTTCGATGCCTTCAACTGAGATAATTAGCCAAAGAAATTGAATGCTCTGTAATTCAAATTCACATTTTTATGGCTTGGCGTAAAGGCCATGCTGCCGAAGCCGTGTCAGCACACTCTTGACATAGCGATTTTTCACAGTAATTTTGCTTAACTCCTGATCCTGTGACGTGTCCCAGAAGATTGCAGAGAGGGGGGGGGAGAGGTGAACTTCCTTCTGGCGCCGCGGAGTCCCGGGAGGAAGTGGGAGCTGGATGCCTCTAAAAAGAGGGTATCCGCTCCTCCCCACAAAGTAAGTAAAAAAAAAGTGTAAAAAAAAAAAAAAAAGAATTAAGGGACACCTAAGCACCTAAAACCCCACTAACAATTTGAAGCTTTTTTAACCCCCACATACACACAAACGTGGGAGGCAGGGATGTTGCTAGGTGGCAAAAAGACCAGGGGCCCGAAGTCGCCACCAGGGAGGGGTTCAGGGTGGTCGTGTCGTGTTTTTTTGGCTGGGCGATGGGGTTGTGTGGCGGTGGGTACGCTCACTGGCTTACCAGTGCCCATCAATGACCACTAAACTCACCTACCTGACACACTGACCTACCTGACCTCACCTACCTGACATACATACACTCACCTCACCTACCTGACATACATGGACTTACCTGACACACACTGGGGTAGATTCACATAGAGATACGACGGTGTATCTACTGATACACCGTGGTATCTGTGAGATCCGACGCTCGGATCTATGCGGCTGATTCCTCGAGTCAGGTTCCGCATAGATCTCCCTTAGAGCCGACTGGTGTAAGTGAGTTACACTGTCGGATCTTAGGCTGCAATCTTCCGCCGTCCGCTAGGTGGCGCTTCTGTTATTATACGTGACTAATATGCAAATGAGGACAAACCGCCGATTCAGAAACGAACGCCCGGCCGTGGCTTTTTTTTTACGTCGTTTGCATTCGGCTTTTTCCGGCGGATAGTTACTCCTGCTATATGCGGGGGTAAGTGCGGCGTATCCTATGTTAAGTATGGCCGTCGTTCCCGCATCGAGTTTTGAATTTTTTACGTTGTTTACGCAAGTCGTTCGGGAATACGGCCATACGTTAATAGCGTTAACGTCGAAAACAATGACGTCCTTGCGACGTCATTTGAGGCAATGCACGCTGGGAAATTTAGCCGGCGGCGCATGCGCAGTACGATCGGCGCGGGGACGCGCGTGATTTAAATAGTGAACTCCCCCTAGCCGCGGAATTTGCATTCCGCCGGGGGATTTACGATCCGCCAGGGCAACTTACGAGGCAAGTGCTTTCTGAATACAGCACTTGCCTCAAAAACTGGCGCAGGCAGATCGTAAAAAAGATAGATCACGCGAATCAAAAGATCCGCTGATCTATGTGAATCTACCCCACTGACTTTATCTACCTGACATACATGGACCTACCTGACATACACAATGACTTCACCTACCTGACATACATGTAACATGGACCTACCTGACATACACAATGACTTCAACTACAGTTTGGGAGTTAACCACAAGGGGGCACTGAAGGGGTTATGTGTTCCCTAATGTGTGTTTACAACTGTAGGGGGTGTGGCTGTAGGTGTGACGTCATCGATTGTGTCTCCCTATAAAAAGGGATCACGCGATCAATGACGCTGCCACAGTGAAAAACAGGGAAGCCGAATCCGCGCCTGCGACCCACGGCTGGGTACTAGCACAGCACGTACGTGCATGTGCCCAGCCATGCCATTCTGCCGACATATATGTGCAGGAGGCGGTCCTTAAGTGGTTAAACACCCCCCTTTTCCTTAACCTATTCCTATCTGTAAGCCACTTACACCCTGTCATGTATGTCCTGCGCCTCCTTTTCAATTTGTGTCTTACCTACTGGTCTTTGGGGAAAGAGGAGGTAGATCTGCAGCCATCCTATAGATCTGTGACACGTACCCCATTTTCTGGAACAGGATTCAAATGTGCAATCTCTTCTCAGAAAAGTATTTCTAAGAAATCATTAAAAATGAATAAAGACCTTGAAGATTTATTCTCGGTAGTATTTACATTTATATTTCTTACAAATTAGATAACCCCGGAGGCTTTCCTTGACCTAGACTCCTCTACTTCTGTTTCCATCTTCCTTCTCTTTTCTCTTTTTATTCAGTCCTCTTTCCTCTCCTTTTTTTTTCTTTTATTTTATACTCAAAAATGGTAACAAAATATATCTGTAACAGAACGTCCCACACTCCACTTGAGTGCTTCCGTCACACACTGGAGTGGCGAAGCAGCGTTCCTTTGAGATCCAGCATCGAATTCATCCAACAACACGTACACACAAGTGACTCCAACAGCATGATTGACCCTATGATTGTTGGTTAGCTGTGTTGTCTTCGCTGGTTCCATTCAACCTGAATCCACTAGGAGACACCTATTGGTGCCTGGTTGTCAGTAATTTACACCATACAAATTTGAGGTTATCCCTTCACCCGGCTGGGTGTTGTGGTGGAATGAAAGAGTGAGGGGTTGGGTGAAAGCCACATTTTTCCAATACTACCAGAGAACTGTACTCAAGCTCCTGACGAAGCGGCAAAAGCCCGCGAAACATGTCGAGCCCCCCAAGAATGATCCTATAAACACCCAAGACTTCAAACAGTGACAAATCAGATAACATCACCTGCCAATGGAATCCTTCATCACTACAGCCTGATGAGACATTGTTCGATTCTGAATTCAGTCACAACGGTTACATACCTGATCTTGTGGTGTTAGATGTGGTTTATTTCTTACAGTACTTTGTATGTTTAGGATACTACCAGTATCCCTGTAATATGAATTTTTATCATTAATATTTATATTAAAAAAAAATTTTTACTAAATCTTTAGTGGTGCCTAAAAAGTAAATTTTTCTGTTCTTTATATTTCTCCAATGCTTCCGTCATATACCGCTTCCTATCAGTCTGGATATAGATATCAGATATTCCAGCTGTCCTCAACACACAACGAGACGAGACTTGTTTGTGTGCTGAACATGGAGTGTTTAATAGAACCAAGAATGCAACCTTATATACAGTTTAAAGAGGAGGTAACCAGAACATAAATTAACATGAGCTAATTAACTAATCATTTACCCAGACTAGGTGTAACTCCACACAGTAATGCAGGGTTTTCTCCCTGGTGTGGGTGTGGTGGGAGGGGGCGAGCAGGCGTGTCAGGAAACCCACTAACACACAGCTCCTTTCTCTATCTGCAAAGTAGAGAGTGTCCTGACTTGCTTGCTCGCTCCCTCCCCCCTCAAGAGGCTTTCTCCACACCAGGGAGAAAGCCTCGCATTACGGTGTGGAGTTACAGACAGAAGAACAGGAAGTGAGAATTTCTCAGAAGAAATAAGGACATTTGAAAGCAAAATGGAAGGATGAGGTAAGTGAAGGAGGACTGCACTAAGGTAAAGGAAGCTATTTAGGGGGGAAAAAATGTCCTTTACAACCCCTTTTACTATAGCTATTAACTTAATAAACAAATTTGACAATAAAAAATAAATAAAGCCTTATGCAAAGTCAAGTTTATAAAGCCTTTCTCCTATTTCATATTACCCCCCCCCCCCCCCACACCCTTCATATGCAGCCTTTGAACATTGAACACATTGGAGACCCGTGCTTGTCCCAGAAAACAAATACAAAACAACAATGCAAAAACCACTACAAAAAAAAAGAGGCACCGTCTAAATAAATGCAGAGGGCCAGATTCAGGTAGAGTTATCACTGATACGCCGGCATAACTCTGATTTTGCGCCGGCGTATCTGTTTTCTGTATTCAGAAAACAAGATACGCCGGTTTGCAAGAAAGATCTGACAGGCGTAATTGTATTACGCCGTCGGATCCTAAATGCAGTTTTAAAATGGCCGCCGGGGGCGTTTCCGCTGATTTACGCCGAGAATATGTAAATCAGTGAGATACGCCAATTCACGAACATACGCCGGCCCGACGCAGTCACTTTACGCCGTTTACGTAAGCGGTTTTCCTGGCATAAAGATAAAGCTGCCCATAGCAGGCGCATCCTATGTTAAGTATGGATGTCGTGACCACGGGAAATTTGAAAATGTTTACGTTGTTTACGTAACTCGTACGTGAATGGGGATTTACGTCGATTACGTTCACGCCGAAAACACCGTCATAATTTGGAGCATGCGCACTGGGATTTTTCTATGGCCGGCGTATGCGCAGTACGATCGGCACGTGGACGTGCCTAATTTAAATAGGAGACGCCCCCTACCCGCCTATTTTAAATTAGGCCGCCCAATTTACGCTACGCTAAGTTGCCCTGGCGGATCGTAAATCCCCCGGCGGAATGCAAATTCCGCGGCTAGGGGGAGTTTACTATTTAAATCAGGCGCGTCCCAGCGCCGATCGTACTGCGCATGCGCCGCCGGCTAAATTTCCCAGCGTGCATTGCTCCAAATGACGTCGCAAGGACGTCATTGGTTTCGACGTTAACGCAATTTACGTATGGCCGTATTCCCGAACGACTTACGTAAACGACGTAAACATTTCAAAACTCGGCGCGGGAACGACGGCCATACTTAACATAGGATACGCCGCAGTTACCCCTCATATAGCAGGGGTAACTATCCGCCGGAAAAAGACGAACGCAAACGACTTAAAAAAAAAACGACGGCCGGTCGCTCGTTTCTGATTCGGCGGTTCTCCTCATTTGCATAGTCGTCGCGTAGAAAAACGGAAGCTCCACCTGTCGGCTCTAAGGGAGATCTATGCGGAACCTGATTCAAAGAATCAGCCGCATAGATCCGAGCGTCGGATCTCAGAGATACGACCGTGTATCAGTAGATACTGTACACCGTCGTATCTCTATGTGAATCTACCCCACTTTGTTTATCTCAAGTTACAATGATCTCTTAAATCTTCAAATCTTCTAAATAAATTAAAAAAGGAGTAGAATGCCTTATCTTCTATCAACTTTTTCCTGAGCAGCTTGGAGGGGCCAAATCCCAATTTCAGCAAAACTTCACCAACAGCAGAATCTGTCATTTTGCATCAAAATTATTTTATCTGAAATCCTTCCACTCCTCCCTGATTACAATTATCTCAGGAATCTTCCGGTCAGCAAAAAAGTTTAGACGGAGCAATCCAAGATATTAAAATGGAACTCAATCTTCTTTGTTTAACCTTTTGTTTGGGAACCCTCCGTTAGGCCTTGGGTGAGTGCAGACTTTTAGGTGATCTACTTACCTGTAGTTATTAAGATGAGTAGCGTCAGCGTTCCCATCCCGGCATAGAAAACTATATTCAGAGATCTCTCCGTCTCACTGATCTACGAAGAGCGCAACTTTATGTTCATGAGTTTAAACCTTCTCAGCTTCCGCATTCTTCATACCGATATATTTTGGATAGAAGATCTCTGGTTTTCTTTAAGATAAAAAGTCCTTTAAGCTCATTGTAGAATACATTTTTGCCTTGCACACATCAGTGGGAGTGGCCCTTAGCCGTGCCTTCCAGCCCTACAGTGACAATGACTTTCCAGTCAGTCAAGTCTTGATCTGGCATTCTACCTGCAAACTTTTTCTGTGCTAGCTGACACATTGGGCCAGATTCTGGTACATTGTGCGGCGGCGTAGCATAAGCCATTTACACTACGCCGCCGCAATTTAACAGAGCAAGTGCCGTATTCCCAAAGCACTTGGTCCGTAGTTTGCGGCGGCGTAGTGCAAATGGCCCGGCGTATCCCCGCGTAATTCAAAGGGGGCGGCCTGTATTTAAATTAGGCGCGCCCCCGCGTCGATCAAACTGCACATGCGCCGGCCGCAAAAATAGCCCAGTGCGCATGCTCCAGCTCACGTCGGAAAACGTGAATGAAACCGACGTGAGCGTCGTTTACGTAAATCCCTATTTACGAACGACTTAGTAAAACAACGTAACCGACGGAAAAAGTCGATGCTGACCCGACGCCATACTTAACATGGCAACGACGGAACTTCGTAAACCTACCCCTCATATAGCAGGGGTAGGTTTACACTTACGTAAACAACATAAACGACAACGGGGCGGCATAAAAACGTTCGGGAATCGGCGTATTAGGCTCATTTGCATAGGCAAATGAGAAATCAACGTAAAGGCCACCTAGCGGCCAGGAAAGTAATTACATCTACGATCCGACGGTGTAAGTGTTTTACACCTGTCAGATCTTCACTGTATCTATGCGTAAGTGATTCTATGATACCCAGTAGAAAAAACAGAGATACGACGGTGTTTTCTGCGATACACCGTCGTATCTCTTTTGAGAATCTGGCCCATTGTTTACATGCTAACACACCCCACTGAGGAAGGCGAGTGGGCCGTGGATGTTATAGGTCAGGGGTGTCAAACTGGCGGCCCTCCAGCTGTTCCGAAACTACAAGTCCCATCATGCCTCTGCCTGTGGGAGTCATGCTTGTAACTGTTAGCCTTGCAATGCCTCATGGGACTTGTAGTTTTGCAACAGCTGGAGGGCCGCCTGTTTGACACCCCTGTTATAGGTGGTCGTTCAAAAACAGTTTCTGGATTTAAAAAAAATATTTTGAAAAAGCCTATTTTCTCAGCCGATGAAGTGGAAACAGGCAACTAGGGATCCCGGGAGATGGTAGACATGGGCGCCGTCAATAAATTAGTTTTGTTCTATTTCGTACTAGCCATTAATTAGTATTTCGTCATTTGTGTCCGAAATTTCAATTAGGATTCATACGTAATGCGAATTTTCATTAGATTCGTACAATTTTCGGAAAATTACGAACAGTGCTGCTGACTTCCTGGGTTTGCTTTTTAAAGTCATCATAACGAATGTTCGTAATTGTTACGAAAAGTTAACGACCCGAACATAAAGCTCATCCCTACTGACAAGTTGTTTTACATGCAAAAATGGGAGCAGGATCTAGAAAACAGCTTGGCAACAAAAGAGTGGAGAAAAATGGTACAACATGCACCCAAATCATATATTAATATTTCTTTAATAGAGGCAAACTACAAGGTCTTGATGCAGTGGTACATGGTCCCAGCGCGGGTAGCAGCCTATGTCCCGGGGGCCTCCCCACAGTGCTTTAGAGGATGTAACACAGACGGTACTATGTTTCACATTTGGTGGATGTGTCTGAAAGTGCAAAGGTTCTGGATACGCACATATAACTTTATATACTCATTGACCCAAGTGAACCTCATTAAATCACCTTTACAGGCATTGTTGGGACGCCCAGTGGAGGGGACATCAAATCAAATGAAGAGACTCATAGCTTTTATATTTGTTGCAGCAAGAGTATCTTTAGCAAAATCTTGGAGGTGAAAGCTCAACTATCATGGATAATGGTGAATGAATGTCTCTCTGCAATTTTAAATGATATGGTTGCATGGTTCAACAAAATATGGGACCCCTGGATCAATTATCTCACTACATAATGAGATGGGATTGGCTCGGGAGTATATTCCTCCAGGGCCGGAGTGCATCCCCTTTCACTACCCTCTAGTCTTCTCACCGATATATCTCTGTCATGGATATGCAGTAATGTCTGGCAGCTTACCTTGCTCTCCATGTGTTCATCTTAGAGGCCAGACACTCTCACCTGGCTGCCTTTATCATCCCTCCTCCCTGTATGGCTCCACCCCAGGCTATTCCAGGAACTCTATATTAACCAGTGCACTGCAGGTCTGCATTGCTGATCAACGTTGTTTGTTAAGCATTGTGTGTTTGGGTTCCTGCTTGCCGTGTGCCACGTTTATGTGTACCGATCTTGGCTTGTCTCTGACTACTCTTGTTTGCCTGTGACCCTGACCCTTGGCATGTCCCTTGTTCATTGTCGTCTGCTTGTCGCCCTAACCTTGGCTTACCCTTCACTATCTCTTGTGTCCTGAGTGGCTGCTTTCCCTCTCTCCCTACAGATCATTACCTAGGGGACCCTGGGGGCAGCGACCTGGATCCAGTTGCAATGAAGACCATCCTCACCACTAGAGGCTCTGGTGAATACCAGCTGTATCTTAGATTCTGCGCCCTGGGGAACCTTGGGCTCAAGCTTCTGGTGGGATCCCTGTTTGAGCTCCAGTGGGCCTGTCCCCCCTATCCACTCTGTGTTCCTTCCGCAGTAGTCTGCCATAGGGTCCACTACCTTGTGGTGCACTCCCGACTCCAACACAGGTGACCTGAAAATCTCTGTTTCTCCTTCTTTCCTCTCTTCATCTGAATTTGCCTTTTAATGGATCTTAGGACCAATTATGGTCCCTGAGACCACGTGGAAGTTCAGTTAGTGGGTCGCAAGTTTGGTTTAGGTTTGACCCTAATAGGTGGATGATGCTTTATTAGGTCTCACATGCATATAGGTTTATCAGTAATGTAACTGAACCTTCAATGACTTGTTAATGTACAATTACTTCCCATTACGATGGCAAATGCTGATACTGTATTTGTTAAAATTATTTAATAAATATATTGAAAACAAAAAATTTGCAATGGCCACCATTTTATTCTGCAGGGCCCATAATTTCAGAAAATATACAATGCTTGTAAGTAATTTTCTAGCATATAATGCAGAATGTGTACAATACAAAATTGCCCTGGAGAGAAAGTGGTTAAAAGGCTTGTTACTCTAATGCAGGGGTGGGCAACCTCGGCCCTCCAGCTGTGATGAAACTACAAATCCCATCATGCCTCTGCTTTTAGGAGTCATGTCTGTGATTGTCAGGGTCCTGCAATGTCTCATGGGACTTGTAGTTTCACCACAGCTGGAGGGCCGAAGTTGCCCACCCCTGCTCTAATGCCTCGCACACACGCCAGGAAAAATGGCCGTCTGTATGCTAAATTGCAGTTTTCCTGGCAGGAAAACTGCCATGAATCACGGCGGGAAAAAGAGAACATGTTCTCTATTTTCCTGCCCCGATTCCTGTCTTTCTTTTTCCCAGCAGATTCCTTATGGGAAACACTGCGGTGAAGTATACACACGGACGGGATTCCCAGCCAAAGCTCTCACCGCAGTTTTCCCAACGGGAAAACCTCTGGTGTGTACACAGGGAAAGTTACCAAGCAGGTTCTCGGTTTTCCCGGCAGACTTTTTACCGCCGGGAATCCGGTTGGGTGTACTAGGCAGTAGGGAAAAGAAAACAACTGTAGCCCTAAAGGTATTTATATAAACTATTGTAGTCAAACAAAAACATTGTAACTTTTTGGTTGCTACAAAGTATTATTAGCAAAAGTAATATCCAACCACCAGCCAGGTTCCAAGAATAAAACAAACCATTTTATGTATACAGATCAAAAACTACTAAAAAAGAACACCCACTACTATATTAATAATGTTTATTTCTCTTAGCCAAAAAGGGAGAGTATAGCCTCAATTAAATACAATAAAAAATGAATTAAATGTACCAGCATCCCGAATTGAATCAGAGATGGAGACCATGTGGTTAAAGACGCAGGCTGCTTGGGGCCAATGGGTCTATAAATACACAGGTCAAATGGTTTGTTGGGGTTGGGACTTTCAAGGCACTGATAGGAAGGCGTAAATGTAGTAAAAAATCTCCTCCTTGTGTGTCTTCACACCCACTTCCCTCCGTTCTAGCACTTGGTGTCCCATACCCCAGTTCACCCAATTAGCCTTTTAACCTTTTAAATACGTCTCTACTCCACCAGAGCCTGTATCAATTTCCCCTTCGTGCGCTACGGGGGGATATGGTTAGCCCCTGCTCCTGTTGGTAGACCGCCTTAGGTGAGCAATCCTTAAACCTCCAAGACATTTAGCTGTTTTTTGTTTTATCATTCCTGACATGTAACTTTTTCTTAAATTATGCTTGTTCTTATTGTAAAAATTGTATGTATCCTATAGACCCTCCTGACGAAGCGGTACCCACCGCGAAACCGGTCGAGGTTGCTGGCTGGCTCCACTTTTTGGAGACTCACACGGTTTTGTCTTTGTTACAATTCTTGTAATGTTTTGAATTGTGTGGCTTGTCCCATTATATCTATTTTTTATATGTTTCATTGTTTTATGTGAATAAACTATTTTTTTTTACTACATTTACGCCTTCCTATCAGTGCATTGAAAGTCCCAACCCCAACAAACCATTTGACCTGTGTATTTATAGACCCATTGGCCCCATTGGTCTTTAATCACATGGTCTCCATTTCTGTTTATTTCTCTTACTCTAGTAGGACGGTTGGATATACTCTCTCTAGTCCATTAAACCCTTTATCACAGTTTACTGATTATGTAGGGGGACAGTAACTGATTATAGATAGAAGGACAGAAGAGAAGCTATAACCAAGATGGTCCAGTGAACGTGTAAGAGATGGATGCTTCCTCTGTTGCTATTGAAGTCTCCTTCACATTTCAGTGTTGGTGTCGGGATGTTTGGGACATGACTGAAGGTTGCGTTCAGATAGGTGCTGATCCAGTTTTGGTGGGCCATAACCAGGGTGTTCACCCCAGGGAAATATTTGTCGGCACAGCCCTCTCCCCAGCTTATGACTCCAACTTGGTACCAGACTCCCCGGACCTTACACACCAGAGGTCCCCCTGAGTCACCCTAGAAGACAAGTAGCAACCATCAGCTACCATCACCGTCAACTATTAGATCTGATATTGAGAAACACAATATGATGGAGGATGAAAATGCATCTGATTCATCTTCAGGTTCATCTTTTTCCTCCTCAGGCACTCGTTACAATAAAAGACATCTTCACACAGCTTGAATCTTACTCTACTATACAGAAGAAGGATCCTGAGCATGCACAGGCTCACAGTGGTGGCAATTCGAAGACTTTTATACAGTTTGTTTACCTTTGGGACTATCTACTTATCACATGGACATTTATTAAATACTGTGAAGCGCTGCACCTTTATTTGCCATTTTGTTGATTGTTGGAGGTTGTATCTTCACCTTTATGTGTGCTAGATGCTTATTGAATATCTTTTCAGTGCTCACTTTTTCTACTTTATTTCATTTATTTATACATGGAGATCATATCCCCCCTCATGTATTTATACATGGAGATCATATCCCCCCCTTATGTATTTATACATGGAGATCATATCCCCCCTTATGTATTTGTACATGGTGATCATATCCCCCCTTATGTATTTATACATGGAGATCATATCCCCCCCTCATGTATTTATACATGGAGATCATATCCCCCCCTTATGTATTTATACATGGAGATCATATCCCCCCTTATGTATTTGTACATGGTGATCATATCCCCCCTTATGTATTTGTACATGGAGATCACATCCCCCCTTATGTATTTATACATGGAGATCATATCCCCCCTTATGTATTTATACATGGAGATCATATCCCCCCTTATGTATTTATACATGGTGATTATATCCCCCCTTATGTATTCATACATGGAGATCATATCCCCCTTATGTATTTATACATGGAGATCATATCCCCCTTATATATTTATACATGGAGATCATATCCCCCCCCCTTATATATTTATACATGGAGATCATATCCCCCTTATGTATTTATACATGGAGATCATACCCCCCTTATGTATTTATACATGGAGATCATATCCCCCCCTTATGTATTTATACATGGAGATCATACCCCCCCCTTATGTATTTATACATGGAGATCATATCCCCATTATGTATTTATACATGGAGATCATATCCCCCCTTATATATTTATACATGGAGATCATATCCCCCCTTATATATTTATACATGGAGATCATATCCCCCTTATGTATTTATACATGGTGATCATATCCCCCCCCTTATATATTTATACATGGAGATCATATCCCCCTTATGTATTTATACATGGAGATCATACCCCCCTTATTTATTTATACATGGAGATCATATCCCCCCTTATGTATTTATACATGGAGATCATATCCCCATTATGTATTTATACATGGAGATCATATCCCCCCTTATATATTTATACATGGAGATCATATCCCCCCTTATGTATTTATACATGGAGATCATATCCCCCCCTTATGTATTTATACATGGAGATCATATCCCCCCTTATGTATTTGTACATGGTGATCATATCCCCCCTTATGTATTTGTACATGGAGATCACATCCCCCCTTATGTATTTATACATGGAGATCATATCCCCCCTTATGTATTTATACATGGAGATCATATCCCCCCTTATGTATTTATACATGGTGATTATATCCCCCCTTATGTATTCATACATGGAGATCATATCCCCCTTATGTATTTATACATGGAGATCATATCCCCCTTATATATTTATACATGGAGATCATATCCCCCCCCCTTATATATTTATACATGGAGATCATATCCCCCTTATGTATTTATACATGGAGATCATACCCCCCTTATGTATTTATACATGGAGATCATATCCCCCCCTTATGTATTTATACATGGAGATCATACCCCCCCCTTATGTATTTATACATGGAGATCATATCCCCATTATGTATTTATACATGGAGATCATATCCCCCCTTATATATTTATACATGGAGATCATATCCCCCCTTATATATTTATACATGGAGATCATATCCCCCTTATGTATTTATACATGGTGATCATATCCCCCCCCTTATATATTTATACATGGAGATCATATCCCCCTTATGTATTTATACATGGAGATCATACCCCCCTTATTTATTTATACATGGAGATCATATCCCCCCTTATGTATTTATACATGGAGATCATATCCCCATTATGTATTTATACATGGAGATCATATCCCCCCTTATATATTTATACATGGAGATCATATCCCCCCTTATGTATTTATACATGGAGATCATATCCCCCCTTATATATTTATACATGGAGATCATATCCCCCTTATATATTTATACATGGAGATCATATTCCCCCTTATATATTTATACATGGAGATCATATCCCCCTTATGTATTTATACATGGAGATCATATCCCCCCCTTATGTAGTAGGGTGTGGGTAGGTGACCTGAAAGGAACCGGCACCTTATCTCTTATATTAGAAAAATGAAAGCAAGGGATTGGGGATTTGGGATATTAGTGGTGCCCAAAAACACTTATAGCACAGATTTACTTAAAAATACAAATTTGTATTATACAAGACATATACAGAGTCAAGGGTGCTTAGAAAAGACAGAGTAATTGAATAGTCATTGATACTGGCTGAGGTATCCATAAAGGAATTACTTGTGTGTGGCCGATCCCTACATGTTTCGCAACACAGTGGCTTCTTCAGGGGATTTGTATAGTCACCAGTATTGAACAAAGGCTCTAGTACCAATAAATTTCCATGGTTGTTGAACTGTCCGGATGCCTTCCCCCTGTGGGGATTCTCTTGGCAGACAGGGTAGGACCTTACAAGGGGGAGAGAACAGGTATGAGCCATGTCAAACGATTTAATGATGATATAACTTTCATGTAATGTATCTGAAGTTTTACATATGGCAAACACTGATGGAAATGTGTGTTGTTTATTAAGACTCTGTTTTTGTATTTATTGTTACTGGAGCCTCTGTTCAATACTGGTGACTATAAAAATCTCCTGAAGAAGCCACTGTGTGTGGAAACATGTAGAGATCTATTACACACCAGTAATTCTTACATCTATCCGCCGCAATGTCACAGTCATGATAAAAACCGGAGATCACCACCATTACTAGTGAAAAAAAAAGGGTCAGGAAGGGGGCAAATCCTTACGGGGCTGAAGTAGTTAAAAAAAGGGGAGACAATACAGTTTGGATGAACTACAATACACGGGCAGGAAGCAAGGAGAATTTCAACCAATGAGGACGAAGACAGCAATTAAAAATGTGACAGAGCATCTCAATCTTTCCAATCCATTGTAAGTAAAAAAAAAATAAAAAAACATTTTTGGTCAGATCTAGGAAATAGCTGACGTCATGCATTTCTTCTGCTTCCTGTGAAGAAATCCTGACCTAAAGGTGAGCCATACTGAAATGTTTAAGTTTTTACCCACCTGGCAGGAGTCCTTTCCCCCATCCTTGTAGCCGGCACAAATCTGATCATACTGGATGTTCTCGGTACTTCCCCCATTGTTATACATTAATTGACATATATTGCGGTCTATCAGGGGAACCATGACCTCCTGGAGGACCCCACCTTGAATTAAGCTCCCTGGTGATGAAACATAGACAAGAAAATGGTCACTCACAACAAGGTAATTCTTAAGTTGTAGATCATAGGTGTCAAACACAAGGCCTGTGGGCCAAATCCGGACCTCCAGGCCATTTCATGTGGCCCTTGCACCTCCAGCTCTCCTCCAGACCCTTCCTTACTGCTTTTAAGCAATGCATCCAGCTTCTTCCCAGCAGCAGCATAAAGAAAGGGGGTGCACTGTGATGTAAGGGAGGGTGGGGGGGCTCAACTCCTGATGGTGAGGTGGCTCTTGACATCTAATGTAAGGGGAGGGGATGTGCTGGACATCTAATCTTACAGATACAACCGGCCCTTTTGAGGGCAATCATAATGCTGATGCGGCCCACAATGAAATTGAGTTTGACACCTCTGTTGTAGGTAGATCACCTTTAAAGTTGTAGTTAACCCCGTTTTTATCTCTTACCTACAGGTAAACCTGTAATAAGGCTTACCTCTAGGTACTGTGAATATCTCCTAAACATGCACTGTTTAGGAGCATTCAGATAGTGATGTCACTGGCGCATGCGCTCTGAAAGTCCAGCATACCATGCCAGACCTTCAGAGCCTGTGCCGTAAATGACGGCTCTCACGTGTATGCGCGGGAGTGACATCATAGTGCCATCGGCCATGAACCCGAAAGAAAGTGGTCGCAGTGTGACGTTGGAGGGCTTGTTTTTAGGCAAGTCTCTCATAATGTGCTAGTATGTGATTCATACTAGCACAGTATGACACTGCCTTGCAGGGGATTTTTTACTTGTGGTTTACTACCTTTTTAAAAGCTAAACTCAGAAAGCACAACTCCAAATCTAAATATATTCCTCAATCACTATTAAGGATATACATTTGACACCAATACAGTGATCAGTGGTAAAAAAAAACCGCACTGTCACTGTATAAATGACACTGGCAGGGAATGGGGTTTACACCATGGGGCACTCAAAGGTTTAACTGTGTTCCCTGGGTGTGCTTTATTACTGTGGGATGGACTGACTCAAGGAAGAGACACATCTGTTGTCACAATCAGGTGTCAGGCTCAGAGGCCAGTAGCTATAGCAGTTGAAGACAGGTTTACAGACAGTCACTTCTGGCAGATGACACAGGCTCACCTGAGGTGCGGAGTCTAAGCGCTAACCGGTGTTCATCAGAGCTCCTGATGGTGAAGATGGATTTTGCTCCGTGTTAGCACCAGGTCGCGGTCCTCAGGATCGCCCCATCAGAAGGTGAGCAAGCTGGGGGCCAGTAGCAGATAAGCAGATAAGGGTTAAACAGCAGCGTGGTCAATACACAAGCCAAGAGGTCAATCACGAGTGGTTGCAGGTTGGGCTCAGGCAGTAAAGTAGTCAAGGAATAAGCCAAGGGTTAATCACAAGTGGTAGCAAATACAGATGGCAGCTGGGCAGACAAACAGCAAGGCACTGGCTGGGAAGGCACAATAACCTGGCAAAGATGACGTGCTGAGACAAGGCTTATATAGGAAATTTGTGGGAGGAGAAAGGGGTTCAAGGTTCAAGGCAATTAAGACACCAAGCAGAGTAGTCTGATGGATCAGATGGGTTTGTCCAGCAGATTAGACAGGGAGCTGTCCAGCATCCCAGATAGCTCAATGGGAAGAGTCAATGCCAGACACAGAAGAGGTCCCAGGTTCAAGCCCAGGTTCTGACACATGGCCACACAAAAGACCTGGCCTTCTTTTGAATGGCAAGAACGCGGTGACGTCAAAGACTGCGATGAGTCGGCTAAATTATGTTCTATGCGTCAAATCGTTATTGAGCATGAGTGGTTTATTTCCCCTTCAGGTAAGCATACAGATGACCGGTTTTCTCGCCAAGAAACACTCTCCCGTGAATATCGACGAGAAAATAGAGAGCAGGTTCTCAATTTTTTACAGCAGTTTTTCTGTCTGGAAAACTGCTAGGGAGCATACACACGGCCGGGATTCCCGGCCAAAGGCTCTCCTGGCAGTTTTCCTGTCAGGAAAATCAGTCGTGTGTACGAGGCTTTAAAGTCACATTAAAAAGACCTTCTCCCCAATTGTCACCCTTCCCTCTTCCCCATAGACTTTAGAAGGATTCACTGCTAAGTTCCGGTTTCAACAAACCTCCATGTGAATTCAACCCAGGCAGGATTGTCCATCCATATTTAACATGACATCTTGGGTATAGATGACAGGCCTTGTTTCTTAGTGTGGATAATGAGTGAATGAGCTTATCATTTCATGGACTCACCTCCATAAGATCTTGTACCCCAGCCGGTCACCCAGCACTCCGTACCACAGGGGAAGATGGTGGTGGAAGATGGCAGACAGATCGGCATGATGTACTGAGTATAGTTGACAGGTGTGGCCAGCCGCAACAGGGCGATGTCCCCGGGGTCTCCATCACTTGTAAAATTATTATTGACAATGATATTCCTTACATCTGCAACAACTGTATGATTGCTGATCTCACGCAGCCGGTACATGCCCAAATATACTTTATAATTTGATTCCTGGATAGGTCTGCAAAAAGAACAGAACATAAAATGTACAACTGATGATCCATCTACTGCAGGAGGCAATGCAATAATATTACTATAAATGATCTTCAGGCTCTAATAAATGAAATACAACTTGTTCACAATGTGTTCTCTATGAATGGACTGGATGCACACAACCCCAATGGTGAGAACGTAGGCAGGGTCATCAGAGTTTACTGAGATGTTAAGTCACTGTAATCTCTATTGACGGCTCAGAAGTGGGAAAGACCTAAAAGATTAAAAAGATCAAAATAAAAATATTAGAACAAGATAGAGATGAAAGATACAAAATAATGCAGGGCTGTCTTAATGAGAGGGCACATCTGGGCACTGCCCAGGGGCCCTAGCTGCATGAGGGGCCCCTGCACTTTCCCCAAAGCAGCTGGTCCTTGAGCCCACGCTGCCATGTAATTGGTGGCCCCATGATGGCACCGAGAGTGATGGATACACAGGGGAGGCAGTCTGTCTCCTACCTACTTGATGTCTGTTTACCTGCACTGTCATCATTGTAGGGGCCCCAGAGCATTACTTTGCCCAGGGGCCCATGATGCTATTAAGACGGCCCTGATCATCACATGCATTTTTTTTAATGCAAGCCGTAAAAACACCTGAATCTGACTTTGTTTCAGCCGTTTACAGGCCCTGTACAGCAGAATTCAGAACAGGGGAATGAAGCACGAGGAGCCAGCCAATCATTTAATTTGCTGACATGGATCATTCTGATAGGAGGAAAAGAGCAGAATGACAGAGAGATGCGCCCATCATTGTGCTGCTTCCAGGGCCGATCCTAGAGTCACGGGCGCCTGGGTGCAGAAATATTGCTGACGCCCACCACATGGGCGTGGTCACCTTACTAACTATGACTCAAACACAGAGATGCTCCCCTAAGAAGTCATCATTAGTGTCCCCCATCAGAGCCCCCCCCCCAGCAGGTTTCCCACATCTGAGCCCCCCCAGTAGGTGTCCCCCATCAGAGCCCCCCCTGTAGGTGTCCCCCATTAGACCCCCCCCAGTAGGTGTCCCCCATCAGAGCCCCCCCAGCAGGTGTCCCCCATCAGAGCCCCCCCCAGAAGGTGTCCCCCATCAGAGCCCCCCACATCAGGTGTCCCCATAGATCAGTACTTGTCCAATAGATCCCTGTAGCTCGGATGCGTTGGGAGCAGAAGCACATTACAGTGGGGCGGGGCATACGTGGCATCTTCGGTTACTTGGAGGGTGGCACTCGGAGAGCATTTCTGGGAGTGCACGGAATGATTGGCAGCTGCTTAGGGGGTAAGTGTGAAAATGAGTGCTACATTTTTTTTTTGCTGACACATAATGCTCAAACATTTTGGGGGATCGCCGTTTGGCATCTTTGCCTTGGGTGCTAGATGACCTTGCCCCGTCACTCACTCACTCTATCACTCACCAGGGGTGGCTGCCCTGGGTGCGGTAGGGATTTTGGGAGGTTCTCCTAGAATGGGTGATTTGAAGAGGGGAACTAGTACTAGAAGAGTGGATTTCTGGAAGAGGGTACCAGTAGGGATGATTGGGGGGATTTGTGCTAGGTTGGGATTTGGGGGTAGGATTTGGGGGGGATGTGACCAGGAAATGGGGGATTTGGAGAGGGGGGATGGATTTATACTTAGAGGGAAAATTTGAGGGTGAGAAGATTTGTGCTAGGAGAGGGTGATTTGGGGAGGGAGAGGATTTGGGCTTGGGTGGAGGGTGATTTGTACTGGAAGAGGGGGATTTTTTGTTTGGGGAGAATTTTGGTTTGCTATGGGAATTTATGCTTAGGGGGTAAGTGTGAAAATGAGTGCTATAAATGTATTTGCTGACACATAATGCTCAAACATTTCGGGGGATCGCCGTTTGGGATGTTTGCCTTGGGTGCTAGATGACCTTGTCCCGTCACTCTATCTATCTATCTATCTATCTATCTATCTATCTATCTATCTATCTATCTATCTATCTATCTATCTATCTATCTATCTATCTATCTATCTATCTATCTATCTATCTTCAGGGGCTCTTTGATGCAAACCAATCAGTGAAGATCAATGATGCACCCTTGTCACCCTTGAGCCTTGACAGTAGACATTTATAATAGTTGGACAATGTATCAGTCTACATGCCAATGACTGATTCTTGGAAACATTTATATACATTTATAAACATAATAAACTCACGTGTGGATGCAATGTGCTGCGGTCATAACCCACTCCGGTGAGATCAGGGAGCCCCCACATGTATATCGTACATTTCCTTTAATCTCTATAATAGCGACCTGCCAGGGCCACTCCCCATCCAACGCATCCGTACCGCCAACTATCCGACCGGACACCAACGGGGAACCGCACACTGAATAATCTGCATCACCAAAAGCATTGCCGGCTGATAGAAGAAAAATATTTTACATTAATACAGCTTCCACAATAAAATATATACATAAATAATATACACAAAAAAATAAAACCCTATTTTTGGTATGATATATTACAGGGTATAAAAACCCTCAGGGTTGATTCTGATGACACAAATTTCAGCCACATATATTTAACATCAAACCCAACTTTTTTTTTATGTCCTCCAAGTAATGTTTTACCCCTTTGTGCCTAAGGCTTAAGCAAATCTTAAAGCCTAAGCACATTTTTTCAACTTAGAGTACCGTACGTACACTGAATTATCAAAAGTATTGGGACATCTGCCTTTACACGCACATGAACTTTAATAGCATCCCTGTCTTAGTCAGTGGGGTTCAGTAATGTGTAGACCAAAATTGGGCATGCCGCTCCTTCCAATAGATACCGCCACTCTTCCAGTGCTGCTTTGATGACCAGGAGCTCCCGATCCCCCACATCATACTTCCTCTCAGCTGATGACAATTTGCGGGAGAAAAGTGCAACTGAGTATAGGAGAGCTTTGGACCCTTGCCGTTGTGATAGCATTGCTCCAACCGCTATTTCAGATGTATCAACCTCAAGAATGAATGGCATGATATTTCAAGATGGAGGCAGACGTGATTTTTTTTTTCAGGGTTTCAAAGGCGACCTGAGTTCCAGTGGACCAGTAGAATCCTATGCCTTGCCTGGTTAATTCTGTGATTGGAGCGATGATGGCAGAAAACCCCCTAATGAACTTTCTGTAAAAGTTGGCAAATCCAGTGAAACGTTGGATTCCTTTCTTATTTGTAGGCACTGGCCAGTCCAGGATGGTGGTATCTTTCTGAGGATCCATTTTGAGATAATTAGCCCAAGAAATTGAATGCTCTGTAACTCAAATTCACATTTTTTCTGGCTTGGCATAAAGGCCATGCTGCCGAAGCCGGGTTAGCACACTCTCGACATGCCCGAGGCAACATGTAGCAATTTTTCACAACTCCTGATTGGGTGTGGTGTCCCAGAAGATTGCAGAGAGGGAGGGAGGAGAGGTGAACTTCCTTCTGGCGCCAAAGAGCCCCGGGAGGAAGTGGGAGCTGGATGCCTCTGAAAATGCCCCCCCCCCCAAAAAAAAAAATTACAAGCCAAACATGGCATGTCAGCTGGTCACCGTCCACGAGTAGAAGGAAAAATTGATTCAATAAAATTTCAGCAAATTTTGGATGGTAACTTGATGCCATCTGTGAAAAAGCTGAAGTTAGAGGGAGGATGGCTTCTACAAATTGATAATGATCCTAAACACACCTCAAAATCCACGGGGCATTACATCAAGAGGCGTAAACTGAAGGTTTTGCCATGGCCTTCACAATCTCCTGACCTCAACATAATTGAAAATCTATGGATAGACCTTAGAAGAGCAGTGCGTGACAGACAGCACAGAGATCTCAAAGAACTGGAAGACTTTTGTAAGGAAGAATGGGCAAAGATACCTCAAACAAGAATTGGAAGACTCTTGGCTGGCTACAAAAGCGTTTACAAGCTGTGATACTTGCCAAAGGGAGCAGTACAAGATATTAACTCTGCAGGGTGCCCAAACTTTTGCAGATGCCATTTTTTTGTTGTCTGTAATTTTGAAAGTGTAAATGATGGAAATAAAATCTAACTTTTTTGACATATTATAAGAATGTCTAATGTGTAATTTGATGCCTTTTGGAGATTTTTCCATCTTTCCTTGGCTTCGTTATGCACATTAATACAAATTGTTACCTGGGGTGCCCAAACTTTCAATTCCCACTGTATACACATAACCCCCACATATACACAAAAAAGAAAAAGGTTAATTGCGTTACACTTTCCATATTTTGCTCATATAAGGGGCTTCTACACAGGGGGTGTCTATGCACAAAAATGTTGATTGTGCTACATGTGTTACATATTGCGGCACATACTGTATATGGGAGACTCTGAATCAGAGTGAGACACATACTTTATATCCTGCTGGAGTGAGAGTAATAATTCTAGGGTCATTTTTCATCGTTCACTATAAACTGGTGACTCGCAGGGACTTTTAAAGCATTACCAAGGACCATGGACAATTTAGGGTAGCAAAATTTGTTGACATTTTACAACATTTTAAGGCTTAATATGTTGGGTATTTACTCACCGCAACGTTTTATATTTTATCAAAAATGCGATAATACAGTAGTGGCATAAAAATTAACTTTAATGTATTTTTACTAAACTTTATTTGCTTGAAAAACCGTTTGGCATAACATGTGCATTTGTTTTCGTCCAAGTTTCTGGGAATTTTCGTTATCGTTTTAACAAACGACCGTGTGTACACGGCATTAGGCAATCAAATTCATGCACACAGAAATTAGACACACACACAAAAATAACACCAAATGAAATAAGTATATATTTTGAAAATAAGAGGAAAACATGTCAATAAAGCATATTTCACCCACGAAGCCCAAAAATCGAAATAAAAATTTCACAACCGGGACCCACGGAGCATGATGGGACTGTGACGTCATAAGAGGCCTATACCGCACACCCGGCATTACAGCGGGAGGGAGCGTCGCGTCAACATAAGAAGAAGAAAAGAAGAAGGCAGAAGACGGCAAAGAAAAGCGGGCTGCGCCGCTGCTAGTAAGAGAGCTACTAAGACGATATCGGCGGCCAGCCCCCGAAGAAGGCACCGGAGAGCGAGCGGAAAGAAGAACCGGGGAGCGCCAAGACGAAAGCGGAGAGCAGAGAAGATGGAAGAGTGGAGAAGACCCCTGGAGAGCAGAGAAGACCCCCGGAGCTGACTAATAAATTATTTTAAAGCCCTGTGTTGTGTGTTTATTTTATTGACACTTTGCCTCCAGGTGAATGGGTGGGGGTATGATGTACCCCATATTCATTCACCTAGGGTGGGGGAGCCGGTATCTGGGGGCCCCCTTATTAAAGGGGGCTCCCAGATTCCGATAAGCCCCCCACCCGAAGACCCCGACAACCAATGGCCAGGGTTGTCGGGAAGAGGCCCTGTCCTTATCAACATGGGGACAGGGTACTTTGGGGTGGGGAGGCCGCATGGCACCCCCTTGCCCCAGAGCACCCAACCCCCCCATGTTTAGGGCATGCAGCCTGGTACGGCTCAGGGGGGGCGCTCGCTTGTCCCCACTTCTTTCCTGACCGGCCGGGCGGCGTGCTTGGATACGGGTCTGGTATGGATAGTGGGGGAACCCCCACGCCGTTTTTTTGGCATAGGGGGTTCTCCTTACAATCCATACCAGACCTAAGGGCCTGGTATGCTCCTGGAGGGGAACCCATGCCGTTTTTTTAATTTAAAATTCAGCGAGCAGTTCACCCTCATGATTCATACAAAACGCCGCGGCTAGAATTGGCGGGAATCCAAGTTGGATCCCCGTTGCTTCTATGACAGCTTTTTCCCATCGCGTTGAGCCGGCTCGGCGGTGGCTCTCGCGACAGGGCTTGTAGGTGGTCAATCTCGCCAGTAAAGAGAGTGAGATGGACACAATATCACGCTCACCTACTGTATGGGTTTAATCATTTTTCTTCTAATCATACTTACCTCGGTGGATGGAGCATCAGACCGATGCTCCAGCTTTCCCCCGCCGTCTGTGCACTTAGAACCGAGCCACCGAACACCGCCGATGGCTCGGTTCTCACAGATCCCCAAGTAGAAAGCTGCTGACTGTCAGTCAGTGTCTTTCCTCTCTGCTTCTCCATGCTCATTGGAGCGCTGATCCCTGGAGGGGCGGGGAGAGGCTGTCTCGGCGGCTTGCTAAGACTGCCATCAATCAGGGCAGCTGGCAGATCCAGACTTGGAAGTCGTGATGACGAGCTGCCCCGACTGATGGCAGTGACGTCAACGGAGAGCAGACTTCAGACCATTCTCCGTTACAAAACCGGTCCCAGGAGTGCAAAATGAATTGCACTCCTGGGACCCTTAGAAGAAGCCCAGCCTAAAAAGCTCAGGCTGGACTTCTCTTTTAATCTTAGACTTGGTTCATGAGGATTTTGTGACACATTTCCTAATATACAGACAGCCACTAGATGGAAAGTTTACAAAGCTGTATAGAAAACAATTCAAAAAATTTACCTCCAAGCTACAATGCAAGAGTCACATGTACAATGACTTTTACGTAATGGTGTTCCGGGTCTAAGACAAAGACAAAGACAACTCTCCCTTGGGCACCTTTGCTGCAAACGTCATCTGTTTTTTTTTTTTTTTTTACATACTTTTTAACCACATAATCACCTGAACCTAGCCAATGTAAGAAACACAAACTTGGTTTCGTATTAGCATTGAGAATGACCAGAATGCAGGGAATGGTCTATATGTTAGGGTGGCCCACCTTTAGGATGGCTGTCCAGATAAAAAAGTGTCCTAGATTTTGGTAAAGAATAGGGTGGATTTACCAAAGGTTAACACTAGGGATGAGCCGAACACCCCCGGGTTCGGTTCGCACCAGAACCTGCGAACAGACCAAAAGTTTGTGTGAACTTTAGAACCCTGTTATAGTCTATGGGACTCGAACGTTTGAAAAACTAAAGTACTAATTTTAAAGGATAATATGCAAGTTATTGTCCTAAAAAGTGTTTGGGGACCCGGGTCCTGCCCCAGGGGAGTGTTTGGGGACCCGGGTCCTGCCCCAGGGGAGTGTTTGGGGACCCGGGTCCTGCCCCAGGGGACATGTATCAATGCAAAAAAAGTTTTAAAAAACTGAAGTTTTTTCAGGAGCAGTGATTTTAATAATGCTTAAAGTGAAACAATAAAATTGAAATATTCCTTTAAATTTCCTACTGTACCTAGGGGGGTGTATAGTATGCCTGTGAAGTAGCGCTTGTTTCCTGTGCTTAGAACTGTCCCTGCACAAAGTGTAATTTCTGAAGGAAAAACGTCATTTAAAATCACTCGCGGCTATAATGAATTGTCGGATACCAGCAATACAGAGAAAAAAGAATGCGTGGGGGTCCCCCCCAAATTAAATTACCAGGCCCTTCCGGTCTTGTATGGATCTTAAGGGGAACTCCACCCCAAATTTTAAAAAAAAATGCCGTGGACCCCCACACATTTTTTTTTTATAAATGACTTTTCTCTGTATTGCCGGGAGCTGACAATTCATTATAGCCTAGAATAATTTTAAATTTCTTTTTTTTCTTCAGAAATTACACTTTGTGCAGGGACAGTTCTAAGCATGGGAAACAAGCGCTACTTTACAGGCATACTATGCACACCCTCCCCCAGTTACGAAATTTAAAGGAATATTTCACTTTTCTTGTTTCACTTAATGGAATTATTAAAATCACTGCTGCCAAAAAAACTGCAGTTTTTAAAACTTTTTTTTGCATTGATACATGTCCCCCGGGGCCCCAAACACTCCCCTGGGGCAGGACTCGGGCCCCCAAACACTTTTTATTACAATAACTTGCATATTAGTCTTTAAAATTAGCACTTTAGATTTCAAACTTTCGAGTCCCATAGACTTTAACAGGGTTCTAAAGTTCACACGACCTTGCCGCGAACACCCCAAATAGTTCGCTGTTCGGCTAACAGGCAATGTTCGAGTCCAACATGAGTTCTACTCCAACTCGAAGCTCATCCCTAGTAAACACAAAATCCTTGTGAACCAATTCTAACATTATTGGACAGGTACAGTAAAGCCCCATATACACTATCAATTTTCCTGCAGGTTTTTCTCTTCAGGTTTACCAAAACCATGTAGTGGAAGGGCTGGCCTGATTGCACACAAATTGAAACTCTAATGCCGCATACATATGACCGTTTTTTGGCATGTAAAAAACAATTTTTTTTTCCAACTTCATCATTAAAACGGTGTTGCCCACACACGATCGTTAAAAAAAAAAAAATGCTCTAGCAAAGCGCGGTGACGTACAACACATACGACGGCACTACAAAGGGGAAGTTCCATGCAGATGGCGCCACCCTTGGGGCTGCTTTAGTTGATTTTGTGTTAGTAAAAGACGATTTGCGCTTTTCTGTCTGTTACAGCGTGATGAATGTGCAATCTCCATTATGAATGGTAGTTTTACCAGAACGAGCGCTCCCGCCTCATAACTTGCTTCTGAGCATGCGTGGGTTTTTCACGTCGTTAAAGCCCACACACGACCATTTTTTTACAACCTGAAAAATGCTCTGAGACCCACACACCATCGTTTTTAATGACATTTTAAAAAAAAGGTTTTTTTTTTACAACCCGAAAAATGATCGTGTGTACGCGGCATAAGGGATCCTAAAAAATAATAAAGCCTTATGCAAAGTCAAGTTTATAAAGCTTCTCTCCTATTTTATATTACCACCCCACCCCCGTATGCAGCCTTTGAAGGCATTGCATTTAGAGATTAGTGAAAATGGCTTGTTTCGCAGAATTTTTCACTCTAGTTAAACACATTGGAGACCTGTGCTTGTCCTAGAAAACAAATACAAAACAACAATGCAAAAACCACTACAAAAAAAAGAGAGGCACCATCTAAATAAATAGAACGAGTATTATTATATTACTTTCCAGCAAGTATTTTCTAGGCGGCTCAAGAGACGAAATTTCAAGTTCCCAATTTGGTAAAATATCATGAGCCAAATTGGTAATTCAATAGAAATTCAATTTACTGTAGCTAAAATCACTTTGTTTATCTCAAGTTACAACGATCTCTTAAATCAAGGGTCTTCAAACTACGGCCCTCCAGTTGTTCAGGAACTACAATTCCCATCATGCCTAGTCATGTCTGTGAATGTCAGTGTGTTACAGGGCTTCATGGGATGTGTAGTTCTACAACAGCTGGAGGGCCGTAGTTTGAGGATCCCTGTCTTAAATCTTCAAATCTTCTAAATAAATAAAGACGCTTACCCAGACTTGTTCATTCCCAGACTTGTTCATTCCCTGACTTAGTTGGGGTAGGTGGTACACATTGGTGGAGGTGGGTCAGCCACACCCTGTGACCTTTGACCTCTGGGAACCCGCCTTCTGACCTTTGACCTCTGGGGGAGGTCCCTGTTCCAATTCCTGAGCCCTAGCCATATTCTTCAATGGGAAACCCTAACCCTCTAACCCTAACCCCTAACCCACTAACCCCAACCCTCTAACCCCACGATGCTTTCTCCGACTTGACCTCTGGGAACCTGCCTTCTGACCTTTGACCTCTGGGGGAGGTCCCTGTTCCAATTTCTGAGTCCTAGCCATATTCTTTAAAGGGAAACCCTAACCCTCAAACCCTCTAACCCTAACCCTCTAACCCTAACCCCTAACCCTAACCCTCTAACCCTAACCCCAAGATGCTTTCCCCGACTTGTTCATTCCCGACTTGTTCATTCCCCGACTTGGTTGGGGTAGGTGGTACACATTGGTGGGGGTCGGTCAGCCACGCCCCGTGACCTTTGATCTCTGGGAACCCGCCTTCTGACCTTTGACCTCTGGGGGAGGTCCCTGTTCCAATTCCTGAGCCCTAGCCATATTCTTCAATGGGAAACCCTAACCTTCTAACCCTAACCCCTAACCCTCTAACCCTAACCCTCTAACCCCACGATGCTTTCTCCGACTTGACATCTGGGAACCCGCCTTCTGACCTTTGACCTCTGGGGGAGGTCCCTGTTCCAATTTCTGAGTCCTAGCCATATTCTTCAAAGGAAAACCCTAACCCTCTAACCCTAAACCCTAACCCTCTAACCCTAAACCCTATCCTAACCCTCTAACCCTAAGCCCCTAACCCTAAACCCTAACCCTCTAACCCTAACCCCAAGATGCTTGTTCATTCCCCGACTTGGTTGGGGTAGGTGGTACACATTGGTGGGGGTGGGTCAGCCACGCCCCGTGAGCTTTGATCTCTGGGAACCCTCCTTCTTTTCTTTGACCTCTGGGAGAGGTCCCTGTTCCAATTCCTGAGTCATAGCCATATTCTTCAATGGGAAACCCTAACCCTAACCCTCTAACCCTAACCCCTAAACCCTAACTCTAACCCCTAAACCTTACCCCTAAAAATAAAATAAAAAAAGGAGTAGAATGTCTTATCTTCTACCAGTTTTTTTCTAAGCAGCTTGGTGGGCCAAATACCAATTTCGGCAAAACTTCACCAACAGCAGAATCTGTCATTTTTGCAGAAAAATTTTTTTTTTCTGAAATCAGTCTGTTCCTTCCTGATTACAATCATCTTCTGGTCAGAAAAAAGTTTAGACAGAGCAATCCAAGATATTAAAATGGGCCTCAATCTTCTTTGTTTGGCAACCCTCCGTGGGTTGACCTTGGGTGAGTGCCGACTTCTAGGTGAGCTACTTACCTGTGGTTATTAAGATGAGTACCGTCAGCGTCCCCATCCCGGCATAGAAAATATATTCGGAGATCTCACTGACCTATGAAGAGCAGAACTTTGTGTTCATGAATTTAAACCTTTTCAGCTTCCGCATTCTTCATACCGATATATTTTATACAGAAGAGCTCTGAATATAAAGTCCTTTAAGGTCACTGTAGAATAAATGTTTTGCCTTGTACACATTAGTGGGAGTGGCCCTCAGCCGTGACTCCAGCCCTTTCCAGTCAGTCAAGTCTTGATCTGGCATTCTACCAGCAACCGATTTCTGTTGATTAGCTGTCACATTGTTTACATGCAAACACACCTGACTGAGGAGGGTGAGTGGGCCATGGATGTTATAGGTGGTCGTTTCCGGTTTTAAAAAAATATTTTGAAAAGGCCTATTTTCTCAGAAGATGAAGTGGAAACAAGCAACTAGGGATCCCGGTAGATGACTTTCACCAAATATGGTAATCGTGTCATGAAGGATCCCTATCCTAGTGCCCCGGATCTGTCATTTAGTAAGGGGAGTTGTAGACGGGTGCAGTCTGCTTTCTCCACTGCAGGTGGTGCTCAACTACAGTAGCATTTCCATTTATCTATTCTATTTGAATTTTTTGGGGTGCAGCTCACTTAGTTGATAATATATATATCACTATATATTACTTTAAATTACTTTTATTAGTTATTTTGGTGCGAGATCCTTACCCTACAGTAGCATTGCAGAGGGGGAGGAAGTCAAAAATAACTTAGTTCCTCTGTAGTTTCTTGGGTCATAGGGGGATAGCTATCCAAATGGATGCTGCGGCCCCATGTGACTTGGGTGTAGGGTGACCACATGTCCCAAATTGCCCGAGACAGCATTTTGCAGGTCTGTCCTGGGCACATATATTCCAGGACAATACAGTGTCCCGAAATGAAACTTGCACAGCCACCCACAGCCACCCCCAGGGCCAATCTGATGCCCCCAAAAAAGGCTGCCACATCACCGCTTTACTCAATGACAGTACTTGTCCTGGCCGGGAAAGCCTGGAGGAGCAGAATCCCTGCCCCCTGCTTGTGATTGGAAAAATCATAAAACCTGCCCTTTGTGTCCAGCCACTGTGATGTGATTCGTTACAAAACAAGCTGATTTTTGGGAGGGGGGTGGCCCTAAATGGTAGTTTGAAAATGTGGTGACCCTACTTAGGTGGCTGTCTTGAGCCAGGCAGAGTTTATTAGACCCTGGCTCATTGAAGGCACAGGTCGCTTTCCCTTCACACACATGGTCTCTGTTTGAGGAGGGAGAGCCGGCAATGAGAGATGATCTCATATGTTTACATTTGAGATCATCTCTCATTGGCCACGCCAATCACGTAGTAAATGGCCGCTGTGATTGGCCATTTACAGCGATCTGTGATTGGCTTAATCCAAGGGACATGGCCAGCACAGAATTTTCCTTATGTGTTCTCGCAAGCACGCTTGCGGAGAGCGAGGAAAGGGGAGGACCTCGATGTAGCCATCATTCGGCTATAGCATGGATATCAAGTGGTTAAATTCATTTTTTTTATCACTTTTATTCCTATTACAAGAAATGTATACATCCCTTGTAATAGGAATAGTGTGTGACAGGTAGGGATGCATCGATACCACTTTTTTTAGCAACGAGTACGAGTACAGATACTTTTTAAAGGACTCGTCAATATCAATTACTGATACCTATTTCCCAGGTCCCCACTGAGCCCCTCCTGCACTTCTGTTCCCCACTGTACAACCCTGATTGCCTGTCGTCCCCCTTCCTGTACACCTGTTTCCCACTCCCCCTCCCACACACACCTGTTCCCCACTGCCCCCCCCCCATGCACCTGTTCCCCACTGCCCCCCCATGCACCTGTTCCCCACTGCCCCCAAACCCCTGTTCCCCACGGCCGCCCCCCATGCACCTGTTCCCCACTGTCCCACCTTTAAAGGGACACTAAAGGTACATGTTTTTTCACCTTAATGCATCCTATGCATTAAGGTGAAAAAACATCCGACAATACAAGCCTCCCCTCTTTGCTTACCTGAGCCCGTTCAACTGTGGCGCTCGCCCCCGACACCCTCTTCGCCGCTTAGCCTGGTCATTTATTGGCTAGAGTGGATGGATGGAAAGCAGCACAGACATTGGCTCGCACTGCTGTCAATCACATGCAATGATGTGGGGGGGAGGGGTGCGGGCCCGGGTGATACAGTGAGTGGCTATAGCCGTCGGCTGTATAACGGGAGTGTGCCCGCAAGAACTTACCACTCTGAGAGCTCGCTCGCATGAAGGTGAAAAGTTCTTGCGGGGAGGACCAGAGACAGCTGCCGAGGGACACCAGAAGACATGGATTGAGGCCACTCTGTGCAAAACGAGCTTCACAGTGGAGGTAAGTATAACATGTTTGTTATTTTTTTTTATTATTTCTCTTTACAACCCCTTTAACCTCTCTTTCCAAATATAACCCCACTATCACACACAAACCTTTTCCCCACTGTGTCACCTACATATTCTTCCAGGTGCCCCCCCCCCCTGCACATCAGTTCACCACTATACTACCTACTGCTCTATTTCTGAAGATCTATGTGCGACATGCTGCCATGCTACATGTTCTTCTTCCATTACCTGGGAGAAGGTGGCCTGAAGAAGAGCTGCGCTGCTGCCTGTCCTCCCACAATAGATCTGACAGTCTGGGAGGAGGATGGTGATATCAGGGCAAGCAGAACTCCCATGCTGGGCATCGGTTGCACCCACCTTAAGAATCCCTTCCTCATGCCGCACATCAGGCTGCTGGCTTCTTTTCATCATGGCTCTCTTCTCTCGTGCTGCACTGCAGGCTGGGGATGGAGTGGCAGGGGAGCGTTCTGATCCTACAGTGAATCCTAGCAGCAGTTGCCCCTGGTTTTAATAACATTTATCTGTCAGTACCATTTTATTCTGCAGGGCCCATGCTTTCAGAAATATACAATGTTTGTAAGTAATTGTCTAGCACATAATGCAGATTTTAGATGTGTACAATAAAGATTGACTTGTACACACGATTGAAATTTCCGTTTGAAAAAGTCAGACGGCCTTTTCCCATCGGATATTCTGATCGTGTGTAGCCCCATCGGCCATTCGGATTTGGCCGGGCAAAACCCTGATCGTGTGTACGCGGCATATGGGAAAATAAATCAACTGTACCCCTAAAGCAGGGGTTACCAAACCTTTCAAACAAAGGACCACTTTATTGTCTTTTAGACTTTAGGGGCCAGATTCACGAACACTTGCGCTGGAGTATTTGGATATGCGCCGCGTAACTGTGATGATGCGCCGTCTTTTCTATGTGCCCGTACCCACCAAACTAGATGCGCCCAATAACGGGTCATTTGCGACCGGCGGAACGTTCCGACGCCAGAGTATCGTCAGCGCTTATTTTCGCTGGGCGCATCAGTCGCGCCTATTGATTTCCCCTGCAAATATGCAAATGAGGGATTTTTCCCAATTCACGATCGGATTAGCACCATACGCTGGCTACATGCGCCGCGCGTATCTGGTCCGTCCGGCGCAAAGTTATTTCTACAAAAGGCTGCTTTATCTTTACTCCAGACGGTCACAGGTCAGCAGGAGAGCAGCTACAGCAGCGTTACCAACGAAACTAGCAAGCTGAACAACAACACTAGCAAGGACAACACCTCTGTGTGCCAACATGCCAGGGGCACTCGTGGTCCTAAGACTAGTACTGGGTCCCTCGCTACGGAGGAGGCGGGCACGTGAGAGGATATACCGCACTCGTATGAACCTCTTTGGCATGGGGGATGAGGAGGTGTATCGCCTCTTCAGATTCAGCCCAGATGCAATACTTGAACTAACCACAACCCTGCAGGGTGACATCACCAGCAAGACACACCGATCACAAGCAGTGCAGCCACTGGTGAAGGTCCTGGCAACACTTCATTTCCTTGCCAGTGGATCATTCCAGCGTACAAGTGGAGTGGTGGCTGGGATGTCACAGTCCTCCATAAGCAGATGTGTGCACCAGGTTGTCCCTGCAATCCTCAGACGCATGTCCAACCAGTTCATCAGACCCACCACTGAGGAGCTGCGGCTGAAGGCAATGACAGATTTCTACAGAATTGCCAGATTCCCACGCACCATCGGGGCCATTGATTGCACACATGTGGCCCTCCAGCCCCCCAGTGCCACAGAGCACATATACCGCAATCGGAAGCATTGGCATTCCATCAACGTACAGGTGATAGCCGATGCCCAACGCCTCATATGGCACGTCCGTGCCAAACACCCCGGGTCCAGCCATGACAGCTTCATATACCGTCAGAGTCCCATCCCAGCAGAATTCGAACAGAACATGTATGGGGACAGCTGGCTGGTTGGTGAGTGACATGGGAGTCAGGCATGACTATCCCCTCCCGTCATGCACAACAGAAATCGCACATGCATGACTAACATTCTCCTGTCTTTTACCTTACAGGTGACTCTGCATATGCACTGGGACCCCATCTAATGACTCCTTTCCGGAACCCCCAAACCAGAGGAGAGAGAAAATACAATGAAGCACACATCAAAACCCGTGCAGTGGTGGAGCAAACATTTGGGCTCCTGAAGTCCCGTTTCCGCTGCCTGGATAAGTCCGGGGGGACCCTATTGTATTCCCCTACCTTTGTGTGTCAGATCATCGCTGCATGTTGCATACTACATAACTTTGCTATGAAAAAAGGCCTAGAGATTGACATACGTGATGACCTGACCCCCGACCCACACAGTCCCCACCTGGCAGAGGACACCCAGTCTGCTGATGGAAGAGCAGTCAGGAGGGTCCTCGCCGTAGGCATCTTTGGACACTAACCCAAAACATTAATCACACATACAATGCACGCGTGTACACCACTGATGTCCCTAGATCACACACATCACATGCACATCGCATTGGATTAGCCCAAGTCCAGCATGTAGGAGTTGGGAGCAGTAACGCCGCGTCAAGGCCCCAATGATGTCACTGTCCATTCACACACCTTTCACACGTCATTCATTCAGCCGTGGGGTTAACTTCACCACCACGGCCGAGGGTGACACCCCTTACTTTCAGGAGTGCCACCCTCTCACATTCACACACCATTCACACTGCAACGTGTGCAGTATCAAAAAATAAAAATAAAATCTCATAACCTGAGAACCAAAAAAATTAACAAAAACTCATGTCCTGAGTATAAACAATAATAATAAATAAAATAAATAAACTCATGTCCTGAGTATAAACAAAAATATATAACAACCAAAAAAACAAAAAACCCTCATCTGGGATGACGGGGGCTCCTCCTTGGGGGCACTCTCGGGCTCCTCATCTGCCTGGAGGGAGTGGGTGGTGGTGGTGGTGGGGGGGCATCAGGAGGAGGCTGATCCCCGGGTGGGCCACTCCTGGGAGCTGTTGGCTGCATGCCCTCCAATGCCACAGCGATACGGCTCAGATACAAATTTGTTTGGGCCTGCATCCTCAGCTGGCGGGTGATCTGATGCCGCTGGTCACGTTGCCGCTGCCTCCCCTCTTCCCGAATGGCAGCAGTGTTGTCTCGAACAGCTGCTGTCAAGTGCCGGATATCAGCCTGCACCTCCCCCAGGCTGGTCACAACGCCCTGCACGCGACTGGGCAGCTGTGACATAGAGCCCAGGCTGTCTGCGACCCTGTCTAGGTGGCCAGCCATCTCCCCCATTTGCTGGGTCTGTTTCGCGTGGTCCAAAAGCACCTGGTCTTCGACCAAATCACACACCCCCCTGGTCTTCCGGGTGGCCTTCCTGGGGGCAGAGGAAGGTTGTCCCCGTGGGGATGGAGTCGCCCTTGAGGGGCTACCTAGGATGGGGGAGGGGATCACAGAGGGCCCTGCAGAGGAGGAGGACTCCTCCAACATTAAAATGAACTCCTGTTCAGGGACAGGCTCCTCCACAACCACCTCTGCTGAAGTGGTGTGGGCACTCTCCTCCTCCACCTCGGTGTCTCCAGCACCCAGGGCCTCGTCTTCAGCATCCCGTTGGGGGGTTGGGGTGGACTGGCCGGCACGAGATGGCCCAGCACCGTCATCTGTGGATGACACAAAGCAGACACATGTTGGTGGTCCCACACACTTGGCACATGTACCCACCCCCGCCCCACATGCAGCACACCAAAAAGGGGGTAAAAATCACTTACCTGTCCTGGAGCCTTCCTCTACGGAATCATAGCCTGGGACCCCCTCCAACTGCTCCCTGTCCAGGCAGCGGGCGACCACCTCCTCCTCCGCGGTCAGGGTGACAGGACATGGGGGACCACCACCTGTGCCCCTCTCATGGCTCCTAATGGTGGACACCTTGCCCCTCACCTTGCGCCGCAGGTCATTGATTTTTTTACCAATGTCTGAAGCACTCCGGGTGGAGTACCCCAGCACATTGACCCTGGCAGCTATGGTGTCCAGGATGGCCTGCTTTCTCTCCCGGCTGGTCTTCCTGCTTTTTTTACCATGGAGAAAATCATTAAATGCCTCCATAGCCGATATTATCACTGTGACCTCCTGGGCATTATAATTTAGGTTCCTCCTCTCTCTGGGGGCAGCGGGAGCAGCCATTACAGGGCAAAAGTATCTTCCCTGGGGTGGGGGGAAATGGAACTACTTTTGCGCCGGAATGGCGTTTCCGCCAGCGCTTTTAAGCGACCAGCGGAACGCATTGCGCTGACGTTTCCCAGGAAGTGGTGCCGACGGAAGTTGTGAGCATGCGCACAAGGGGGCGAGTGGAGCCGCACTCACTGCGCATGCTCCGTGGATGATGCGCTGAACGTAAGCCTCTGCGCTGGGCTCCGCCCATCATTTACATATGATCACACCCAGTTTCACTTGCGTCGGGTTACGCCAGCGCATTATCGTTACTCTGGCGCAAGTTTACGCGCAACTGCTATGTGAATTACAGGACTTGCGCTGAAAGGGTCTTCAGAGTAACGTAAATGAGAAGCGTTACTCCAGAGGAAAGATACTCTCATCTACCTGAATCTGGCCCTAGGAGGGCCGGATTGTGGCCAGCAGAGGCAGAAAATGTCACAGGCCCAACATCAGTGAGAATAAATATGGCCTCAGGGTTGGTGGTCAATAGGAGGAGTATTCCCCCTATTAGTAGTAGTATGCCATCCTTGGTATCCGTGGAAGATATAGTGCCCTATTGTTGGTGTCAGTGGGAGGAATAGTGCCTCATATCAGTGGAAGGAATTGTGCCCCAAGGGCCGCATAAAGGCTAGCAAAGGGCCACATCTGGCCCTCGGGCTGCAGTTTGGGGACCCCTGCCCTAAAGTGTAAATTACTAAGATATTTATATCCACTATTGTAGTCAAACAAACACATTGTAACATTTTGGCTGTTGCCATTTTTGTATTGGGAAATTGCTACAATGTATTATTAGCAAAAGTAATATCCAACCATCAGCCAGGTTCCAAGAATAAAACAAACCATTCTATGTATACAGTTTAAAAACGACTAAAAAAAGAACACCCTCTACTATATTAAGATGTATTTATTTCTCTTACTCTAGTAGGACGTTTGTATATACTCTCTCTGGTCCATTAACACACTTTACTGATTATGTAGGGGGACAGTAACTGGTTATAGGTAGAAGGACAGAAGAGAAGCTATAATCAAGATAGTCCAGTCAAGGTGTAAGAGATGACTGGTTCCTCCATTGCTTTTGAAGTTTCCTCCACATTGCAGTGTTGGTGTGGAGATGTTTGCGACATCACTGAAGGTTGCGTTCAGATAGGTGCTGATCCAGCTTTGGTGGGCCATAACCATGGTGTACACCCCAGGGTAATATTTGCCGGCGCAGCCCTCTCCCCAGCTTACGACTCCAACTTCGTACCAGACTCCCCGGACCTTACACACCAGAGGTCCTCCTGAGTCACCCTGGAAGACAAGTAACAACCATCAGCTACCATCACTGTCAGCTATTAGATCTGATATTGAGAAACACAATATGATGGAGGATGGAAATGCATCTGATTCATCTTCAGGTTCATCTGTTTCCTCCTCAGACACTCATTTTAATCAAAGACATAGGCACACAACTTGAATCTTACTCTACCTCTACCAAACAGAAAAAAAAGGATCCTGAGCATGCACAGGCTTACGGTGGTGGCAATTTGAAGACTCCTATAAACTCTGTTCACATTTATCTCTTGATTTTTATTTATTTTTAATAAAAATATGTACAGGAAGTCCTAAACGTAAAGCACTTTGTTATTTGGATTACCTCTCTGTGAGCTCTCCCTGCTTGAAGCCAATCACCCACAATATACAGGCATACCCCGCTTTAAGTACACTCACATTACATACACTCGCGACTAAGGACATACCCGCAAGTGTATGTAAAGTGCCTTACAAGTACTGTACAGACATTTTGCAGCCGCATTAGAAAGAGCTGAAGCTCAGAAAGCATAGCCTGCCCTGTTCCAGTGTGCCCCCGACGCCCCCACTACAGCCCCTGAGACCTCAACTACAGCCCCTGATCCCCCACTACACCCTAGAAGTGAAAAAGGGTATTGTTTCACTTTAAGTTAATTTTCGCTTTACATACATGCTCTGGTCCCAATGTGTACTTAAAAGTGGGGTATACCTGTATACAGAATATAATAGTATATACAATGGAACCTTTGATTAGGAGGATAATCCGTTCCAGGAGAATGCTCGTAATGGAAACAAAGCCAATGGAAACGAAAATAATTTGTTCCACATTGACTTCAATGGAATGCAATACTTCATGCGGCCAGAGGTGGGGGGCGCCGGAGAGCCTCGAAAATGGCCAAAACGGCCTGAGGACACTTTGGCTGACGTCGACAAACCTCAGAAAGACCTCCTACCTGAGATTTGACGAGGTCAGCCATCCTGTCCTCTGACCTTTCTGTGCATTTCCGAAAGGCACCGATCGGCGACGTTCGGCTCTGCTCGGCTCCGGCGCTCCTCACCTCAGGCCAAAAGCAGTACTGCACACCGCTTTGGCCTGAGTTGTGCGAGACAACACTCACAAACCGAGTCAGGCGGGGAACACAGGGGAGGTTCTCGGCAGAAACCAACGAGAACCTCGCTGGGAGCCGCATTCTGCCGAGAACCTCGGCCGTGTGTACGCTCTCGGCGAGCCCCGCCCGTTGGGAAACCCGTCAAGCAAATAGAGAGCAGGTTCTCTATTTGCTCGACGGCCCGTCGGTATGAATGGCTGGTCGCCTTTCCCGACGGGCGGGTCGCCAATTCTGACGGCCGGCCGAGAACCCAGACGGGCGGAACGATGTGTTCCGCCCGTCGAGGTTCTCTGCCGTGTTTTTTAAAAGCGGCTTCACGATTTTTTAAAATACAGTGCTCATATTGCGAAACGTTTGTTAACCACATTACTCGTAATCCGAGGTTCCACTGTATAAATAATATATTTTAGCTCTAAAAAAGGGAGGGGCACTCTTAATCTCCCAAAACGGGTCGTTGGATTGTCTTGCAGATTTCATTGGATTATTTCAATAAAATAAATACGTTTTGGACTTTAACTTTTGGGTGTGGTGCTCCAATTTTTCCTTTGATATTTTATGGTTGTCTGTGCCCAAAATGACCAACTCCCCCTCACTTCCTGTGCAAGTGACACCAGGACTAGAAATACGTCAAAGGGAATAAGGTAACTGACAACAATGAGGACACATGGAGGTTGTCGCCTTTCCCTACACTGCTGATATATTATTTTAGTGATTTACTATATCTTTCTGTGAAGGTTTGTTTAGCATTTAAATAAAAGGGGGAGACAATACAGTTGGGATGAAATCCAATGCAACAGCAGGAACTAAGGAGACATTTCCCTGAAGACAAAGACAGCAAATTAAAAATGTGACAGAACATCTCAATCTTTCCAATCCATTCTAAGTAAAGGTCAGATCTAGGAAATAGCGGATATGCATTTCTACTGATTCCTGAGAAGAGATCCAGACCTAAAGGTGAGCCATGCTGGAATGCTCTTGGTGTCACTCACCTGGCAGGAGTCCTTTCCCCCATCCTTGTAGCCGGCACAAATCTGATCATACTGGATTTTATAAGTACCTCCTCCACTGTTATACATTACTTGACACGTATTGCGGTCTATCAGGGGAACCATGACCTCCTGAAGGACCCCTTGTTTAATTAAGCTCCCTGGTGATAAAACAGACAAGAAAATGGTCATTCACAATAAGGTCATTCTTAGCAAAGCTATACATTGCAGATAAATCCCTTTTTTTATATATTTTACCTACAGGTAAGCCTGTAATACACAGTTATGCACAGTATATAAACAGCTTTGCTAGGCCACAATTTAATAGGGAGAAATCAGGCAAATTTTATCATGAGTTTTAGAGAACGACACAAGGCAAGCTTTTATTAATACATTTATTATTTTACAGGAAAAAAAGCCATAATTATTATAGAAGCTCAATGCACACCAAGTTAGTAGCGTTAGCATAATACTATATGGTAGTGTATTATTTCACAGAAGAAAAACTGGAACATTTTATACAGATATGGGCCCGCATTCACAAAGCACTTACGCCGAAGTATCTCCAGATACGCCAACATAAGTACAAATGTGCGCCGTCGTATCTGTGCGCCGACCCACAGACTAAGATACACCTAAAAATAGGCTTCATCCCACCGACGTAACTTTCCTGCGCCGGCGTAGAGTGGGCGCATATTTACGCTGGACGCATGTGGCGCTCCCATTGGTTTTCTATTCAAATATGCAAATGAGGGAAATACGGCGATTCACAAACATAATATACGCGGTTTGCGTAAGTCGTACGTCCAGCGTAAAGTTATTCCCCTTATATGAGGTGCAACCCATGCAAAGGTATGGACCAGGGAACACAAGCCATCAAATTTTACGTTGTATGTGAATATGGCTGGGCGTAGGTTACTTTCATACCATAGGCAGTGATCCGACGTATCTTAGGCAGTTGTTTAACCGTGATTGTGAGCATGCGCACTGGGATGCGGCCACGACACGACACATGGGCAGTTTGTTCTAAATACTTGTCTGGCACTCGGCCCATCATTTACATGGGGTCATGCCTCATTTGCATAGCTCACGCCCACTTCCACCTACGCCAGCTTACGCCTTAGGAACCCAGCGTAGTTTTGAGAGCAAGTGCTTTGTGAATTCTGTGCTTGCCTCTCTGCGCTGCGTCGGCGTAGCGTAAAGAATATACGCTACGGCAGAATAAATATGCGCCGATGTCTGTGAATCCGGGCCACGATGTACAGTATGTAAACTGTTTTACTAGGCCTTACTTTTTGTAAGAGAAAATTAGAGAGTACTGAGTAAGTATAGACCGGTGGTCCAGCCTGGACACCTAACAGTCCATGTGAATCATCTGATTTTGGCGCATTATTTTATTTGCAGCTGCAGAACCCGATTACCCTCTACTAGCTGTGCATACAGATCCTCTGCTTCTCCCTTCAGGCCTGCCTGACATTGTGAATACGGGGGATTACCCAACTTTATCAGCAGCTATGGTAAAATGGGGATTAAGGATATGGTGCTTTGGTGTACTTAACAATAGTATGGAGCATGGGCCTCCGCTCCATAGGGCAAGGGGGGGCAATTGACCCCCCCTGGAAAATCGAGAAGGTGTTGAAGAGTTTTGCAGCCGCGGGCTGTCTAAGCGGTCCTGGGCCGGATGTCACACAGGCACAGCAAGCAGAGTGAAGCCGCCTCCCCCTTAGTGTTTATGTGTACACAGGAGGAGGGAACCTGCTGTTCCTGTGCAGCGCTGATGGCTGATGTGAGGTACTGAATGGGATGGGGGAGGGGGGTCCGTTTGTGCTAAATGGGGGGTCCTTCTGTGCTGAAGGGGGTTTGTGCTGAATGAAGGGGTCTGTGCGGAATGGGGGGGTCTGTGCTGAAGGGGGGGTCCATCTATGCTGAATGGAGGGGATTGTGTAGAATGGGGGGTCTGTGCCAAATGGAGGGGTCTGTTCTGAAGGGGGGTCCATGTGTGCTGCATGGGGGTCTGTTCTAAAGGGGGGTCTATCTGTGCTAAAGGGGGGTCTGTACATTCTCTAGGCTATATTTATATGGACATGGAGTGAAGCTGAATTATCTCAAGAGCTATTTTCACACTGCCAGCTGGCCGTATTATCCGTAAAGTGGCGCTTTACTATCGTTTTAGCTGCGCTATTCGGTCGCTAGCAGGGCGCTTTTAACCCCCGCTAGCGTACAAAGAAAGGGTTAAATGCGACTGTGTATCGCTGATGCCGAAGCGCCCCTCCCTGAAAAAATTTCAGCAGACGCCCATGGTATGCAGTGATGTGTTTCAGCTTTTCCTGTGTTAGAACAAGGTCACACTTCTATTCCTGAGATAAAGAGCCAAGCTAAATTATATTAAAACAAAAAATATAGTCTCAATATATATCTCAAACAAAATAGACCTAAACCACAAACCGCAACCCTAAAAACACTAACATAGTAGAGTAGCACTCTGTCAACTTTCCCTATCTACTTCAGATCTCTCAATTATTGACCCTTCTAATCCACAAGACCTCAGTTTTAGTGATTCATTTCCAAGCCATGACGCTTTGGGTTGAGCTCATGTTCGATGTTCACCCCCACTCCCATGCTTAATGCTACCCTTAAATTCACATTAAAAAGATCTTCCCTCTTCTCTATAGACTTCAAAAGGATTCACTCCTGAGTTCCGGCTTAACCACTTAAGACCCGGGCCATTATGCAGGTTACGGTCCTTGCCCCTTTTTGCGATTCGGCACTGCGTCGCTTTAACTGACAATTGCGCGGTCGTGCGACGTGGCTCCCAAACAAAATTGGCGTCCTTTTTTTCCCACAAATAGAGCTTTCTTTTGGTGGTATTTGATCACCTCTGCGGTTTTTATTTTTTGCGCTATAAACAAAAATAGAGCGATATTTTTGTACTTTTTGCTACAATAAATATCCCCCAAAAAGATATAAAAAAACATGTTTTTTCCTCAATTTAGGCCGATACGTATTCTTTTACCTATTCTTGGCAAATCGCAATAAGCGTTTATCGATTGGTTAGCTCAAAATTTATAGCGTTTACAAAATAGGGGATAGTTTTATGGCATTTTTATTAATAATTTTTTTTTTTACTAGTATCGGCGGCGATCAGCGTTTTTTTTTTTTTCGTGACTGCGACATTATGGCGGATATATCGGACACTTTTGATACATTTTTGTGACCATTGTCATTTTCACAGCGAAAAGTGCTAAAAAAATGCACCGATTACTGTAAAAATGACAATGGCAGTGAATGGGGTTAACCACTAGGGGCGCTAAGTGTGCCCTAAGGGAGTGATTCTTACTGTAGGGGGTGTGGCTGTAGGCGTGACGTCACTGATCATCGCTCCCTATAGCAGGGAACAGACGATCAGTGTCACTGCCACACAGAAGAACAGGGAAGGTTTGTTTACACTCACCTCTCCCCGTTCTTCAGCTCCCGTGACCGATCGCGGGACACCGCTGGTGATCGGGTCTGCGGGTCCCGCGGGCACAGTCAAGGAGCTTCGCGCTCGTGACCTCGTGGCTGGGCTCTTAAAGGCAAAGTACAGGTACATGCTTGTGCCCAGCCGTGCCATTCTACCGACTTATATCAGCGTGAAGGGGTCCTTAAGTGGTTAATGGAATTGGCCATTCATATGTAATATGACATATTTGGTGCTGCCTGATTTCTTAGTATGGACAATTATTGAAGTCACGTTCGCTTATCATTTCATGGACTCACCTCCGGAAGATCTTGTACCCCAGCCGGTCACCCTGCACTCCGTACCACAGGGGAAGGTGGTGGTGGAAGATGGCAGACAGATCGGCATGATGTACTGAGTATAGGTGACAGGTGTGGCCAGCTGTATCAGGGCGATGTCCCCGGGGTCTCCATCACTTGAAAAATTATTATTGACGATGATATTCCTTACATTGGAAACAACTGTATGATTGCTGATCACATCCAGCTGGTGCATGCCCAAATATACTTTATAATTTGATAGCTGGATAGGTCTGCAGAAAGAAAACAGAACATAACATGTATAAATGAGAATCCATCTACTACAGGAGGCAGTGCGATATCATTACTATCAATGATCATCAGAATCTAATGAATGAAATACAACTTGTTCATAATGTGTTCTCTATGAATGGTCTGGATGTACACAAGCCCAATGGTAAGAACTTAGGCACGGTCATCGGAGTTTACTGTGAGGCTCATGCAGGCTAAGGATGAGGCGAACACCCCCTGGGTTCTGTTCGCACCAGAACCTGCGAACAGACCAAAAGTTTGTGTGAACTTTAGAACCCTGTTAAAGTCTATGGGACTCGAACGTTTGAAATCTAAAGTATTAATTTTTTAAGGCTAATATGCAAGTTATTGTCCTAAAAAGACTAATATGCAAGTCATTGTCCTTAGAGCCGACTGGTGTAAGTGAGTTACACTGTCGGATCTTAGGCTGCAATCTCCCGCCGTCCGCTCGGTGGCGCTTCAGTTATTATACGCCGACGAATATGCAAATGAGGAGAACCGCCGATTCAGAATCGAATGCCCGGCCGTCGTTTTTTTTTTTTTTACGTCGTTTGAGTTCGGCTTTTTCCGGCCGATCGTTACCCCTGCTATATGCGGGGTAAGTGCGGCGGATCCTATGTTAAGTATGGCCGTCGTTCCCGCGTCGAGTTTTGAATTTTTTACGTCGTTCACGTAAGTCGTTCGGGAATACGGCCATACGTTAATAGCGGTAACGACGATAACAATGACGTCCTTGCGACGTCATTTAAAGCAATGCACGCTGGGAAATTTAGCCGGCGGCGCATGCGCAGTACGATTGGCGCGGGGACGCGCGTGATTTAAATAGTAAACTCCCCCTAGCTGCGGAATTTGCATTCCGCCGGGGGATTTACGATCCGCCAGGGCTACTTACGAGGCAAGTGCTTTCTGAATACAGCACTTGCCTCAAAAACTGGTGCAGGCGGATCGAAAAAAAGATTGATCATGCGGATCAAAAGATCCGCTGATCTACATGAATCTACCCCAATCACTCTATCTATCTATCTATCTATCTATCTATCTATCTATCTATCTATCTATCTATCTATCTATCTATCTGTCTGTCTGTCTGTCTGTCTGTCTGTCTGTCTGTCTGTCTGTCTGTCTGTCTGTCTGTCTATCTATCTATCTATCTATATATCTCTATCTATCTATCTATCTATCTGTCTATCTATCTGTCTATCTATCTATCTATCTATCTATCTATCTATCTATCTATCTATCTATCTATCTATCTATCTATCTATCTGTCTGTCTGTCTGTCTGTCTGTCTGTCTGTCTGTCTGTCTGTCTGTCTGTCTGTCTATCTATCTATCTATCTATATATCTCTATCTATCTATCTATCTATCTGTCTATCTATCTGTCTATCTATCTATCTATCTATCTATCTATCTATCTATCTATCTATCTATCTATCTATCTATCTATCTATCTATCTATCTATCTATCTATCTATCTATCTATCTATCTGTCTATCTGTCTATCTATCTATCTATCTATCTATCTATCTATCTATCTATCTATCTATCTATCTATCTATCTATCTATCTATCTATCTATCTATCTCTCTCTTTCTCTCTCTCTCTCTCTCTCTCTCTCTCTCTCTCTATCTATCTATCTATCTATCTATCTATCTATCTATCTATCTATCTATCTATCTTCAGGGGCTCTTTTTTTATGTAAACCAATCAGTGAAGATCAATGATGCACCCTTGACCCTTGACAGTAGACATTTATAATAGATGGAGAATGTATCAGTCTACATGCCAATGACTGATTCTTGGAAACATTCGTATAAATTCACTTACTTGCTGATGCAATGTGCTGCGGTCATAACCCACTCCGGTGAGATCAGGGAGCCCCCACATAAATATTCTCCATATGATTCTTTATACTTAACAGCGACCTGCCAGGGCCACTCCCCATCCAACGCATCCGTACCGCCAACTATCCGATTGGACACCGAGGGGGAACCGCACACTGAATAATCTGCAGCACCGAAAGCATTGCCGACTGACAGAAGAAAAATGTTTTACATTAATACAGCTTCCACAATATAAACCTATACATAAACAATACACACACAAAATGAAGCCATATTTTTGGTATGATATATTACAGGGTATAAAACCCCTCAGGGTTGATTCTAAAGACACAAATTTCAACCACATATATTTAACATCAAGCCCAACTTTTTTTTTATGTTCCCCAATTAATGTTTTATCCCTTCATGCCTCAGGCTTAAGCAAATCTACCGTACGTACACTCAGGGATGGACTGGCCATTGGGACTACAGGGAGTTTCCCAGTGGGCCGATGGCTCAGTGGGTCGGCTTCAGTGACAGGGGACCGCCGCCCCTCTCCGCTCCTCTGTCTCTCCCCCCCCCCGCATCGCTCACCTGGAGGGAACAAAGAAGCAGGGGGAGGACCAGAGGACGACAGAGGAGCATGGGGGAGGGGACAGACAGCTGACTCAACAGCTATGGCCTGGGAGTTTCTCACTTCTGCCTAATCTTGTCCCATAAGGGGGGGCACCGAACTGATTCTTTGCCCCGCGTGAAACAATGTCTAGCTTCCCTACTGGTACTGCCTATAAGGCCTCGTACACACGAGGGAATTTATCCGCTGAAAATGGTCCGACGGACCATTTCAGCCGATAAATCCGCTCGTCTGTAGGGGCCGGCGGACAGTTTTGGACCGATTTTGCCAGCGGAAAAGTTTCAAAGCATGCTTTGAAACTTTTCCGCCGGAGAGCTGCCCGTCGGATATGTCCGCTGGTTAGTACGCCTAACCTGCGGACATATCTGCCCGCACATGCGTCGGATCCTGTGAATGGATCCGACGCAAGTCACCGCGCTGTCCGCCAGCGGGAAATTTGATCCGATGGTGTGTACAGCCATCGGATCAAACAGCCCGGCGGACATCCAATCGGATAAATCCCATCGTGTGTACAAGGCCTAAGAGTACCAGTACCAGCTGTTCTACTCTAATAAAGTAGAACGACTAGTGTCTAGTGAAGGGGAAGAGGGGGCTTGGGTGGCTGGGGGGCGGTGCGGGAGTTGTCCGGCCGCCATGGGAGAGACCTGTCAAAGTGGGCCAGTCTGGATGAAGTCCAGGGCCAAATTTCTGTCCCAGTCCAGCCCTGGGGTGATGCAGCGTAACTCCACTAAACTAACACGTTTTAGGGTCCATGCCCCTTCATTAGAGTGGAGGAGGGGAGGTACTGTGAACTTTTACATGAGTTCAAATGGAATAGAAAAATGGCGCCCAAATGGCAGCTTCAATGATTCAGTACGAGGGATAGAAGGACTGAATAGGCTGGCTGAGATGTTAAGCTTGTCGCTGTGGCAGGTGTAAGCATTGAGCTGTCAAATGCACAACAGGTAACACAGAGGCATTTGTTGGTACAGTATATATAGATAAGCCTTATCCAGCTTCCCTTTGTTGTATTTACACAGCAATTACCTTTACCTTATAAATGTCTCCAGTTACCTGTGATGTGCAGATCATCATTATCTGCCTCAATGATGAGCTTTCCTTTCAAGGTTTTTACTGTGTTTACTCTGCATTATCAGCTGTAAGCTGTCACTGAACTGTTGACCATTTGACAGCTTTTTACATTCGAAATTGTGACAAGCTTGTCATCTCAGCCAGCCTATAAATCAGGGGTTCTCAACCTCACTAGTGTCGTGACTAGGGATGAGCTTCCAGTTGGAGTAGAACTCATGTTCTACTCGAACATTGCCTGTTCGCCGAACAGCGAACTATTTTGGGTGTTCGCGGCAAGTTCGCGTGAACTTTAGAACCCTGTTAAAGTCTATGGGACTCAAACGTTTGAAATCTAAAGTGGTAATTTTAAAGGCTAATATGCAAGTTATTGTAATAAAAAGTGTCTGGGGACCCGGGTCCTGCCCCAGGGGAGTGTTTGGGGACCCGGGTCCTGCCCCAGGGGAGTGTTTGGGGACCCGGGTCCTGCCCCAGGGGAGTGTTTGGGGACCCGGGTCCTGCCCCAGGGGAGTGTTTGGGGACCCGGGTCCTGCCCCAGGGGACATGTATCAATGCAAAAAAAAGTTTTAAAGTAGCGCTTGTTTCCCATGCTTAGAACTGTCCCTGCACAAAGTGTAATTTCTGAAGGAAAAAAGGTAATTTAAAATCCCTCGCAGCTATAATGAATTGTCGGCTCCCGGCAATACAGAGAAAAGTCATTCATAAAAAAAAAAATGTGTGGGGGTCCACGGCATTTTTTTTTTACATTTGGGGTGGAGTTCCCCTTAAAATCCATCCCAGACCTGAAGGGTCTGGAATGGATATTTGGGGGGAACCCCACATATTTTTTTTTTAATTTGATGCAGGGTTCCGAAGGGCCTGGTAATTGAATTTTTATAAATTACTTTTCTCTATATTGCTGGTATCCGACAATTCATTATAGCCACGAGTGATTTTAAATGACTTTTTTCCTTCAGAAATTACACTTTGTGCAGGGACAGTTTTAAGCACAGGTAACAAGCACTACTTTACAGGCATAGTATACACCCCCATAGGTACGAAATTTAAAGGAATATTTCAATTGTATTGTTTCACTTTAAGCATTATTAAAATCACTGCTCCTGAAAAAACTGACATTTTTTAAAACTTTTTTTGCATTGATACATGTCCCCTGGGACAGGACCCAGGTCCCCAAACACTCCCCTGGGGCAGGACCAGGTCCCCAAACACGCCCCTGGGGCAGGACCCAGGTCCCCAAACACGCCCCTGGGGCAGGACCCAGGTCCCCAAACACTCCCCTGGGACAGGACCCGGCTCCCCAAACACTCCCCTGGGGCAGGACCCGGCTCCCCAAACACTCCCCTGGGGCAGGACCCGGGTCCCCAAACACTTTTTAGGACAATAACTTGCATATTAGCCTTTAAAATTAGTACTTTAGATTTCAAACGTTCGAGTCCTTTAACAGGGTTCTAAAGTTCACACAAACATTTGGTCTGTTCGCAGGTTCTGGTGCGAACCGAACCCAGGGGTGTTCGGCTCATCCCTAGTCGTGACCCCTTGATTACATTTCCCAAGTTGTGGGGACCCCTAACAGTAACATTTTTGTAGCGTGGGTTGTCAGCACCCAAGGCAAGACAAATAGTTTTCACCCCTAACCCATGGATATTTAGTGCTCAGAGTCCCTTCCACGCGTACAATATTAAAACCCCTTATGGTACATTTTCGGATGTACCACTCTTTTTGTTTTCCTTTCTTTCCCTTGTATTCTCTTTCTTTCCTTTTTCCCCTAATCCCCTCTCTAGCCATCTTTCTAGTTATTTTTCTTATTCTTTTTTGTATTCTTTTTCTTTGATCCTCCCCCTCTTTTCCTCTCCCTTACATGTAATCCTTCTCTTACTCCTTGGTGGGGGTGTGGGGGTAATGGGATACGTGGCAGTGCTGGGGGAGTTCTGCTGATCAGCCAACTTAGGTGCTCTTGATGAAGGTCATCTGCTGATCTGAGAACTGTAGTGGGGACTTTAAATGGCCACTCTAATCACAGGTAGTGTTACTGTGTCTCCAGCTCTGTGGTGTCTCGTAGCAGTGACACCTATGTCAAAATCAGGAGATAGGGTCTCCTCTAGCCCCTCCCACATCACATTCCTCACCAGTCAGCTGACCTCTAGTCACTGCTCCCCAGCCATGCCGTGAACTGAATGGGCGGCATTGGGCTCCAGAAACAGCCTAGCTAGGTGGTTGTGAAAAGGCCAGGAGATCGGTGGGGGTTTCAGGAACAGCCCAAGATTTGGTGACCCCTAGCAAATCGTCACTTGACCCCCAGGTTGAGAACCACTGCTATAATCCCCCTATTTCTGTTATTTTATCGTACTTGTATACTTCTTGTTAAAGAGGTTTTGCCCTTTAATTGTTGCCACTGTGCCCTGTAAAATGCTGCCCCCCGCCCCCTGGCCAGCACTTACCTTTCTGGAGTTGGCCATCCTCCTTTCACGGTCCCTCGATGTCTTCTCCCGCCCTTGATGACGCTTCAGCCAATCAGAACCGGTGAACCTGATTGGCTGAGACACCTGTCAGTCTTATCCAAGGGGTGTGTTTTAAGCCTCGTACAAACGGTTTGAATGGTTGGAAGGGGATTGTCTGTTGACAGACTGTTGTCCTAAATTCTTACCCTTAGTACGTTTCTTTAGACAATTTTGTTTCCAATTTTCTGCAAATGTTGGGTGACAGGCTAGTACATTTTTGGACGGACAGTGGCTCCACGTCTGATTTTTGTATGGTCAGTACACAAATCAATCATACAAAAGTCAAAAATACAAACACGCATGCTCGGAATCAATGCTCACCAAACACAAAATTAGCAGAAGGGGCCCAAATGGTGTCGCTCAGGAGCTGAAATTCCTCGTAGTACATCACTACATTCGTGTTTGTGGCACGAAAATTGTGTAATGTTAGTATGCAAGACAAGATCCTGGCACATGCCCTTTTGGCAAAAAATCAGATGCTCAGTTGGCCAACAATCGTACCGTGTGTACCAGGCTAGAGTTGAATGAAAATGACTTGTTTCTCTGAAATTTTATCTACAGGAGTGTCAGGACGCCCACTAACACACAGCTCCTTTCTCTATCTGCAACGTAAAGAGTGTCCTGACCAGTGGTGGCTGGTGCTCAAACTTTTTAGGGGGGCGCAAATAAAAAAAATAATAATTGCAGCCTCACTGTGCCCATCAAATGCAGCCACTGGGCCCATCAAACGCAGCCACTGTGCCATCAATTGTCACCACTGTGCCATGCCATCAAACGCAGCCACTGTGCCCATCAATTGTCGCCACTGTGCCAATTGTCGCCACTGTGCCCTTTAGTTTTCGCCACTGTGCCAATTGTCGCCACTGTGCCCTTTAATTGTCGCCACTGTGCCCTGTAAAATGCTGCCCCCCCCCCCACGCCTGGCACTTACCTTTCTGGGGTCGGCCATCCTCCTTCCACGGTCCCTCGATGTCTTCTCCCGCCCTCGATGACGCTTCAGCCAATCAGGGTACCGGTGAACCTGATTGGCTGAGACGCCTGTCAGTCTTATCTAAGGAACGCACCCCCCGTGCGTCCCTTGGATAAGTATTTGGAAGCCGATTACAGTCGCTGGCTCTGATATGCACTTCCACAGCCAACCGACTGGCGTTATTCAGATGGCCGTTGCTCACCAGGGAGCCGGCCATCTAAATAGTCGGTAGCAGCGGCAATACATAGATTCATGCAATGCATAAATTCATGTATTGTATCAGTGGCGGTGCGAGCGAGAGGGGGCGAGCACGACACTCCACACCAGGGAGAAAGCCTTGCATTACTGTGTGGAGTTACAGACAGAAGAACAGGAAGTGAGGATTTCTCAGAAGAAATAAGGACATTTAAAAGCAAAATGGAAGGATGAGGTAAGTGAAGGAGGAAAGCTATTTAGGAAAAAAAAAATTGTACCTTTACAACCCCTTTAACTTTTTGTTTGGCAGCCCTCTGTGAGACCTTGGGTGAGTGCAGACATTTAGGTGAGCTACTTACCTGTGGTCATTAGGATGAGTACCGCCAGCGTCCCCATCCCGGCAGAGAGAAAGATATTCAGCAAAGATCTCTCCGTCTCACTGATCTACGAAGAGCACAATTTTCTGTTCATGAATTCAAACCTTTTCAGCTTCCGTATTCTGCATAATAATATAGTTTGGCTAGAAAAGCTCTGTTTTTTTTTTAAAGAAGAACATTTTTGCGTTGCACACATCAGTGGGAGTGTCTCCAGCCCTGCAGTGACAATGACATTCTAGCCTGTCCAGCCCTTTCCAGTCAGTCAAGTCTTGGTCTGGCATTCCACCTACAACATTTCTGTGCTAGATGACACATTGCTCACGTGCTAACACACCCCACTGAGGAAGTCGAGTGGGCCGTGGATGTTATAGGTGGTCGTTGAGAAATGGTTTCCTGACTATAAAAAATATTTTGAAAAAGTCTGTATTTAGACAATGAAATGTGAACAGGCAACTAAGGCATCCCGGTAGATGACTTTAACCAAATATGGTTATGATGTCATGCAGGGCCGTTTGAAGGAATTTAGGGGCTCCAAGCAAAATGGGGAGCCCCAAGCACCCCCCCCCCCCCGCATGCAAAGCCTACGTTAGCACTACACTAATTTTTTACACCCATGTTCTTACTCCTCCCTTCCCTCCCTAGTCCCTGTGTTTTTCTATTCTTACCACCTCTTCTTCCTTGTAGGCTGCCGCTTTAGCGTGGCTAAGCTCCTCTTCCTCCTGTCAGTCCAGTGTTCTATCATTATGGGTCCCCAGTCCCCTATCAGATAGAACCAGGGCCGGGCCGGGTACCGTGCGGTACAGGAGATTCAGTTTCCTGTGTTCCCGGCCGGACTGAAAGGAAGTGAGCACTCAATGTGCACTTCCTGTCAGTCAGGCCGGGAACAGAAACCTGAATCTCCTGTACCACGCGCTGTACCCGGCCGGACTGACAGGACTCCAGGAGGAAGGAAGAGGAGCTCGGCCACGCTACAGCCTGGGAAGGGGAAGTTGGGGGCCCCAGGCCAGCTCGGGGCCCCAACAATTGCTTGTTTTGCCTGTCCTGTAGCGACGGGCCTGATGTCATGAAGGATCCCTGGCCTAGTGCCCGGAACTGTCATTTGGTGAGGGGAATTGTAGGCGGGTGCAGTTTGCTTTCTCTACTGCAGGTGGTGCTCAACCGCAGCATCATTGCAAATTCAAGAGCCCTTATGCCGCACACGACCGTTATTCATGTCATTGAAAAAAAAATATCGTCCGACACCTTCTGGACGCAGCCAAAGCCTGTGTTTATATTTGCTGGAAGTCCCTAGACCCACCAATGATAGCGATGTGGCTACGGAAGGTGGACGGAAGGTGATAGGATGGAGGACCTGATCCTCACAAACCAAGACAGACACGACTCATACAATCAGACCTGGCAATTGTGGAATATCTTTACCTACTCAGACGAGGGACAGACACTTAGAAATCATGCCTGGACTCCTGGGCCGGTCCCTTCCCCTTGTCGGTAAAGGGATCGAGTCTGTCGTCCAGAGACGTGATGACAGTCCTGGAAGAGACACCGATCCATGCCCGCGAGTTACCCTCCCTTTCCCTTCCCCAATTACCTCTCCCCTCTGTGTAATCCCCTGGGAGCATTTCCCTTGGGGTGACTACTTCTCCTTGTTCTCCCATATACGCCTCGGGAGTAACTAGTCTCTACTGCCTTCTATCCTTTCTATCTTAATACTTTTAGATATTGGAAAATGGAGGGTGAGTCCACAGATCCCTAAATCACACCAAGCTATGTAGATAGATGATATTTTGATAGCAGCGTCAGACTGAGTATAGTATGATAAGCTCGGTACTGGTGATACAGAGCCGACCACCAGCTGGCCGGATGAGTAGATGATTTGACACGGGTTGTTAACCCATAGAGCAACTCTGTTAGACCTGCTGCCAAGTATACATATTCCCATTGCGTTTGTCTACCTGTGGATATTGTTATGTATACAATGATGTTGTGATCCTTGTGGATGTGCCTTCTGTTGTGAGTCAATAAAGAATTTTGAAAAAAAAATAAAAAAATTCTCTGCGTAATTCCTCTCTAACCTGCATTGCATACACACTAGGGTTGTCTCGATACCACTTTTTTAGGACCGAGTACAAGTACCGATACTTTTTTTCAAGTAGTCGCTATACCGAATACCGATACTTTTTTTAAACGTGTCCCCAAATGCAGCCATGTCCCCCCACATATTGCAGCCATGTCATGTCCCCCCACATATTGCATCCATGTCATGTCCCCCACATATACATCCATGTCATGTCCCCCACATATGCATCCATGTCATGTCCCCCCACATATGCAGCCATGTCATGTCCCCCCACATATGCAGCCATGTCATGTCCCCCACATATGCATCCATGTCATGTCCCCCCACATATGCAGCCATTTCATGTCCCCCCACATATGCAGCCATGTCATGTCCCCCCACATATGCAGCCATGTCATGTCCCCCCACATATGCAGCCATGTCCTGTGCCCCATATTGCAGCCATGTCATGTCCCCCATACCTCGGCCGCCGCCGCTGCTGCAGGGTTAATCCCTGTGCAACACATACCCACGGCGCCATGTATAGACACGCGATTGACCGGATCCGTCCAATCGCGAGCAAGGGGGGAGTGTCTATGCACGTATCCGTGTATAGACACTCCCCCCTTGCTCGCAATTGGACGGATCCGTCCAATCGCGTGTCTATACATGGCGCCGCGGGTATTACAAGTTTACATGTTTACAAGGTGCACAGGGATTAGCGACGGTCGGCGGCGGGCGTTGTGCGGCGGGCGGCGAGCGGCGGGGGGGGGGGGGAGTATTCTATTTTGGTATCGGGGGTATTTGCGGGAGTACAAGTACTCCCGCAAATACTCGGAATTGGTCCCGATACCGATACTGGTATCGGTATCGGGACAACCCTAATACACACCATCGTGAAAAATGTTTGAGAAAAGCGCAGTGACGTACAACACGTGCGACAACACGGACAACGGCCGACGGCACTATAAAGGGGAATTTCCATTCCAATAGCACCAACTTGAATGAGTAAATAACATCAGAAGGAATTCCACCACCAGAAGTGATGACACCGTAGAGAATGCACGCTTACCACAGGGCAAGCATTAAAAGCTTGCGGCTGTAAACTCCAGCCCAGGACTTTATCCAGGGACACACCGTGCAGCAGCTTCAAATAACTTCAAATGATCGCTAGATGCTTGCGCAGGTTCAGGTATCGTACAGAATGATCAATGTACCGGGAATGAAAAAAGGGGCTCACCATAGTGTCAATCCGTAGAACAGTAGGAATTTATTATGGTATAAAACTCTCACAAAAAATCGAAGTAAAAACAGCATGTATAGTAATGGCCGGCCGGCTGGCTATGCGAACGCCTGTCCCGCATGGCCGGCCATTACTATACATGCTGTTTTTACTTCGATTTTTTGTAAGTGTTTTATACCATCGATTACTTAGATTTTGTCATGGATATGCAGTAATGTCTGGCAGCTTACCTTTCTCTCAATATGTTCACCTTAGAGGCCAGGCCCTCTCACCTGGTTGCTTTTATCATCTTCCCTCTCTGTATGGCTCCACCCCAGGCCATATCAGGAACTCTATATTAACCAGTGCACTGCAGGTCTGCCTTGCTGATCAACGTTGTTTGTTAAGCATTGTGTGTTTGGGTTCCTGCTTGCCGTGTGCTATGTTTATCTCTGTGTACCGATCTTGGCTTGTCCCCGACTATTCCTGTTTGCTTGTGACCCTGACCTTTGGCCTGTCCTTTGCTTATCCCTGTCTGCTTGTCGCCCTGACCTTGGCTTACCCCTTCACTATCTCCTGTGTCCTGAGTGGCTGCTTCCCCTCTCTCCTCTGTGCCCTACAGAGCGTGACCTAGGGCAGTGTTTTTCAACTCCAGTCCTCAAGGCACACCAACAGGTCATGTTTTCAGGCTTTCCATTATTTTGCACAGGTGATTTGATCAGTTTCACTGCCTTAGTAATCACCACAGCCATTTCATCTGAGGGAAATCCTGAAAACTTGACCTGTTGGTGTGCCTTGAGGACTGGAGTTGAAAAATGACAGTGACTGGTCTTTAACAGGAAGTTCCTGCACAGAGGCAGATTGTATGGGTAGTAGCTTTGTCATGCTTTGCAAAAGTATTGTGCCTACAAAATATGTTGGAATAAAACTGGTTTCTGTTGGGTAGTTCCTCGTCTACGTCCCTCGTACATATAATGCGGCAGGGCGGCCCTTAAATGCAAAATCAGGTACCTGTACGTAATTTCCTTCTTCAGCTTTGGCACACGCACATGTGCCAATAATGCACGGTAATGCAAGGCTTTCTCCCTGGTGTGGAGTGTCGTGCTCGCCCCCTCCCTTGGACTACAGAAGAGTCAGGTCGCCCACTAACACACAGCTCTTTTCACTATCTGCAAAGTAGAGAGTGTCCTGACTCTCCCGTAGTCCCGTAGTCCAAGGGAGGGGGCAAGCACGTCACTCCACACCAGGGAGAAAGCCTTGCATCACTGTGTGGAGTTATAGACAGAAGAACAGGAAGTGAGGATTTCTCAGAAGAAATAAGGACATTTAAAAGCAAAATGGAAGGATGAGGTAAGTAAAGGAGGACTGCACTAAGGTAAAGGAAGATATTTAGGGAAAAACATTGTACCTTTAAAACCCCTATAATTCCAGACCCTTTCTTCTCTCGTTCCTCTTTCTCTCTTCCTTTTTCTTTTCTTGAGATGCCCTTCTGGATTTACACCAGGAAACCTCTGTTATCCCCTTAGGATACTACCTCAGTCCTGCTACCCCAATCCTAGAGATATGTGGATTGCCTCATAGTTACCATTCTAATGTAGGGGCTCCTGGGGGCATGCACATTGTATTTTCATGGCCCTTGCTCTGTATGTCTTGTTGTTGTGGGCCTATTGTCAGACCAATCATTGGACTTTTATTTCACATTTGGATATGGCTCTGCTAGTTGTATGAGGATTGTACCGCTGTCGGAGCGCGCCCCTAGCCGCTTTAAATGACAGGACGTCATATGACGTGCTGTCAGGATCATAGAGTATCCCACCCGTCGTCATTTGGTATATAAGTTATATATCATATATATCAAGTTATATATCATTTACTTACTTAATAAGCCACTACCGTTCAGAATCAGCCAGAATGTTTATCCGTCTCCAGTCCACATGTCCCTCCGGCGCTCAGGCCGCTCTCTCCCAGTCCCAGACACACTGCCAGTGGCCGGACAAGCAACATGACTCGTCTGAGTCTCTCAGTCTCACCTGCTCTTCCGAATCCTGTCTGTCCATGATATGCGCCGCGGCCCCGCCGCTGTCTGCAGTGCCACTGCCACGGTCGGTGAAGTGATCCGGACAGCGGAGGAGATGACGGCGGCATTGGAGTGACAGCGAGGCAGAGGCGGGAGACTCGAATCGCATGCGCCACCTGCGTGATCACAGACAGGCCAGTTCAGGCCAGGCCACATGGCCTATTCACCCAATCACAGCACTCCGGCTCGCCACTGTCGAGACTTAACATGGCGGCCGGTCCGGTGCACAGACACAGTAACACGGTGAATACAAATTACACTGGCGCCCCCCTAAATGTTGCGCCCAGTTCACCCGTCCCCCTTGACCCCCGCCGAACCCGCGAGACTGACTCACCAAACCAATCGATCGAACCCAGGTTAAGAACCACTGCCCTAGAGTGTAAAACACCAAGTTACTTATATCAACAACTGAAGTCAAACATTGACACATGGTTTGGCTGTGGCTAAGTTTAAAAAGAAATTAATACAATGTATCATTTGTAAAAGTAACACCCGACCATCAGCAAGTTTCCAAAAATAAAACAAACCATTTTATTCATACACATTAAAAACAATATCAACCTGTGTTCATTTCTGTTACTTTAGAAGGCAGTTGGGATGCGTCTCTGTGGTCTACTGATTGTATAGGTGGACAGTAACTGGTTATAGATATAAGAAGAGTAAAGCAGCTATAACCAGGGTGGTGGTCCAGTGAAGGTGGGAGTGATGGATACTTCCTCCACGGCCATTGAAGTCTCCTCCACATTCCAGTGTTGGTTTCGGGATATTTTGGACATCACTGAAGGTTGCGTTCAGGTGGCTGCTGATCCAGTTTTGGTAGTCCGTCACCGAAGTGTACACCCCGGGGTATTCTGGTTCAGCACAGCCATTTCCCCAGCTTACAACTCCAACCTGGTACCAGACTCCCCGGACCTTACACACCAGAGGTCCTCCTGAGTCACCCTGGAAAACAGCAACAACGATTAGCTTCACCAGAGTCTACCTATCAACTGTTTCTTCAGAATAGTTAAAAATGTTACATTCAATTTTTCAATTTTCATAAATGTATACTCAAACAAACTAGGTGAGCATCTGCTGAATCTACATTATTCCGGAACTGAAAAAAATAGGCACTCAACACAAGTTTGATTCGGCAAAGTTGATGAATGTACAGCATTTTATTTTCTATTTATTACTTTTGGTCAGGACAAGCTGCTCCCTCCCCCTGCACAGCTCAGCGTTCCAGTGAGCGCTGGAGGGGCAGAGTAAAAAGCCAGTCACTGACAGTCAGCGCTGTTTGAAGGAATTTGGGGGCCCTAAGCAAAATGGACATGGAGGCCCCCCAACATGCACGCACGCAAAGCCCCCCCCATGTTCTTTTTACTTCCCCCTGCCCCCTCCCTCCCTATGTTCTTTTTATGCCCTCCGGACCCCCCCCTCCATACCGTGTCTGTACTCCGCGGCAAGAGATTCCGTTTCCTGTTCCAGGCCGGACTGAACGGAAGTGAGCACTCAGTGTGCATTTCCTGTCAGTCCGGCTGGGAGCAGGAAACTGAATCTCCTGTACCGCATGGTACTCGGCTGACAGGAGGAAGGAAGAGGAGCTCAGCCACGCTACAGAGAAGGGGAAGTGACGACTCGAGGCAGCAGTGCTGCAGGCTCTCTATAGAGCGCTCAGGCGGCTGCAGCATATAGGAAGTGCTCGGGGCCCCAAGCAATTGCTTGGTTTGCCTGCCTTGTAGCGATGGGCCTGCTGACAGTCACTGGCTCTCTGCTCACTGAAGACTGAGAATTGATAGTGATCAGCGGACTTTGGTTGCTCAATTCCTGTGACAGTTTGTACAGTGCTTAAAAAATAAAGGGAGACAATACAGTTACAAAAAAATTCAATAGAGGGCAGGAAGTGAGGAGAAATATCCCCATCCAGGCCAAAGACAGTAATTAGAGCAATTAACCTTTCCAATCCATTCCAGGTTTGTTATGTACAGTATTGCTTCTGCTTTCTATGAAGAGATCCAGGACAAGCCATGCTGGAATGATGTTGGTGTCACTCACCTGGCAGGCATCCTTTTGCCCATTCTTGTAGCCGCCACAGATCTGATCATACTGTATAATGAAGGCTTTTTCTGCACTGGTGTACATTTTTTGACATGTATTGCGGTCTAATAGGGGAACCATGACCTCCTGTAGGACCCCATTTTGAATGGCATTCCCTGGTGACGAAACATAGACAAAAAAAATAATTACAAGGTCATAGCTATAGCAAAGCTACAAAAAAATGATCTTTTAAGAAAAAAATGTATTAGCATTGATACATGTCTCCCAGGGCAGAACCTGGTCCCTATAGCCCTTTTTATGGCCAATTACTTGCATATAAGCCTTCAAAACGGGGACTTTGATTTTTCAAGTTTGGCTCCCATAGACTTCAATAGGGGTTCGCTCTTTGGGTCAGAACCTTTTCTCTGTTCAAGAGTTTTTATTGCGAACCTGAGGCCTCGTACACGCGTCCGAGAATCTCGTCATGAAAAAAAAAAACGTTTTCCCTGACGAGATTCTTGGCAGGAAACGCTTGCCGCTGGAGTGTACTGTCTTTCATTTCTTGAAAGGAAAGAATGCGGTGACGTCATCGCGAATGACGAGCATGCGCTCGTCACATTCGATGCCGTCGCCGCCATCTTGCTTCATCCTACCTATGCCGTGGAAGCTACTGCGCATGCGTCAAAGTCATTTCGAGCATTTCAGTGATACGCCGGCATAACTCAGGCTTTGCGCCGGCTTATCTGTTTTCTGTATTCAGAAAACAAGATACGCCGGTTTGCTGCAAAGATCCGACAGGTGTAATTGTATTACACCGTCGGATCTTAAATGCAGTTTTAAAATGGCCGCCGTGGGCTTTCCCGCTGATTTACACCGAGAATATGTAAATCAGCGAGATACGCCAATTCACGAACGTACGCCCGCCCGACGCAGTCACTTTACGGCGTTTACGTAAGGGTTTTCCCGACGTAAAGATAAAGCTGCCCGAAGCAGGCACATCCTATGTTAAGTATGGACGTCGTGACCGCGGGCATTTTGAATCTTTTTTTCGTAGTTTGCGTAACTCGTCCGTGAATGGGGATTTACGTTGATTACCTTCACGTCGAAGACACCGTCATAATTCGGAGCATGCACACTGGGAGTTTTTTACGGTCTACGCATGCGCAGTACGTTCGGCGCATGGACGCGCCCAATTTAAATAGGAAACGCCCCCTACCCGCCAATTTGGACTTAGACCGCCGAATTTACGCTATTTGTGAAAACAGCACTTGCGTGTAAAGTTGCGGCGGCGAAACGTAAATAAGAAAAGTTACGTCGCCGTAACTTTAGGCCGCCCTACCTGAATCTGGCCCTATGAGATTAGGGCATGCAGCACAGACAAACATAAAAAAATGGGTGGAACTCCACTTTAACATGGAAAATTTGTGAAATCACTTTTGTTTACCATTTCATGGACTCACCTCCAAAATATCTTGCACCCCATCCAGTCACCCAGCACTCCGTACCACAGGGGAAGGTGGTGTTGAAAGATGGCAGACAGATCGGCCTGATGTACTGAGTATAGTTGACAGGTGTGGCCAGCTGTATCAGGGCGATGTCTCCAGGATCTCCATCATTCGCATATCTACTATCGATGATGATATTCCTTACATTGGCAACAAGTGTATGAGGGCTGATCACACCCATCTGGTACATGCCCAAATATACTTTATAATTTGATACCCGGATAGGTCTGCAGAAAGAAAACAGAACATAACATGTATGAATGAGGATCCATCTGCTATAGAAGGCCATGCAACATCATTACTATCAATGACCTTCAGACTCTAATGAATAAAATACAACTTGTTCATTATTTTTTTTCTACACAAGTCCAACCGTATGAACTGAGGCAGGATCATCAGTTTACTGAGATAGTAAGTAGAAGTAATCTCTACTGATGGCTCAGAAGTGGAATACAATTGTGCGTAAACACGCTGATTTGGGCCCCATAACAATGACAGTGTCCAGGGCAGCTGCCCCTTTTGCCCTGCCTTAAAGACGGCCCTGGCACCAACACGGGCTGGAACTGTGGGTGCCTAGGGTAACGCAGTGCCGCGTCCTAAACGTTAGATAGTTGAATATTGTAAGTGAAAAAAATTGACTTTTAAGGCACCAGTTACATAAAGGTGAACAATTTAATTATCAATTTAATACAAAAAATATCATTTAAAAAGAACAAAAAGCTACGAATTAAAAACCTGCAGTGTTAATACAGTGGCAACTAAAACCCTCCAAAATTGGTCATAGATGTCAAAGCACGTCCCGGTGATTGTGTAAGACTGGACTATGATGTAAGAATTTTAGAGGGGGAGGTTTTGGGACTTTAACCACTTGTCCACCGAGCCTATTTTGACACTTCTGTCCTAATCTAAAAAATGTTGCTAGAAAATTAATCAGAACCCCCAAACATTATATATTTTTTTTTAGCAGACACTCTAAGGAATAAAATGGCGGTCATTGAAACTTTTTTCTTGCACGGTATTTGCGCAATCATTTTTCAAACGCCTTTTTTTGAAAAAGAAAAAAATGAATTAAAAAATAACAAAACAGTAAAGTTAGCCCAATTTTTTTGTATACTGTAAAAGATGAAGTTACGCCGAGTAAATAGATACCTAACATGTCACGCTTTAAAATTGGGTGCACTCATGAAATGGCGCCAAACTTTGGTACTTAAAAATCTCCATAGGCGACGCTTAAATTTTTTTTACAGGTTACTATTTTCGCGTTACAGAGGAGATCTTGTGCTAGAATTGTTGCAGGCGCTCTAACGCACGCGACGATACCTCACATGTGGGGTTTGAACGGCGTTTACATATGTGGGCGGGACTTGTATGCATGTTCGCTTCTGCACGCGAGATAACAGGGACAGGGGCTTTTTATTTTTTTTTATTTTTATTTAATTATTTTTATTTTACTTAATATTTTTTATTTTTACACTTTTTTTTACATTTTTTTTTGGATCACTTTTATTCCTATTACAAGGAATGTAAACATCCCTTGTAATAGGAATCCGTGTGACAGGTCCTCTTTATGGAGAGATGTGGGGTCAATAAGACCCCACATCTCTCCTCCAGGCCTACAAGCATGAAATCCGTGAAAAAAAAAATCACCGATTACATGCCTACAGCCGCGATTGCGGCTTTGTTTACTTCCGGGTACCGGCGTGACGTCATAACGGTCATAGAGATGACGGTGACCATCTGGTCACCAGTCATCTCTATGGATCTGCTACAAGCGCCGGTGGATTCGCTCTCCGGGCCCCCGATGGCACGGGAGAGCCCGGAGAAGCACCGGATGGCGGCGGGAGGGGGGGAAGTCCCCTCCCGATGCCTAGAAGGACGATCAAGCGGCGGTCCCGTCGCTTTGATCATTCTTATGGTGCACAGAATCGCCAGATGAAGATGGTGATATCTGAATGATGCCTGCAGCTGCAGGCATCTTTCAGATATCCCCGCACAAAGTGGAGGACGTCATATGACGTCCATGGTAGGCAAGTGGTTAAATGAGATGCGTTTTAGCAGTATGTGATTAAATATATATATGGAATATAAAAAATGTTTCCATAATAGCCAGGCTCAAAGTTACCAACCAAAAGAGCACTAAACCAAATTAACCTGTCTAGCTGTATGCATTAATAACAGAGGTTTAGTTGCACGCATTTGCAAATACCTTTGTGAGCTGCAGGCCCCGCCAAGGCACTCTGTGTGCTGCAGTCCTAACTATGAATTTTAAAGTCTCCTAAATAGGAGCACAGGAGTGCTAATCAATAGATAGGGGGCAGGTGATCACCTAAACCCGCCCCTACCTATAGTTGGTCTAGCAAAAAAGAGCACTGGAAAAACAAAAGAGATGCAAGAGTGGAACCAAACATGCCTACCAAACCAAAATACCACCAAACTAAAGGCGGACCACATCAAACTGGGTCACCTAGTCAAAAAATGACAATGCATAATTAACTGTCGGTGGTAGATCTGTGGAGGCACTTTATTCCTCTCCTGAAATGCATCTCCATCCCTGGATAGTGAAAAGGATTTTTAGATGAGCGAAAAATTACCAATTTTGGAGGGTTTTTGTTGCCACTGTATCAACACTGCAGTTTTTAAGTTTATAGCTGTTTGTTCTTTTTGAAATATATTTTTTATATTAAATTGATTAATAAAATTGTTTTTATCTTTATGTTTATGTAATTTTTCACTTACAATATTCAACTAATTACAATATTAAACTAGGCACCCACAGTTCCATCCTGTGTTGGTTCTTTGGTAACTTTTAAACCTAAAAGGTTAACAGCTTCAAAATTGGGTCCATTGACATTTATCACATACAGTATATGTAAAAATTAATTTTGCTAGTGTAGTGCCCCCTTACTTTTAGTATGGGCACTACACTAAATTTAGTGGGGAGTGAGAGAGTTATGTTGCTGTCACTGTTACTTCTGTTAGAGTTGGATTGCTGTCAATTTTAGAACTGTCCTGTGGGTCAGTCTGCGCTCCGGGGGGGGGGGTTGGTCTCACCCCCGGAACGACAGGTGACGCTAGAGGGGTTCTAACAGAGCCGCTTTTCCCCAGCAGCCAATTGGAGGAGTTTTTCCCTCGAGGGGAATGCGGGGGAGGTGTATATCTGTGGCAGACGCCATTTTTCGGGGTTCTTCGCGGGTTCCAGGTCGAGGTGCGGCACCCACCTTTAGGGTGTGCGCATCCAACGGGCCCCGACGTTATGGCCTTCCAGGCCGGGGGCCCACATGTTTCGTGAAGTTCTGGGCGGATGCTGAAAAGCGACTTACTGCATCTCCCGTTATACTGCAGATATATCTAAACTGCTGATCAGTGACTCTACAATTTGGCTGCCAGGCTTGTGGCAGAAGTCTGTCCGGGGGCACTTCACCCACTCTGGCTAGAGTGGCAAAGTAATGGTAATTATTTCTATTGAAAGCAGACTTGCTTTCAATGTTTATCCAAGCCTGATCCGAGACAGGTAAGTGCCGGGCGGAGGATGCACACTGGCAGCATTTAATGTGGCACAGTAGTGGCAATTGATGGGCACACTGGCAACAATTGATGAGGCACAGTGGCAACAATTGATGGGGCACAGTAGTGGCAATTAATGGGCACAGTGGCAACAATTGATGGGCACACCGGCAGCAATTGATGGGTACAGTAGCTGCGTTTGATGGGCACACTGGCAGCAATTGATGGGGCACAGTACCAGCAATTGATGGGCACAGTGACAGCAATTGATGGGCACACTGGCAGCAATTGATGGTGCACAGTAGCGGCAATTGATGGTACACTGGCAGCAATTGATGGGTACAGTAGCTGCGTTTGATGGCACAGTGGTGGCAATTTATGAGTACAGTAGCTGCCTTTGATGTGCACACTGGCAGCAATTGATGGGACACAGTAGCGGCAATTGATGGGCACAGTGACAGCAATTGATGGGTACAGTAGCTGCGTTTGATGGCATAGTGGCGTAAATGTATGAGTACAGTAGCTGTGTTTGATGGGCACACTGGCAGCAATTGATGGGGCACAGTGGCGGCAATTGATGGGCACAGTGGCTGCAATTGATGGGCACAGTGGCTGCAATTTATGTTTTGTTTTTTTTGAGCACCAGCCACCACTGATAAACACTGTATCAATGAACATGCCCATGACTGATTTTTAGAAACATTTTCCAAAAGCAGAATGATTGGTGGCTGATGGAAGAATTGGTTTATAAAGTTATACTCACTTGTGGATGCAATGAGCTGCCGTCATAACCCACTCCGGGGAGATCAGGGAGCCTCCACAGAAATATTGTGAATTTGATTCTGTATATGTGAGACCGACCTGCCAGGGCCACTCCCCATCCAATGAATTTGTACCGCCAACTATCCGACTGGACACCAACGGGGAACCGCACACTGGATCTGCAGCACCGAAAGCATTGCCAACTGACACAAGCAAAACATTAAATAAATAATTGAGTTTGAACTTGTTTATCTTTCACAATAAAATAAGTACATAAATATATATGCATAAATAATACACACATTTTTTTTAAAATTATATTCATCTGTATGTTAGCTTTCAAGAGATATACATTCTTTGATCTCGGAGGTTACTGGTATTATTACTCCCACAAACTCTGCCTTGGCCCTCCTTGCATTGACCTCTCAATTTTGCAGAATAGTTGCCAACATACTTCTCTCAGATAGACTGATCCTCACTGGACACTGGAAACAAAATTTGGCTCCATTTTTTTTTCTTCCAAAAAGTTTTTTTGAAAGGTGTAATCAGAATTACAGCAATTTCATACAGAGGGGGACATAACAAAAGGCGTTCTTATTTACAGATCAGACAGTTGCAATAAGTGCACATTAACATCAACAGTTGCAGTAGTCAGTAGTGTATTTAGGTTTTGTGCTGCCCTAGGCCTGACTAAACTTGTGCACCCTCTAATTTAAATATGACCCACCCCTTCCTGTCAAGGCCACACCCCTTTCTAAATAAGACTCACATTTTTCGAGTGGGGGCACTAGTTCTGAGGGCCTGGGGGGGGGGGGGCGGGCAATGGATTCCCTTAATTTACATAGATTTCCTCTCACTTCCTGTGTGGCTATGGGGCAGGAAGTGAAGGGAAATCTCTGCAATGGGACAGGGGTGGTAAAAAAATAAACTGACAGGGGCTCTAACCCTCCCTTACTCTATCCAAAATGAAAAGAAAGTGTTGCCTATAGTTCTACTTTAAGCACAAATTTCTCATAATTTTATGGAGAGGACTAAGAAGACATAAGCATGCCAATGGTGCAGCAGAAAACATACAGCACAGTGAGGAAGGTTTGTGGTCCATGATGATAGGAAAGTCAAAATTAGAAGCACCGCCCCCTCCCCCCCCCCCCCCCCCGGCAGCCTGCATACCGGAAGCAATGCGGCTGCATTATGGGGGCGCTAGACTCATTTGCCTCTCAGCCCAGTCCGCCCAATAAGACTGGCGCTACACTAACCGTGTAGCGCAAGCCGGTGGCGGAGACTCTTTCCGTGCTGCCCCCCCTGCAAAGTGCTGCCCTAGGCCTGGGCCTTGACTTAGGTCAGGATACAGCTTTGGCAGTAGTTATTAAACCTGAAATCTAACGTGAAGTATAAGAAAAGGCATATGGGGAATCAACAGTTAAACTAGTGATGATCAATATAAAATACAATAATAGTAACAGGTCTTCTGTCTGGAGCTAAGGGAGAAAAAAAAACTCTACAGATTTTGCATGCTAAGTTGGGTCTTTGGCTGTCTGTATGATATTATAGAACAGTGTAAGAAACGAGTCGCCAACCGAGCATTCCAGCCGGTTGGCCACATGTATTGGTTTAGGGGTTGGACTAAGATAAGTAAAAAAGAAAGGGAAATAACAGAGAAGTAAGGGAGGGACTGGGATAGGAAGGAAAGGGAGGGACAGGGATGGGAAGGAGAGGGAGGGACAGGGATGGGAAGGAGAGGGAGGGACAGGGATGGGAAGGAGAGGGAGGGACAGGGATGGGAAGGAGAGAGAGGGACAGGGATGAGAAAGAAAGGGAGGGACAGGGATGGGAAGGAGAGGTTAGGGAGGCATGGGGAGAATGAAAAGTAAGGGGGTCATCTCCTCAGTCTCCGCTAAATGAGTCGCCAACCGAGCATTCCAGCCGGTTGGCCACATGTATTGGTATAGGGGTCCAATAATTGGACTAAGGTAGGTAAAAAAGAAAGAGAGAAAACAGAGGAGTATGGGAGGGACAGGGATGGGAAGGAGAGGGAGGGACAGGGATGGGAAGGAGAGGGAGGGACAGGGATGGGAAGGAGAGGGAGGGACAGGGATGGGAAGCAGAGGTTAGGGAGGCATGGGGAGAATAAGAAGTAAGGGGGTCATCTCCTCAGTCTCCGCTAAAAGTCTAGTATTACCTATATACGGTGTAGTAATTTGAAGGTGAATAAATACAAGAAACATAAAACAAAAAAAAGAGGGGGGGACACACAACCCCCTCCCCAAAAGACGGGAGGGTGTGGGGAGGGGATTCCCTCCTGTTAATGAGGTTTCTGTTGAGGTTTCAGCATCATTCTATCCTGAAGATGGAGACCATCTTCAAGATAGAATGAATCACCATGGCACCCTTCATTCACAATGCAATAATGCAGGGAGTGACTCTGTACTCATTATGTCGGCATCATTAAGAACAGCTCACCATGGAGTAGATCTGAAGATATAGAGTACCCAGTGTGTCATGTGATCAGCCTGAAGACTTGGTTACTTGGTTAGAGGTTAAATAGACATAAGTAGAAAATTCAGGGGCACTGGCGCCTCCCTCCTAGCCATGTCTCAGCCCTCCCTATCCATGTGCCTGGCCCCTTTCAGGACACCGGGCACATGAATTCCTATGGCAGGGGTGGGCATTTTTTCTTTTTAAAGCACCTGACTAGAGCCAGAGGCTCTAATAGGCTTCAAAATAGGGTGGGCTCGGGATGCAGAGCATTGCGTCCAGAGCCCACCCAGGTGTGTTGCAACAGTGAAGGAATATTTGCTGTTGCCACACTGATCCTCCTCCCAGCCAATTAGGAAGCGGGTCTGATACCCTTCACCTGATTGGCTGAAAGGACAGGCGATCCTATTGGATGCCTAGGAGGAGGGGAGAAGACACATGGCGGAAGCGAGGAGGAGAAGACACAGGAGCCGCTGCCCGATGCCCGCCACAGTCTGATGTTTGCGATGCCCCAATCCCCGCCGCCGTTCAATGTGCCCGACCCCTTTCAGAGCACCAGGTGCATGAATTCCTATGGTGGGGGTGGGCGAGGGGGTGTTTTTTGAAGAACCCGGTAAGAGCCAGAGGCTTCAAAATAGAGTGGGCTCGGAGTGGAGAGCATTACATCTAGAGCCCACACGGGTGTGTTGCAACAGCAAATAAACATTCACGGTGGCAACACTGATCCTCCTCACAGCCAATCAGGAAGCGGGTTTGATACTTGTCACCCGATTGGCAGAAAGGACGGCAATCCTATTGGACGCCTAGGAGGAGGGGAGAAGACGCATTGAGGAAGTGAGGAGGAGAAGACACAGGAGACGCTGCCCGATGCCCGCTGCAGCCTGATGTCCACAGATTCCTCAAATCTCGCTGCTGCCTGATGTCCCCACTGCTGCCCAATGTGCCCACCGATGCCCGATCCCTGATGTGCCCACCGCTGCCCGATCCCGGCCACTGCCCTGATGTGTCCACTGATTCCCAATACCTGATGTGCCCACCACTGCCCAATGTCCCCGCAGCTGCCTGAAGTGCCCACCGATGCCCGATCCCCACCACTGCCCGATGTGCCCACCGATGCCCAATAGCTGATGTGCCCACCACTGCCTGATGTTCCCACCATTGCCTGATCCCACAATGTGCCCACCGCTGCCGATGTGCCTGCCGCTGCCCAATCCCCACTGCTGCCCAATAGTAACAGTGATCTCAGGAATCTTCAGGTCACCAAAGCAAGCCAGCCGTTCCCAGAAATGGCGACGGGAAGCTCATTGGGGCCCCGGTTTTGTTTGTTTAACTTTTTTTTTTGTCGGCCCTTCGGTCAGCGCAGACTTCTAGACGACCTACAGTACTTACCGGCGGTGATCAGGAGGAGTACAGCGAGCGTTCCCATCCCGGCAGAGAGGGCGATAATCGGCGGAGGTCCCTCCTCTCTCTGATCGGTGAAGAACGCGATTTTCTGATCATAACTATAAACCTTTTCCTCTTCCGTAATCTTTTTTTTTGTGTCTCATAAACGTTCTATTTGTTCATAAGAACACGTCATATACAAATCACTCTCTCTCTCTCTCTCTCTCTCTCTCTCTCTCTCTCGCACTCTCTCTCTCTCTCTATCTTTATCTCTCTTTTTTTATTAGGTAACTTATTGTTTTATAGCAGTTATGAGTGGATAGAAAAGATATGGGCAGGAGAGGGAGGAAGGAAAAGGTACAAAGTACAGCGACATAGTTATTGTTTAGCAGAATTCCTGTGTTTAGGAGTCGGGACAGGACACCTGTATGAAATGGGCGCACAGTCCCTTGTTGTGGTGCATCGATCTGTTCCAGGAATCATTGTGGAGAAGTGTGAAGAAGTGTCGGGTTCAGTCTTTTTCGGAAGGGGTGAAAGATATTCCTCTGTTTGCTGGAAGTGGAGCCAGCACAGATTTTAGACTATTTATAATGTGTATGTTGTAAAAATGATTGCATCTCTGCAACCTGATCTACTGTGATAAACCTTTCCTTTATTAACCACTTCAGCCCCGGCGGATTTGGTTGCCAAGTGACCGGGCTGCTTTTTTGCGACTCAGCACTGCATCGCTTTAACTGACAATTGCGCAGTCGTGTGACGTGGCTCCCAAACAAAATGTACCTTTTTTTTTTTTTTCTCCCCACAAATACAATAAAACATTGGCTTGAGAGTAACTTGGTTTGAAAGCGTTTTGCAAGACAAGCAAAATGTTTTAATACATTTTGCCTTGGTATACAAGCGATGTCTTGATATAAGAGTAGCGTCACGTCACAACTGAGTATAAAAGAGAAGAGAGGCGCCTCTAAGGGCTCTTTCCCACATGCGGAGCGTATGTGCACTTTTTTAATCCATTCGTGTACGGATGAAAAAGGGACATACATTGGTCCCTATGAGATTGCAGCTGTCAGCGGATGAACATCCGCTGACACCCGAGCGATCCCCACTGAGCAAATTGAGGTTCATGGGGCGGACCATCACTGATCCATCCCGTGCAAAAGAGCCCTAAGTGTAGCAATATGGTTACATTTAATGAAGGTACAACATTTAGCAACTTATTGCTAGGGATGAGCTTCATATTCGAGTCAAACTCATGTTCGACTCGAACATCGTATGTTCGATCATTCGTTGAAATACGAACAAAACAGGGCCGTTCGCGCCAAATTCGAGTTACGTTTCACAGACCATGATTCACTGCGGAATCGCTTGCTGATAATTGGCCAAGCATGCACTATGACCCGCATGCTTGGCCAATCACAGCGCCGTCAGTACAGGGAGCCGTAATTAGCCAAAGCCAGGGTGGCTTTGGCCAATTATGGCTCAGGGGGTTTAGTACACACCCCACACTATAAAAGACCGCCTGCAGGTTGGCCTTATGTAGTGTGTTGCGGCGGTGGTTAGAGAGACAGAGAGAGACAGAGAGTGTGTAATTTTTTACAGGTAGATAGAGCAGGCAGGCTAGTCAGTTAATGTTACAGTGTATAGAGGATATATATACATCCCAGGTGTTGTACATGTATTTATACACTGTATAGCTTAGATAGATCAGGTCTTCCTAATTTACTGGCAGGCAGGTGATTGTGCTATTTAAAGACGTTTTCATAGGCAAACTATAGACACCCAGCAGTTACAATATTTAAAGGAATTTTTCGTTTTTTTTTATTTTTTATTTAAGGATCATTAAAATTGCTGCTTCTGATTCAGGAGCAGTGATTTTAATGATGCTTAAATAAAAAAATAAAAAAAATGAAAAATTCCTTTTTAATATTGCACCTGCTGGGTGTCTATAGTTTGCCTGTGAAAACGTCTTTGAGAACCCGGGGGTCTTGCCCGAGGGAACATGTATCATGTATCAGTGATAAATGTTCCCTGGGGCAAGACCCGGGTTCTCAAAGACGTTTTACGACAATAATTTGCATATTAGGCTTTAAAAGGGTCTGGAATGGATATTTGGGGGGAACCCCACATCATTTTTTTTTAATTTGACACAAGGTTCCCCTTAATATTCATACCAGACCCTAAGGTGAGTGATTTTAAATGACTTTTTTCCTTCAGAAATGACACTTTGTGCAGGGACAGTTCTAAGCACAGGAAACAAGCGCTACTTTACAGGCGTACTGTACACCCCCTTAGGTACGAAATTTAAAGGAATATTTCAATTTTATTGTTTCACTTTAAGCATTATTAAAATCACTGCTCTCGAAATAACGGCCATTTTTTAAAACTTTTTTTGCATTGATACATGTCCCCTGGGGCAGGACCCAGGACCCCAAACACTCCCCTGGGGCAGGACCCGGGTCCCCAAACACTCCCCTGGGACAGGACTCAGGTCCCAAAACACTCCCCTGGGACAGGACTCAGGTCCCCAAACACTCCCCTGGGACAGGACCCGGGTCCCCAAACACTTCCCTGGGACAGGACTCAGGTCCCCAAACACTCCCCTGGGACAGGACCCGGGTCCCCAAACACTCCCCTGGGGCAGGACACGGGTCCCCAAACACTCCCCTGGGACAGGACTCAGGTCCCCAAACACTCCCCTGGGGCAGGACCCGGGTCCCCAAACACTCCCCTGGGACAGGACTCAGGTCCCCAAACACTCCCCTGGGACAGGACCCGGGTCCCCAAACACTCCCCTGGGACAGGACTCAGGTCCCCAAACACTCCCCTGGGACAGGACCCGGGTCCCCAAACACTCCCCTGGGACAGGACTCGGGTCCCCAAACACTCCCCTGGGACAGGACCCCGGGTCCCCAAACACTCCCCTGGGACAGGACCCGGGTCCCCAAACATGTTTTAGGACAATAACTTGCATATTAGCCTTTAAAATTAGTACTTTAGATTTCAAACGTTCGAGTCCCATAGACTTTAACAGGGTTCTAAAGTTCACACAAACTTTTGGTCTGTTTGCAGGTTCTGGTGCGAACCGAACCCAGGGACGTTCGGCTCATCCCTACTGGGCAGGAAGGGAGTGAACGTGCCCATTAGGCAAGTGATTAAGCTTTGACAAAAAAAATGGAAGCTGATTGGTTTCTATGCAGAGCTGCACAAGATTTAGTAAATCAACCCGAAAGTAAAAGTAATATCCAACCATCAGCCAGTTTCCTTAAATAAAAACAATTCATTCTATTTATATGCAATTAAAACAAGTAAAAAAACATCCACAACTAATAATGTATCAATCTGTGTTTATTCCTCCTACTTTAGCAGGCAGTTGGGATTTACACTTTGTGGTTCATTGAACCCTTTATTGCACTCGACTGATTATATAAGTGGGCAATAACTGATTATGGATAGAAGGACAGAAGAGCAGCTATAACCAAGATGGTCCAGTGAAGGTGGGAGTGATGGACGCTTCCTCCATGGCCATTGGATTCTCCTTCACATTTCTCTGTTGGTTTCGGGATATCTTTGACATCACTGAAGGTTACGTCCAGGTAGCTGTTGATCCAGCTTTGGTAGTTCATCACCTGGGTGTACACCCCGGGGAACTGTGGTTTAGCGCAGCCAATGCCCCAGCTTACGACTCCAGCCTGGTACCAGACTCCCCGGACCTTACACACCAGAGGTCCTCCTGAGTCACCCTGGAAGACAAGTAACAACCATCAGCTGCACGAATTTCAGGCATTTTCGTTATCGTTTTAACAAGCGAAAACGAACGCACAGAATACGAAAACCGAAAGATCCGACATAAAGAAATGCTTTATTTTCGTTTTCGTTGCGACAACAGTTGGATATAGATAGGAGATTCGACATGACGGTGACAATAGTAATCTGTGTCTATGGTCGAATGTTCCTAACCTAACTCTATGGCCCGGATTCACGTAGCACTTACGCCGACGTATCTCGAGATACGCCGTCGGAAGTACAAATGTGCGCCTTCGTATCTATGCACCGATTCCCTAAGCTAGATACGTCGCAAAATAAGGCTTTAACCGACGTAACTTGCCTACGCCGCCGTATCGTGGGCGCATAGTTACGCTGGACGCATCTGGTGTTCCCATTTTAAATATGCAAATGAGTAAGATACGCCGATTCACGAACGTACTTGCGCCCGGCGCATGTTTTAAGCGATTTGCGTAAGGGTTACGTCCGGCGTAAAGTTATTCCCCATATTGGAGGCGCAACCCATGCAAAGGTATGGACCAGGGAACGGGCACTGTCAAATTTTTTGTCGTGTACGCCGTGTACTTAGTACTACGTGAATAGGGCTGGGCGTAGGTTACGTTCACGTCATAGGCAGTAATTTTGAAGTGACTGTGAGCATGCGCACTGGGATGCGTCCAAGGTACGACGCAAGCGCCGTTTGTTTTTTAGTACTTGTTTGAAGCTCAGCCCATCATTTGCATGGGGTCACGATTCATTTAAATATATCACGCCCACTTCCAGCCCACTTCCACCTACTTTGACTTACGTCGGCTTACGCCTACGACTATACGCTACGCCGGCGCAGCGCTGAGAGCATTTGCTTTGTGAATTCCATGCTTGCCTCTCAACGTTGCGCCGGCGTAGCGTAAAGAAGATACGCTACGGCGGCAGAAAGATGCGCCGATGTATGTGAATCTACCCCTATTAGTCCAAGATTATTCTACATAGAGAGAAAAGATTCTCTGCATTAAAACAAATGGAACAAAACTGACTTATTATTATTGTTATTTATTATTATTACTTTGTTACGTTCCATCCGTTTAGATGCGGCATTCGTTATTACGGATAATTCGTAACTTTCGTGAATGGAGATTTCAATACCTACAATTTAAAGTGGATGTAAACCCAAAACATTTATTTTTTTTTTTTTGATGTCACAATGTAGAGTATAAGATTTCCTATCATCTGTGCCCAGTCTTGCCACACAGAGTTAATCCAGCTCTGAGAAATCCTCTTTTAATGTTCATTTTCACTGAACAGCCTTCCAGATAAAAACCTGCCTAAATAAAAAGTCTGTTTCTCTCTCCTTGCTTTGAGTGAGAGGTTATTTACATATCTAGCTCAGACATGTTTATCATATGCTATGTTATGTTTATCATAATATGAGGTGATCCAAAGTTCATTGTATATTACCAGGATGTGTTATGTGGGGGAGGGGTGGATTTCTCACTTTTTATACTTTGGATCACCTCATATTATGATAAACATAACATAACATATGATAAACATGTCCAAGCTAGATATGTAAATAACCTGTCACTCAAAGCAAGAAGAGAGAAACTGACTTTTTATTTAGACAGGTTTTTATCTGGAATTCTGTTAATTTTAACTGAACAATAAAAGAGGATTTCTCAGCGCTGGACTAACTCTGTGTGGCAAGACTGGGCACAGATGATAGGAAATCTTATACTCTACATTGTGACATCAAAAAATAAATAAAAAAATAATGTTTTGGGTTTACATCCACTTTAATAGCTAGTAATAGTTAAGTTATAATTAGTTATTATTTCATATTTTCGCGTTTTTTTTTAGATTTTTGTTCTTATTTTCGTTGAATCCTCATTCTTATTTTTGGATTCCCAAATTTTCGAATTTCCGAATCTCAGAATTTCCGGATTTCCGAAATTTGCAATTTTCGAATTTGTGAATATTCGGGAATAATTCGGAAATTCTGATATTTCCGAATTAACAAATTGGTGTAAATTTGTTAAAAAAATTATTTGGAACTAAACAAATTGCACATGTCTACTGGAATGATTTTAGTGTTACCCACCTGGCAGGAGTCCTTTCCTCCATCCTTGTAGCCGGCACAGATCTGATCAGACTGGATAGTGAAGCTACTTCCCCCCTTCTTAAACATTGCTTGACATGTATTGCGGGTTATCAGGGGAACCATAACCTCCTGGAGGACTTCCCTTTCAATCAAATCACCTGGTAGTGAAACATATGCAAGAAGATGATTACAAGGTCATAGTTACAGCAAAGCTATCCTTAAGCCAGCCATACACGGTTCGAATTTCAAAAGAATTTTCTTTCATAAATCGTATGAAAGAATTTCCGTTCGTATTTCACACCGTTAGTGGGGCTGCAGCAACAGCTGATTTTCGTACGGCAAACACATTTGAGAAATCCAGCATGTTGGAAATTTTTTGAAAAACTAACGATTTTCTAATTAATGATGGGAGAATCGTGCGAGAAATGTAATAGAAAAAGAATATTCCCGGAGAGAAAAGAATATTCCCGGAGAGAAAAGAATATTCCCGGAGAGAAAACAGTATTCCAGGAGAGAAAAGAATATTCCCGGAGAGAAAAGAGTATTCCCGGAGATAAAAGAGTATTCCTGGAGAGAAAAGAATATTCCCGGAGAGAAAAGAGTATTCCCGGAGAGAAAAGAGTATTCCTGGAGAGAAAAGAGTATTCCCGGAGAGAAAAGAATATTCCTGGAGAGAAAAGAATATTCCCGGAGAGAAACAAATATTCCCGGAGAGAAAAGAGTATTCCCGGAGATAAAAGAATATTCCTGGAGAGAAAAGAATATTCCCGGAGAGAAACGAATATTCCCGGAGAGAAAAGAGTATTCCCAGAGATAAAAGAGTATTCCTGGAGAAAAAAGAATATTCCTGGAGAGAAACGAATATTCCCAGAGAGAAAAGAGTATTCCCGGAGAGAAAAGAATATTCCTGGAGAGAAAAGAATATTCCCGGAGAGAAACGAACATTCCCGGAGAGAAAAGAGTATTCCCGGAGATAAAAGAATATTCCTGGAGAGAAAAGAATATTCCCGGGGGGAAACAAATATTCCCGGGGGGGAACGAATATTCCCGGAGAGAAAAGAGTATTCCTGGAGAGAAAAGAATATTCCCGAAGAGAAAAGAGTATTCCCGGAGAGAAAAGAATATTCCTGGAGAGAAAAGAATATTCCCGGGGGGAAACAAATATTCCCGGGGGGGAACGAATATTCCCGGAGAGAAAAGAGTATTCCTGGAGAGAAAAGAATATTCCCGAAGAGAAAAGAGTATTCCCGGAGAGAAAAGAATATTCCTGGAGAGAAAAGAATATTCCCGGGGGGAAACAAATATTCCCGGGGGGGAACGAATATTCCCGGAGAGAAAAGAGTATTCCTGGATAGAAAAGAATATTCCCGAAGAGAAAAGAGTATTCCTGGAGAGAAAAGAATATTCCCGGCAACATGAAGGTTTGGTCGGCCGAATTTCGAAAATCAATGGTGGCGTCATCGGATCACAAAAAAAAAACGAACTTTCTGATTTTGAAAAGAAAATTTGTTCGAAATTCGACCCGTGTATGGCCTGCTTTAGATAGATCACCTTTAAACCTGCATTCTGGCCACAAAAACTTTAAACTAAACATAGTAAAGACAAAAATGCCTCTTACATTTAGATCAAATTTCCCTAGGGAATAAAATGGCGGTCATTGCAACATTTTTTCTCTCACGGAATTTGCGCAATTATTTTTCAAACGCCTTTTTTTGGGGGAAAATAAAAGGTTTCATGAATTAAAAAATAACAAAACAGTAAAGTTAGCCCAATTTTTTTATTAAATATGAAAGATGATGTTACGCCAAGTAAATTGATACCTAACATGTCACCCTTTAAAATTGCGCACACTCGTGGAATGGTGCCAAACTTTGGTACTTAAAAATCTCCATAGGTGGTGTTTTAATTTTTTTTACAGGTTACTATTTTCGAGTTACAGAGGAGGTCTAGTGCTAGAATTGTTGCACACGCTCTAACGCACGTGGCGATACCTCACATGTGGGGTTTGAATGGCGTTTACATATGTGGGCGGGACTTACATGCGTGTTGGCTTCTGAACGTGAGCTACTGGGGACAGGGGCGTTTTCAAAATGTTTTATTTTTTTTTAACCACTTAACCATTTAAGACCCGGACCTTTAGGCAGCTAAAGGACCCGGCCAGTTTTTGCGATTCGGCACTGCGTCGTTTTAACTGACAATTGCGCGGTCGTGCGACGTGGCTCCCAAACAAAATTGACGTCCTTTTTTCCCACAAATAGAGATTTTTTTGGTGGTATTTGATCACCTCTGCGGTTTTTATTTTTTGCGCTATAAACAAAAATATAGTGACAATTTTGAAAAAAAGCTATATTTTTAACTTTTTGCTATAATAAATATCCCCCAAAAATATATAAAAAATGTTTACAAAATAGGGGATAATTTTATTGCATTTTTTATCATTTTTTTATTTTTTTACTATTAATTGCGGCGATCTGCGATTTTTTTCATGACTGCGACATTATGGCGGACACATCGGACACTTTTGACACATTTTTGGGACCATTGTCATTTTCACAGCAAAAAATGCATTTAAAATGCACTGATTACTGTGAAAATTACAATTGCAGGGGGCGAAGAAGGAGTTATGTATGACCTCATCTGTGTTTCTAACTGTAGGGTGGTGTGGCTGTAGGTGTGACATCATCGATTGTGTTTCTCTATAAAAGGGAACACACGATCGATGCTGCCGCCACAGTGAAGAACAGGGAAGGTGTGTTTACACTCGCCTCTCCCCGTTCTTCAGCTCCGGGGAGCGATCTTGGGACTCCAGCGGCGATCGGGTCCACGGGTCCCATGGTCACGGTCATGGAGCTTCGGACCCACGGCTGGGCACTTAAAGAGGACGTACCTGTACGTGCATGTGCCCAGCCGTGCCATTCTGGCGACGTAAATGTGCAGGAGGCGGTCCTTAAGTGGTTAAGGACCGAGCCTCTTTGTGAGATTTGTTTTTTTTTTGCTAGAAAATTACTTAGAACCCCCAAATGTTATATATTTTTTTTTAACATCCTAGAGAATAAAATGGCGTTCATTGCAAAGCGGCGGGTGCACGCGCCCCCTAGCGGCTTTAACCACTTAAGCCCCGAGCCTGTTTTTCAGATTCGGTGTTTACGAGACTAAAACATTTTTTTTGCTATAAAATTACTTAAAACCCCCAAACATTATATATATTTTTTTCTAACACCCTAGAGAATAAAATGGCGGTCATTGCAATACTTTTTGTCACACCGTATTTGCGCAGCGGTCTTACAAGCGCACTTTTTTGGAAAAAAATCACTTTTTTAAATAAAAAAATAAGACAACAATAAATTTGGCCCAATTTTTTTACATATTGTGAAAGATAATGTTACGCCGAGTAAAATGATACCCAACATGTCACGCTTAAAAAATGCGCCCGCTCGTGGCATGGCGTCAAACTTTTACCCTTAAAAATCTCGATAGGCGACGTTTAAAAAATTCTACAGGTTGCATTTTTTGAGGTACAGAGGAGGGCTGGGGCTAGAATTATTGCTCTCGCTCTAACGATCGCGGCGATACCTCACTTGTGTGGTTTGAGCACCGTTTTCATATGCGGGCGCTACTCGGGTATGCGTTTGCTTCTGCGTGCGAGCTCGTCAGGAGGGGGCGATTTACATTTTTTATTTTTTTTTGTTTTCATATTTATTTTTATTTATTTTACCAATTTTTAACACTGAAATAAAAAAAAATATCACTTTTATTTCTATTACAAGGAATGTAAACATCCCTTGTAATAGAAAAAAGCATGACAGGTCCTCTTAAATATGAGATCTGGGGGTCAAAAAGACATCAGATCTCATATTTAGGCTTAAATGCAAAAAAATAATAAAAAATGTAAAATGTAATTTTTTCAAATGACCAAAAAAAAAAATGTCTCTTTAAGACGCTGGGCGGGACTGACGTTTTGACGTCACTTCCGCCCAGCAGAGCTATGGGGACGGATGAGCGAAATTTTTCCCTCACTCGCATCCCCACTGAACACGGGAGGGCACCCGATCGCCTCCGCCGCTACCGACGGCTCCGGTAAGCGGCGGAGGGCGCGGCGGGAGGGTGGGGGGCCCTCTCCCGCCACCGATAACGGCGATCTCGCGGCGAATCCGGCGCGGAGACTGCCGTTATCGTTTGACCGACCACCCACTGAAGAGATGGATATCTCGGTTGTGGCAGCAGCTGCTGACGTTACCGAGATATCCATCTTTAAAGTGCCGACGTAGAACGACGGTGGGCGGTCGGCAAGTGGTTAAAAAACAGGACGTCAAATGACTTCCTGTCAGAACAACTGAGCTACCTTCCTGCCATCATTTGACGGTGGCTGGTAGACAAGTGGTTAAACTTTAACAGCACCGGTATTTGGAAGTACACAGGCACTACATGTAGTTTGCACTTGTAGTGCAAAGTGGATTTGCCTTTCGTAAATAACCCCCCATGGTTTCTTAGTGTGGAAAATGAGTGAAATCTATTTTTCTTAATTCATGGACTCACCTTCAAAAGATCTTGTACCCCAGCCGGTCACCCAGCACTCCGTACCACAGGGGAAGGTGGTGGTGGAAGATGGCAGACAGATCGGCATGATGTACTGAGTATAGGTGACAGGTTTGGCCAGCTGTATCAGGGCGATGTCCCCGGGGTCTCCAGTGCTTGTAAATCTACCGTTGGCGATAATAGTCCTTACATCGGCAACAACTGTATGATTTCTGATCACATCCATCTGGTGCATGCCCAAATATACTTTATAATTTGATAACTGGATAGGACTGCAGAAAGAAAACAGAACGTAATATGTATCAATGAGGACCCATCTATAACACAAGGCAATGCGATATCAATATTAGCAATGAACTTCAGAATCTAGTAAATGAAATACAATTTGTTCCCTATGATTGTATGTACACAATGATATGAACGGGATCATCAGAGTTTAAGGAGATGCTAAATTCCAGTAATCTCTATTGATGACTCAGAAGTGGAAGGAAATGAAATTTTGTGTAAACAAATGAGACCTAAGAGCCGTTTCACACAGGGGCAACACGACGTTCAGTGCGACTTTGGGAGGCAATTTGAACACGACTTGAGTGTGAATCACAACGCGACTTTCAACGCGACTTGAAGTCACCTCCAGGAGGGGGAACTCGATGCCAAATTTTAAATAAAAAACCGACATGGGTTCCCCCTCTAGGAGCATACCAGGCCCTTCTGGTATGTATTTCAAGGGGAACCCCCTACGCCAAAAAAACAGCGTGGGGGTCCCCCCCAAATCCATACCAGACCCTTATCCGAGCACGCAGACCGGCCGGTCAGGAAAGGGGGTGGGGAAGGGGAAGCGCCCCCCCTCCTGAACCGTACCAGGCAGCATGCCCTCAACATGAGGGGGGTGCTTTGGGGTAGGGGGCACCCTGTGGCCCCCCCCACCCCAAAGCACCTTGTCCCCATGTTGGTTCCCGACAACCCTGGCCATTGCTTATCAGAATCTGGGAGCCCCCTTTAATAAGGGGGCACCCAGATCCCGGCCCCCCACCCTATGTGAATGAGTATTGGGTACATCGTACCCCTACACATTCACTTGGTGGAACAAAAATGTAAATACAAATATTAGGCAGCTTTGGGGGTCTTCTTCCGACTTTCGGGGGTCTTCGGGGGTCTTCCGACTTCTCCCTTCTGCCGGGCACCACCGCTGTCTTCTTTCAGCTCTTTTACCAGCGGGGGCCCGGTCTTCTCCCTTCTTCCGACTTCGGGGGGGGTCTTCTTCCGACTTTGGGGGGTCTTTCGACTTCTCTGCTCTCTTCTCCCGCTCTTTGGTTCTCCTGTTTAACCATTGGAGGGTCTTTGTCTCTGCTTTTGGACTGCTCTGTAGACACTCCATCTCTATAGGTGTATTCTGTGCCTCCTGCAAAATGTGGTTTGGTTTAATAGGTTCGGATAGACCCCTTACCCTCAGGTTTGCGGCAACGTCCCCGGTTGTTGAGGTCCTTCAGATGAAGGTGGAGCTCTTTCAAATGAATTGAATGAGATTCTGTGGCTTGCTGAACTTAACAAAATGTGGTATCATGGCGGGCGGTTGTTTTCTTCACCTCCCCACTCTGGAGGCCATAGCATGGATATTCATTTGGAGATCTGATATAACAGCCAACAAGGTGTTTTTAAAGCCGGCAGACATCTTGTGTAGATTATCTGGGCTTAGGGAAGATGGCGAACGTATTCCCGATGCAGCAGGGCACTGTTCTTGTGTGGAGAGGGGGCTTCTGAGGGGCGAACGGGACATCCAAGAGGAGGCCTGTGAGGCTGAAATTGCATCTCATTGTTGAGCCGGGAATAACTCTGGGATATTGTGACTCAGCTGGGTTCCCTGGTCTCAGGGTTAGTGGGAATGGGTTGCCAAGGCACTCCGGAATGTTCTCCCCATAGTTGCACAGTAAATTGTCTCTGATTAGCAGACAGCAAGACCTCGAGGTATTGGAGCTCAAAGACTAAGCACCCATCTTAGACTAGGACCAGATCACGCCCCTTATTTAATGTTATCACTCTTTAATCTTTTTTGTTTAACTTCATTGCTATCACAAGGGTTACACAACATCCCTTATGATAGTGTGGCCCATGATAGTTCCTCTTTATGGAGAGATGTGGAGATTATTAGACCTCAGATCTCTCAATCACTCAAACCAAGATTGGAACAAACATACTAAACCAGAAGTTTCTGGTTTCATACATCATAGAGACAATCAGGAAAAGGAGGTTCCTCCATCGTCACTATGGTCAGTCAATCTCACCACCAGCAGGGGCACTAGATATGTGCATTCCCGTTTGTACGAATGTTATTTTCGTACGAAAATGTTCATTTTCGTACCCGCGGGATAATGTGTACATACGAAAAAATTAAAGCACCAAAATACGAAAACGACGGGATTATGAATGAGCCGCATAACGAACAACCGCAAATACGAACGAACGATCTGACGAAAATACGACAAAACTAAAACGGCAAAAGAACGAAAATGACATCTATAACAAAAGATTTGCATTATGTATTTTGTTTGAATCCTTTTTCTGTTCGTATTTTCAGTCATATGTTCACTGTTCATATGACATCTATAACAAAAGATTTGCATTCTGTATTTTGAATTTCTTTTTTCTGTTCGTATTTTGTATTCAAAATACAGAATGCAAATCAAATCAAAAAAATCTAAAGAAAATAGATTCAAGATACAGAATGCAAATCTTTTGTTAAAGATGTAATTTTTGTTTTTTTGAATGGGCAGTGAGTGAGTGTAGTGAGTGAAGCAGCTTCTCTTTTGTGCTGAGTACAGTGAGTAGTACAGTAAAGCCAAATAAACTGTGGATTTTCATCTGAAGGGAGATCAGTTGGCCAGAACGGAAAACGATTGTTTTTATGTTTGTTGGTAAAAAAGTCTGACCAAGTTTATGGGGCTTAACAATAGTTAATATGGATGAGCCGCGTGTTGAAAGTGCTGCGAATCCCGCAATATATTTACGAAAGTACAAAATGACGAAAATGCTTTTTCTGTTCGTATTTTCAGTCGCATGTTCATATGAAAATACGAACATATATTCGTAAATATATTGTGGGATTCGCGGCACTTTTAACACGCGGCTCATCACTGTACTAGTGTACTCAGCACAAAAGAGAAGCTGCTTCACTAACTACACTCACTCACTGCCCATTCAAAAAAAACGAAAATGACATCTACAACAAAAAATTTGCATTCTGTATCTTGAATCCTTTTTCTTTTGGTATTTTCAGTCATATGTTCATATGACATCTATAACAAAAGATTTGCATTCTGTATTTTGAATCCAAAATACGAACAGAAAAAAGGAATTCAAAATACAGAATGCAAATCTTTTGTTATAGATGTCATATGAACATACGACTGAAAATACGAACAGAAAAAGGAATTCAAAATACAGAATGCAAATCTTCGACGAAAATTCCCGAAAATTATTGTCTAACAAGTAACGAAAGTGAATTAAACAGAATAACGAACCATCCCACATGTATGAAAATAAAACGGTAACGAAAATACAAAACGATCGGAATACAAAAAATTGCGTTGTACGAAAAACATACGGGAACGAACAGGAAAACAGGCGTCTTATGAAAGACGAACGGAAACGAACTTACGGAACGATACGAAATGGAACAAAAAAAACGAAAACATTTTCTGTGCACATGTCTAAGGGGCACTTGCCATTTATCAATATGTAAAGTTGGTATAAAGGAAAAATAGCAGTAAAGTCCATTCTTTTATATATATTTTTCTATTAAAATAAAAAACATGTTATACTTACCTATACACTTCTAGGGTCCCTGGTTGGGGCTCTTGGTCCCTCCCTCTTGTTGAGTGTCATCACCGCAAGCAGTTTGCTATGGGGGCACCCGAACCAAGCTATCGCTCCGTGTATCATTTCATACATGGAGCTGCGGTTCAGCCCCACCCCCTCTCTCTCCTGATTGACTAACTTTGATTGACAGCAGCGAGAGCAAATAGCACCGCTGCTGTGTCTCAGCCAATCAGGAGGGAGAGTCTCGGATGGCCGAGGCACTTTTGGACATCGCTGGATAAAGAGGGGGCTCAGGTAACTATTAGGGGGGGCTGCTGCACAAAGAGGGCTTTTAATCTTAAAGAGGAGGTTCACCCAAAAGTGAACATCTGCTTTTCGGAACCCTCCCCCTCCTCCAGTGTCACATTTGACACCTTTCAGGGGGAGGGGAGTGCAGATACCTGTATAAAACTGGTATGTTCACCACTTCCTGGTATATACTCCCACCTGAGTCCGGCCCCTCCGCGTCACCCATATAAAAAAATAACGCTTGATCAATAAGCATTCCCATGACTGATTTTTAGAAACATTTTTCCAAAAGCAGAATGATGGATGTCTGATGGAAAAATTGGTTTATAAAGGTCACATGTTATACTCACCGTTTGATGCAATGAGCCGCCGTCATAACCCACTCCGGTGAGATCAGGGAGCCCCCACATGTACCTCTTGAAACTAAACTTCTATGTATAACAGCGACCTGCCAGGGCCACTCCCCATCCAAGGAATCTGTACCGCCAACTATCCGATTGGACACCGAGGGGGAACCGCACACTGAATCTGTAGCACCAAAAGCTATGCCTGCTGCAAAAAAAAAAAGAATTGAGTTTGAATTTGTTTATCTTTCACAATAAAAATAATTATATACATACTGCAAATGCATCAATGTAGCACCCTCTATCTTAGGTAGGTAGGTGCTAGTATAGTTTTTTTGAGTAAGCTGCCAGCGCAGATACATTTGGGCAGGCCTATGCTGTGAGTTAGGCCTGTTTGTTTTTGATCTGGGGGCAGGGGAATGGTTTAATATAGCAGCTCTTGAGCGCCTGTTTCCATGGTTCTGGAAAAGGGGCAGGGCAGAGAGCTGGCATAACATGGGGTGCATGTGAGAGCCCTGACCAATCCCCAACTAGAATTGGGGCAGGGGGCAGGCCTCCTACATATAACCATGGTCAGCCTGCTAAGGGTAGAGTTGTCAGCTGGGTGAACGTACACACGATCAGTACATCCGATGAGAACGGTCCGAAGGACTCTTTTTATCAGTTAACCAATGAAGCTGACTGATGGTCTTATGTGCCTACACACCATCGGTTAAAAAACCAAGTTCAATGCTTCCAAGCATGCGTCGACTTGATTCTGAGCATGCACGGCCTTTTAACTGATGCTTTTGCATACTAACGATTTTGACCCATCGGTCAGGCGTCCATCGGGTAAATTTTAAAGCAAGTTCTCTTTTTTTTGACCAAAGGATAACTGACCTATGGGGCCCACACACGATTGGTTTGGACCGATGAAACGGACCTTCAGTCTATTTTCATCGGCTTTGACCGATCGTGTGTACACGGCCTTAGACTGTCGTGACTGAGTGAACTTCTCTTTCTGGGGAGGTGTACATCAGGTGGGGAGCTCGGGAGCTGGGAGGGAGCCTCTCCTTACATGGTCATGGATAGGTGTCATGGAACATTAGCTGGAAGGACAGTTGGGAGCATGTCCAGAGTAAAGTAATTCAAGGGGGATCCAGGCCAGGTGTCGGTGAGTGAAAAGCACAGTGGAAAGCTCTGAAAGAGACATGCCATGAGTTGGATGTAGAGCCAGAGGGAGAGACTGTGGGTGTTTTGTGTCAAGTCACTGCAGCCAGGAGGGCAGGCAGGATTTGCAATTAGACTTGCTGGGATCAGTAATCCATCAAGTACAATTATTCTTCTCAATGTTGCTTAATACAAAGGGGTACTGCAGACCCCTACCTGCAAAGGGCTATCGAGAAAAGACACTAGGACATATTCAGAGTGAGGCTTCATGTGCTGATGGTGTGACAGGAGACTGAATTTGGACAGTGAAGTAAGTGCTCCAAAGTAGTGTGCTGGAGGAAGTCTGCTGAGGAAAAGACTGTCAAGTTTAGAGTCAACTATCTCTTTTTCTACTGAGAAGTACATGTGCAGCTACTTTTTCTCTGCTTAGAAGTAGACACGTGCAGACTGGAATATTTTGTTTTGTTTTTTTTCGTTTTCGTTTGGAAAATAAATTTATTTAGTTACTTTTTTCGTTGGGGAATAGCTTTCGTCCGAAAATCCAATAATACTTGGTTTCTGTCGAATGGTCAAAGAATATTCGACGGAACTTCGAAAATTTACGCCGAATCGTACATTAAAATGTACGAGTGCAGTATATCTTCTCCGTCTAATCTGCTTAGCACTTTTCGATATACACCATAAGCCTTCTATTCTCTATAATGTCGAATCTATTTTCTCATAAATCGAAATCTATTCTCTGTAATGTCGAATCCATTATTTCTATAGTGTCGAATCTTTTCCCTATGATGTCGAATCTTTTCCCTATAGTGTCCAATCTTTTCTCTATGATGTCGAATCTTTTCCCTATAATGTCGAATCTTTTCCCTATAGTGTCGAATCTTTTCTCTATGATGTCGAATCTTTTCCCTATGATGTCGAAGTCAAATCTCTCTGTTTCGAATTTTTACCGCAACTAAAGCGAAAATAAAGCATTTTTTATGTCGGATCTTTCGGTTTTCGTTTCTTGCGCTTTCGTTATCGTTTGTTAAAACGATAACGAAAAAAAACAGATTTTCAGGCGAAAATGCATTGTAACGAAAACGAATGCACATGTCTACTTAGAAGTAGAATAGCGGAAGAACCCAGGGAACCCCAAAGACCCTAGAGTATCAACAAAATAAAGTGGGCGAGGAGGATTGTTGCGGTACACGATAAATAGATATACTCAAAAAAGAGCAATAATCTCAAAAAATATACATCGATTTATTAATACAATGACACAAAGACAAGGGATAAAAAACAACAGACATTGACAATGTTTTAAAAACATAACGTGACAGCAAACAAATCACCGGAGGTGCAATCTCCACGTTAGGGTTTTTTTTTTTGGGTGAAGGTTGGAGTCACGATACCGGAGATCTTGACTATTTCCGCGATAGATATCGCTTCATCAGGGGACAATCTAAGGGCAAGGTGTTTCATCAAACTCAAACGTCACGCCGACCACAGAAGTGGTAACTCCCACGGAGGCCAGAAGAGAGGGTATGGAAGGCACCTGCATGAACTACAGGTAATAATTGTAATTAAGTGAGTGAGTGAGTGAGAAACTTATATAGCGCAACACATGCAAACTAAATCGCCTCTGGGCGCTTGGTATCCATTTCCTGGGCCCTTAGAAGAGATGGGTCTTAGGCCTCTAGCAGACCGTTTCCAGCAGACAGATTTGATCATGTGTACGAGGCCTTAATCTTTCTCCTGAAGGCCAGGTGGTTTACCTCCACCCGGATGCTGGTTGGTAGAGTGTTCTAAAGTCTGGGTCCTTGGACCGCAAATCTACATTCTCCTTTGGACTTGTATCTGGTTTTGAGTATCTGGAGTAGACTTTGATTGGTGGATCGCAGAATGCGATTGGAGTTCCCAAGTGATAAAGGTCCCAGGACCAGCAGTCCCAGTAGGTAGTGCTCGTGGAGGCAACAGTGGAGTTTCCAAAGCTAAGTATAAAGAGTCACAAATAAGGTTGATAAAAGGTAATATTACCAAACACTGGCCGAACAAAGCACTATGGGATCCAATTGGTGGAGTATATCCTGGGATCCAGGCTCAAATGTACATTTCCAGACAGGAAAACCGCCAGGAATCCCGGCGGGAAAATTGAGAACATGTTCCTATGGGGAAAACCTGCGGTGGAGCATACACACGGCCGGGATTCCCGGCCAAAGCTCTCATTGCAGTTTTCCTGCCGTAGGGGGAAAAAGCTACCGAGCAGGTTCTCGGTTTTCCCCTCAGGTTTTCTCGGCTGACTTTTTACCGCCGGGAAAACCGATCGTGTGTATGGGGCATTAGATTTCAGTCTCATACTTTGAACATCAAGCTCAACAATTTTTGAGGCAATGTTTAAAATGCGAGGAAATAGTGTGAATCCGCGCCACGGAAGAACTCATTTTTTTTTTTTTTAAATATATGTTTCAGTAAGGACGGTGGGAGAATAATAATGAATTACCAATAAGTTGGATTGAATTCGTTACAGTGGCTGCCCCTACAGTTATAGCCCACCGAGATGGGATATGATGAATAAAAGGAGGATATGTAGGTGATGGCGCCTGCTGTGTATATATCAATAAATATTAAATATATGGTGCACTAAGTGCTAAAGTGTTGCTGGGTATGCAAAAAATAGTGGTGCTAAGAATGCCACTAGGGGGACCATCAGGGTTGCCAGGCTCAGTAAAACCAGGGACAGTATGTAAAAATCTGTGTTTTTTTTACATCTGTCCCTGATATGTCCGAAACCGACATGCTTTTGATGTGAAAATCCCGAGATTTTAGCTGCCCCTGCCTCTGTACTGCTACCTGGTATGGTGGCCATCTGAAAGCCCGGGGGCCCCATAATCTTCTATTGCCCGGGGGCCCTATGAGTTGTCAGTCCACCCCTGATGTCCACTGGCTAATGTACATTTTATTTGACAGTCTTCTGTATGGGTCAGAATATTTTTTTTCTTGGTTTCCTCCTCCAAAACCTAGGTGCATCTTATGGTCAGGAGCGTCTTATGGTGCGAAAAATACGGTACTTACCTTTGGCGATTAGGATAAGTAAAGCGAGTGCTCCCATTCCTGCAGAGTGGATGATATTCATCAGATCTCTCTCTCTGATCTGTGAAGAGTACAATTTTCTGTTCATAAATGTAAATCTTTTCTGCTTCCTCGTTCTTTTTTGTGTTTCATAAAGTTTCTATTTGTTTTACAATGGTAAAAAAAGGTCATACTCAAGTCAATTTCTCTTTCTCACTCTTTATTAGGTAACTTATTGTTCTATACCAGTTATAAGTGGATAAAAAAGACATGACTTGGGTAGGGTTAGACGTGGGAGGGAAGGAAAATGTACAAGGTACATGGGTATAATGGTCTTTTTTCTCGGAATTTCAATGTTAAAGGAGAAGTACATCCAAAGCTCCTTGTACTTCTGTCAGGGCCGATTCGCCCTATAGGCTCACTATGCAAGCCACTTAGGGCCCCGCAAAGCTGTGAAGGGCCCCCCAAACTACTAGAGGCCCCGTCTGGTGAGAAGTCATTTTTGCCCCCTCACCCCGCTTCTCAACTCTCTGGCTGCATGGGAGAAGAGGTAAGAAGTCAGCACCCCCCGCTTCTCAATTTAATGTAAGATGTCATTTCCGACAGCAGAACACCCCCTCCCTTCCCGCTTCTCAACTCTCTTTAATGTGACATGTCACTGCCCAGCCCCCCCTCTTTAATGTGCCATGTCATTTTGCTTAGGGCCCCAGGGAGGTCAGGATCGGCACTGTCTTCTATGGATCACAGAAGAGAAATTCTTTCTGCACTCCTGTGACCTGTTTTAAGCTAAGGTGACCAGATTTTTAAGATTAAATCCGGGGACATATTTTTTATTTTTTTTACTAGAAATTGTGGCAATCAGCAACTCTCTGCCCATCGCCCATCGCCCGCCTCAAGGCCTGTCAAGTCTTACTCTCCGGGCCCCCGGCTACTACTCGTTGGGGAGTGGAGGAAGATCCCTCCACCGAGGAAGGCAAGGAGATAACCAAAAAAACACCACACTTGCACGCACACGAAATTGGTTTAACACACACGCACTTTGGCCATGCGGTCTCCTAAAATAAATGAGAGGCAAAGGACCTACAGGCTGGCTGGGTGGGCTAGACCCCCTCAATCCCTCATAGGGGGAGTCCCTCTGCCCCATTGGGGTCCCGTTGGGCCCCAGTCGGGCTCCCAAGTGGAGCAGGTAGGGTGGGGTGAGTGGGAGGCCCCCCTCACACCCGCCATTGCCACCGGGGGCATGGAGAAGGATGGTGATTGCCTCCGGGGGGAGGGTCTGCCTACTCCCAACTCCTGCAGTCCGGCTCCTCTCTCTCGAGTTCACGCACAAAATACACTTAAAAAAAAAAAAAAAAGAAAGGGGCACAGATAATAGAAAGAAATACACCCCCCTAAGCTAGTAGGAGCAGCGGCGCGGGGGTGTGTAATTTAGATTTTTTCGTTTTTTTTAATTCTGCACTGAATTGTCCCAGCCCCTGTTCAAATTCAATCTAGGGACAGACTTGGTCCGGGGACAGTCTCCTTAATATGGGGACTGTCCCCAGAAACCGGGATGTCTGGTCACCCTATTTTAAGCAGAGAGGGCTGAAGCCTGCTGTTGGCTGACACCACAGAGCCGGTCAAGGCTCGGGCAAGATCGTGTAAGATCATGCCTGGACCAGCACCTGCTAAGAGCCTAAGCCGGGTGCTCCCACCCCTTCTACAGACCAGCGCTCCAGTGAGCGCGGGGGCAGAGCAGAGAGCGGTGACTGACAGTCACCAGCTTTCTGCTCAGGGGGATCTGAGAACTGAGCGATTGGCGGTGTTTGAAAACTTGGTTCACAAAGTCTATTAAAGCCTATGGGACCTGAACATGAAAAATCAAAAGTCCATATTTTGAGGGCTTATGTGCAAGTTATTGGTCATAAAAGGGGTATGGGGGCCCGGGTCCTGCCCTGGAGGACATGTACCAATGCAAATTGTTTTTAGAGGGGCAGTGATTTTAATGATAGTTAAAGTGAAGCAATAAAAATGAAAAATTCCTTTAACAGGTTGCCGACCAGCTGCCGTCATTATACCGCGGCAAGTTGGCTTGGCTGTGTGAATCGCTGTAGTTGCAGTACTGCATATGGGTAGGGGGCGCGTGTGCGCGCACTTATCATTACGGCGATGATTGGATTTTCTACAGAACAGATGCATGGGCGTCCGCTCCATAGGGCAAGCAGGGTCATTTGCCCCCCCCCCCCGCCCCAGAATCGACAGGGAGACCCAGGAGTAGGGCCGAACTGGCCCTGGCGCCGCTTTATGTGGCGACTGCAGCGCTACCCTCCTTCTGTCTGTCCTCCGGCGCTCGTATCGTATGTCATGGAGCTGGGTCTGTGTGCAAGGTCCCGCCCTCCCATTTTCTAGTGTTCCGCCTATCGCACAAGCCGAACTAGGGGGACGGGACCTTGCACACAGACCCAGCTCCATGACATTCGATATGAGCGCCATTCCAAAAGGTTCCTCTTTTAGACCTGAAATAAATATACTTTCAATATAGTGTAGTGTTTCAGTCAAGGAAAAGGGGTGCTGTGTAATGTAAAGGGGGCCAGTGATGCAGAGTGCTGTGTAATGTAAAGGGGTCCAGAGATGCAGGGTGCTGTGTAATGTAAAGGGGGCCAGAGGTGCATGGTGCTGTGTAATGTAAAGGGGTCCAGAGATGCAGGGTGATGTGTAATGTAAAGGGGTCCAGAGGTGCAGGGTGCTGTGTAATGTAAAGGGGTCCAGAGGTGCAGGGTGCTTTGTAATGTAAAGGGGGCCAGTGATGCAGAGTGCTGTGTAATGTAAAGGGGTCCAGAGCTGTGAGGTGCTGTGTAATGTAAAGGGGTCCAGAGGGGCAGTTGTGGAGATGGGGTACACAGTAGTGACAAAGAGACATTGAAAGATGCAGGGGGCACAGTGAGGTGTTTTTACATTTTAATGTGGGGGGAGCGCTTTTAATCCCCGCTTGCGCTCAAAGAAAGGGTAAAATGCGACTGTGTATCGCTGCTGCCGAAGCCCCCCCCCCCCCCCCCGAAAATATTTCAGCGGACACCCATGAACAGATCGATCTCCAGGTCCAGGCCAATGATTAGGTCAGCGTAGGGCAGTTAGCGGTAGTCGCAGATAGGTTTAGGATACCCCGCGATATAGTCCCTAATAAAGGTTTAGTGTTAAAGGCTGACTGCAGGTCAAGCCTGTATTTGTAGGAGGAGTCGGGAGGTATTTAAACCCACCCTCCTTCCTCCTTCTGGGCGTCGGTTTTCTGGTGTGTGGGGTTTCTGGGTATTGCACGTCACTTCCTGTTTCTGTCCAGAGCAATGGAGGCAGCTGCTGCAGGTGTCCATTGTGCTCTCCTCAGGATTCCCAGTGGACCGGACTGTCTGCACCCCATCCTCCTCTGTCAGCTGAGCACCGCTCACCCCAACCGCCCCCCCGCTTCTCCCGATGCTTGCAGGGGGGGTGCAGGTTTGTAGTTGTGGCAGGCACCATTGGGGGGGCTGTCCACCATGTCAGCCAGGCCCTTGTCAGCATCATAGGGGCCGCCTGCTTCTCCACTCGGGCTCACGCTGTGGGGGGTCCCTCCAATCTCCCTCCTGCTCCTCCGGGCATACTCGGTGAGAGGGGAGCCAGCCGTCCTCCCTCTCACTCCTCCGGGCACCCACGTCCATGTGGTACAGGGCTCCATGGAGACCGCCCGCCTGTTCCTCCCGCCCCCCGTTTGCTCCTATGACGTCACCCGCTCCATGGCTCCTCAAGCTAGTCTAGTACCTCACATGGGGGGATGTTGGTTGGGTCAGGTGCAGTAGTTTTGTGGGCTCAGTCAGCATCAGAGGTCACATCCCGGTGCGGGGGGGGGGGGTCGAGTGTGTGGGCATGTGCTTTCCCTGTCCGCACTCTGCTTCCTCCTAGCTGTGTCATGTAGCTGAGCGCTGTTTGGCTGAAGGAGCATCTTTCCCAGCGCGGCCTGTTTCCTCCCCTGTGACACATGTCTCCCAGTGACAGCCCAGTGGGTGCTGAGGGCTCCCCGTCAAAGTTTCTGAGTTTCTCCTGCTAGTTAAGGTTCTTCTGATGGTTTTGTTTCTCTTATGTTATGCGATTCATGTTATGCGATTCATGTTAGGCGATTACGTTTTTCATGCTAGTTATGTCCTCATGCTATGTGTTCTTATGCCAGTAATGTCCTCCTGCAATGTGTTTCTTATGCTAGTGATGTCCTCATGCGATTATGTTTCACGTACGGTCACGTTCTCATGCGATCACGTTCGCGTGCGATCGTGGTCATCGTGTTACGTTTCTCATGCAATCACGGTTTTCATGGTGGTTCTCATGCGATTACGTTTCGCATAGTAGTTTCTCATGCGATTATGTTTCTCATGCGATCATGTTCATGTGCGATCACGGTCCTCGTGTGTTACGGTTCCCATGCGACTATGTTTCCCATGCAACTATGTTTCCCATGGTGTGTTTCTGACTCAATTACGTTTTCCATGCGACTATGTTTTCCATGCGACTATGTTTTCCATGCGACTATGTTTTCCATGCGACTATGTTTTCCATGCGACTATGTTTTCCATGCGACTATGTTTTCCATGCGACTATGTTTTCCATGCGACTACGTTTTCCATGGTATCATGTTTCTAATTCGACTACGCTTCCCATGCGACTATGTTTCCCATGGTATGTTTCTGACTCGATTACGTTTCCCATGGTATTATGTTTCTGATACGATTACGTTTCCCATGGTATTCTGATGCGATTACTTTTTTTTTTTTTTTTTTTTTTTTTCATGCGACTACGTTTCCATGCGATTACGTTTCTCATGGTGTCTTCTCATGCGGTTATGTTTCCCATGTGACTACGTTTCCCATGGTATGTTTCTAATTCGACTACGTTTTTTCATGCGACTATGTTTTTTCATGCGACTCCGTTTCCCATGCGACTACGTCTCCCATGGTATCATGTTTCTGATGCGATTAAATTTTTTCAGGTGACTGTTTTTCATGCGACTATGTTTCCATGCAATTACGTTTTCCATGGTATTTTGTTCTCATGCGATTAAGTTTCTGGTGCGATTGCAGTTTTCATGCGGTTACGTTTTGCAGGCGATTTTGTTTCGCGTGGTGGTTCTCATGCGGTCGCGTGGTGGTTCTCATGCGGTCGCGTGGTGGTTCTCATGCGGTCGCGTGGTGGTTCTCATGCGGTCGCGTGGTGGTTCTCATACGGTCGCGTGGTGGTGCTCATGTGTTTGCGTTCGTGTGGTAGTTATCATGCGTTCGCGTGGTGGTTCTCATGCAGTTGCGTTCGCGTGGTGGTTCTCATGCAGTTGCGTTCGCGTGGTGGCCATGTTTATCATGGTAGGTTTTCATGCGATCACGTTTATCATGGCTGGTTCTCATGGGATTGCGTTTCGCATGGTAGTTGCTCATGCGTTCACGCTTCTCTTGGTTGGCTCTCATGCGATTACCTGGCTCATGCGTTGCGTTGCGTATGGTTTCTCCCATGCGATTACGTTTCTTATGGTTGTCATGTTCCTGTGCAATCGCGTGGCTCATGCTTGCCTTGTGGTTGCGATTCATGTTTGTCAAGTGTACACGTTTCTCTTGCTACTCATGTTCTCGGGTGTTCACGTTGTTCATGCTATTTCTGTTCTCATGTTTTCCGTTTCTCATGCAATTTTACGTTTGTACTTTCCGTTTTACGTTACGTTTCTCATGCTATTCATGTTCTCAAGTGTTTACGTTACTCATACAGGTTTCAGTCGTGATGCATACGATTCCGTTTCTCAGGGTATTTTTATGTTCTCAGGTATTTACATTTCTCATGTTTTTGTTTCCCATGCTTTTCATGTTCTCTAGTGTGTGCGTTTCATGCAACTTACGTTTCTCATGCAGGTTTCAGTTGGGATGTTTTCTAGTTGGTAGCATTGGTATGTTCATTTTGATTCATGGCGTTCACCGATGGGGGGGGGGGTGTGTGTCACCCATCACGTCTATGGGTGCTTACGGATTGAGATGAGCGTTTTTAATTGGCTTGTACGGTGGCAAGTCTCCTCATCCGTTTCTCATACGTTTCATGCATCTTGACATTTCATCTCTCATACAATGACCTGACACGTCTTCAGGTTCATCAGGCCTGAGTGTACGTTTTTAATTTGCCTGCTACGCCTCAGGTTGCTCGGCCTTGGTAATTCACGGGTTTGTCAGATTCTCAGTCCAGCTGCACTTGTCCTACATTTACCCACATTTAATTTTCATAGTCTGGGCATACATGTTAGTTCATGGCCACTCTCCACTGCTGGTTACCTGTCACGTCTACGGGTACTGTCGGATTGAGATGTTTCGTTTCTAATTGGCTTGTGCAGTGGCAAGTCCCCTCATCCGTTTCTCACACGTTCATGCATCTTGGCTTTTCGCATACAATAACCTGACACGTCTTCAGGTTCATCAGGCCTGAGTGTACGTTTTTAATTTGCCTGCTACGCGGCAGGTCGCTCGGCCTTTGCTATTCATGGGGTTGTCACGTTCTCAGTCCAGCTGCACTAGTCCTACACTTACCCACGTTTCATTTGCACAGTCCATACATACAGGTCACATTCATGTCCTCACGTTAGTTCATGACCACTCTCCACTGCTGGTTACCTGTCACATTTACAGGTACTGTCGGATTGAGATGTTCGTTTCTAATTGGCTTGTGCAGTGGCAAGTCCCCTCATCCGCTTCTCACGGCTTTCATTCCATTTTTCATACGTCACGTAATCTCGTCACTTACATCACCTACCCGACATGTCTTCAGGTTGTTAGGCTTGAGTGTTACGTTTTCCGTTGGCCTGCTTTGCCTCAGGTTGCTCAGCCTCGTCAGTTCCGCAGACTAACACACTCTCTGTCCTGCTCTACATCACTGCATGTGTCAATCACGGACACTTACGTAGGTAGGGGTAAGGGGAGGTAGGGGTTTTCCTTTTCCTAAGGTAAGTTGGGGCTTGTTGGGTTTTGTTTAACAATGTCTTGCTTCTTTGCAGAGTTCATGTCACGGGCAGCAGATATCGCAGATTGTGCCGTCATCCATCCTTCTCCAGTTACAGGTTTTTCACATGGTTGCACACCCTCCTTGTATATTCCGATTTTGTCATAGACGAAGCTTGATCTTCAAGTCCTTTTCAATACAGCCCGGAAACTCGTGACTCGGCCTGGGATATCTTCCAGGCGTTCCTATCTCGGTATCCTGGGTTCTTTTCTCACAAACATGCCAGTACCTACTTGCGTTTGCTTTCTTTTGCCACTTGCAGCTTCAAACAGGTTTTAGCTGGGTCCAGGACATTCTGGGCGCTAGACCGTTGCGGACATACTCAGGGATAGGCCACTTTTCCTTTTCCCTAGCACCCCCTTCCCTGCTAGCACAGGGCATGACATTTAGTCATTACCTGCTTCCTATCTAGGGTGGCACTTCATCATTCACTCCGGGCCATGGTTTCAGTACAGGTGCAGTTTTGCTGCTATTCGTAGGGGGTTTGTATTCTTGTTGTGGAAGAGTTAGGTGGGCGGTAGGTAGCTTTCTTTTCCAGACATATCCCAGTTCACATGTCAGTCACAGGCATTCTTGCATTAGGGGCTTGTGGTACATTCAGTTACTTTCATTTCAATCCCTTCCCTAGCTCATCCTACTGTGTTATTTTTTGGCCCCTTTTAGGCATACTGACCACGTGACCCCGGCATACCTCAGGTCATTTCCCTCCGCAGGTCGTTTTCCCTGTTTCCACTCAGTCCTTTCCCTAGCACGATTACCTGAGACTCTGAGTACAAGTGTTAAAGGCTGACTGCAGGTCAAGCCTGTATTTGTAGGAGGAGTCGGGAGGTATTTAAACCCACCCTCCTTCCTCCTTCTGGGCGTCGGTTTTCTGGTGGCCCACCCACCCATCCCCTTTTTATTGCTATTTCTTCTTTTACTTCTACTTGGGTATGCCCCCTTTTAGGCATACTGACCACGTGACCCCGGCATACCTCAGGTCATTTCCCTCCGCAGGTCGTTTTCCCTGTTTCCACTCAGTCCTTTCCCTAGCACGATTACCTGAGACTCTGAGTACAAATAATAAAGGGCCCCCAACTTCCCCTTCCCAGGCTGTAGCATAGCCAAGCTCCTCTTCCTTCCTCCTGGAGTCCTGTCAGTCCGGCTGGGTACCACAAGTGGTACAGGAGATTCAGTATCCTGTTCCCGGCCGTACTGACAGGAAGTGCACACTGAGTGCTCACTTCCTTTTAGTCCAGCCGGGAACACAGGAAATTGAATCTCCTGTACCACGCGGTACCCGGCACAGCCCGGGCACTATGTGATAGGGGACTGGGGACCCATAATGATAGAACACCGGACTGACAGCAGGAAGAGGAGCTCAGCCTTGCTACAGCGACAGCCTACAGGGAAGAAGGGGAGGTGAGAATAGAAAAACATAGGGACTGGGGGGGAGGAGTAAGAACATGGGAGTAAAAAAGTAGTGTAGCGCTAACCTGGATTTGCGTGCAGGGGGGGGTGCTTGGGGGCCCCCATTTTGCTTGGGGCCCCCAAATTCCTTCAAACGGCCCTGCGTATCCGACCCTGTTTTTCTGTTGTTGAGGTGCAAGAAACGCAGGGTTCTCATATGGAGCAGAGAGCCAGTGCTAGTGCTTGCTCATACGTCTGGTGAACTGGCAAGCACTAGCGGCCTAGTACCCCTGGTCGTAGACAAACCAGCACTGCAGTAACACTTGGTGACATGGCAAGTCCTATAAGTGCAGTTCAAGCTGGTGCTGTGGCTAGCACAAGTAGTGCCCCGCAGCCACCAAGAATTCAAAGACAGGTCCATAGAGTCCATAGTCTCCTTCCCACTGCGTTTGCAAACCCTGATTGTCAGCCCGCCACTTCTGCAGCACCCGTACTCCCCCCATTCACTGGCCAACCCAGAATTCAGGTGGTAACAGTGGATTTTAGTACCATACGACTTTTACAAGCTGTTTGGCTCGCTGACCCAATTGACCATATGCCCATATTCTCTTCTTCCATGACCAGGGCCAGGGCCGCTGATAGGGGGGACCACCAGTCCTCCTGTAGGGGGGTCAGGCACACAGGGGGGCCCAAACAGCAGGAGGAATTAGTGTGGTTTGGCAGAGGGGTAGTAGGATGCCCAGTGCAGCTCTCTGCAGCAGCCGAAAGCAAATTTCTCCCCCTCCTGCCGGCTGCAGGGAGAGACACTAAAAGAGGGCATCATTCCTGTAATTGCTCCCCTGACACTGATTCCCCTCCCTGTCCTGCCTGCTTCTGGACCCCATCCCCCCCAAACCACCGTGTGCCCCCTTGTCACTGTGAATATAATTTTTTTATGTAAAAAAAACAAATAAAAAAGGTGAAAATATGGTCTTGATATATTGGGGGGGGGGGGCTGCCATGTAGGCTGTATGGGGCCCCATGATTTCTAACAGCAGCCCTGACCAGGACTAGATACGAGGAAATCTTGCAGATCATGGATTTCTCTTTCAATAGTTTTTATTGAGGATTATGTATGAAGCAGAAAACTACAATAAGGAAACAAATGAGTTTTGACAACATACAACTTTTTATCAGGAGGGATATACTAGTTGTGTGTACATAAAATATCTAACTAGAGAGATATTGATCATGCAATAAAAAGAATAGCGTAATAATTAACAACATAAGGAAGAAAACGATCATCCTAAGCCACTTAACCAGTAACGATTATCTATCTGTGTGAACCAGTTAAACTAGTAAAACCATTTTTTTCCCACAGTTTTTAATTTTCCATTACTAGACGCAAACATACATTCATAGGTAACATGCATGTGCACAAGCGTGTTCACCTCAGCCCCCGAGAGTGATTCGGGTGACTTCCAGTGTTGGATTATCGTTAGCCTATGATACATGGGTATGGATATTAAATTTGCTACATCCAACCAGAATGCAGATAACTCAGTGCACTCCCATAGCACATGAAATAAACTTTCCGAGACGCCACAGTTCCTCCAGCAAATGGGGGAATTTGATGGATCTATTTTGTTAGCGAGGGTTGGGGAAATATACCAGCGTAAGTTAATCTTATGGGAAAGTTCCCAAAGGTTGGCCAAGTGAGTGGCTTTCAATGTGGCTTTGAGCACTTCTAGCCATTGGGGGTTCTGAAAGGTGCATCCTATGTTGGGATGAGCTTCGAGTTGGAGTAGAACTCATGTTGGACTCGAACATTGCCTGTTCGCCGAACAGCGAACTATTTGGGGTGTTCGCAGCAAGTTTGTGTGAACTTTAGAACCCTGTTAAAGTCTATGGGACTCGAACGTTTGAAATCTAAAGTGCTAATTTTACAGGCTAATATGCAAGTTATTGTCATAAAAAGTGTTTGACGTTGGGACGTTGGGATCTCGTCGTATTGGACGTCGTTTACGTCATTTGCGTAAGTTGATTCAGAATGGGGCTGGGCGTAAGTTAAGTTTACGTCGCTTTCATTGACAATTTGCGACGTGATTTGGAGCATGCGCACTGGGACAAAATCACGGCCGGCGCATGCGCATTACGGGTAATTTAAATAATACACGCCCCCTACCTGCCCAATATGACTTACGACGGGCCATTTGCGCTACGCCGCAAGTGCTTTGTGACTACAGCACTTGCAGCGGCATAGTGTAAATAGCTTGCGCTACGCCATTTTAAAATTACGCGCTCCTACCTGAATCTAGCCCTATTTGCCTGGCTGTCATGTAAAACCTCTACACATGGATCTGTGTAAAACACACAGATCCATATAATGTCAGGGGAGAGGAGACAGATTGTGTGCTCCTTGTATAATAGGAACACCGATCGGTCACCTCCCCCAGTCAGTCCCCTCCCCCCACAGTTGTTTTTTCTTCTCTCCGTTTTTTTAGGTTAAGTGCCCCTTGTTATCTTGACATCTTGGTCCCTAGAAATCTTGGGACATTTTGCTTTGTCTCTTCTGGCAATCCTATTTAAAACAATTGGTTTTGTTCGGTGGTTCCTTTGCTGTGGACGTCTTTTCCTTTCTTGGGGGACTTGAGGGGGTTCCATATGAGGGGATTGGTTCATCTTTTCTGGGACAGTTGCATGTGCATGTACGTTTTTTATTTATGAACATGTTATTCTTACTGAGGATGTTTACTCATCATCGCCCTTTGTTTTGTTTTTACTAAGCATAAGTATTATTTGATTGTTTTCTGCAATTTCAGAGATGCTGTTTTTCCCTAAAGGAAGACATTAGTGTAAATCCGCAAAGTTGAAACGCGTTGGTTCGGCTATCTGAAACTACTTTTAGGAACCTTTCTCACCAGGTTCTAGAGGTTTAAAACACAGATATCATTCATCATCTCCACATATGCACTGTCATTTATTGTTTTTAACCCACCACTTGGTGGTGGATATTTGTATGTATATATAGTTCTGTCTTTGTATCATTTTTGTATAAAATTTATATTTTTATATATAATTCTTGAACCCCTTTTTTCATTGCCCATGAAATCCCAATTTTTGGAGGTATTTTCTTCTTTGATCTACCAGGGATGGTGGCAATGTACATGCCAGATTGTTGGGAGTATATTTTTTTCCCCCACAGTTATAATTACTTCCTAGGTAACACACTTAACCCCTTGATTGCCCCCTAGTGTTAACACCTTCCCTGTCACTGCGATATTGCGGCAGACAGATTGCACTGATCGCTGTATAATTGTCAATAGTCCAAAAATAGTGTCAAAAGTGTCCAATCTGTCTGCCGCAATATCGCAGTCCTGACAAAAATCACAGATCGCTGCCATAACTAGTAAACAAAAATAATTTTAGAAAAAATGCTATAAATATATCCCCTTTTTTTGCAGACGCTATGGCCCCTTTCACATTGAGGCGTTTTTCAGGCGGTACAGCGCTAAAAATAGCGCTGCTATACCGCCTGAAAAAAACCTGCCCTGTAGTCTTCAATGTGAAAGTCCGAAGGCTTTCACAATGAAGCGGTGCGCTAGCAGGACCTCTCCAAAAGTCCTGCTAGCCGCATCTTTGCAGCGGTATAGGAGCGGTGTGTTTACCGCTCCTATACCACTCCTTCCTATTGAAATCAATGGGAAACTGTGGTAATTAACCCTTTTTCGGCCGCTAGCGGGGGTTAAAACTGCACCACTAGCGGCCGAATATTGCGGTAAATACGATGGTATAGCAGCGCTAAAAATCGCGTTGCTATACCACCACCACAGCTCCACTGCCCAATGTGAAAGCAGCCTATAACTATTGCGCAAACCAATCAATAAACGCTTATTGTGATTTTTGTTATCAAAAATATGTAGAAGAATACGTATCGGCCTAAACTAAGGAAAAAATATATATTTTATATATTTTTGGGGGATATTTATTGCAGCAAAAAGAAAAACATTTAGCTTTTTTTTTCAAAATTGTCGCTCTTTTTTGGTTTATCATGCAAAAAAAAAAAAAATGCAGAGATGATCAAATACCACCAAAAGAAATCTCTATTTGTTGGGAAATAATTACCAACATTTCATACAGGGTACAGTGCAGCATCGCTGTGCAATAGTCATTTAAAATGTTATAAAACTTTTTGGGGGGTTTGTTTTTATTTTCCCTTCCATGTGATTGGGTATTCTTTTCAAAGCGAAAGGCCTCTACATTTATTTTATTTTTTTTAGTAAAACATCTCCATTATATAGGTCAGCTGAGATAAACATTTTTCATTATATTGGTGTCAGCAGAAGAGTAGTTGGGATCAGAATCATCCAGTAATGATAGGAAAGGTCGGGGGTCACTCCATTGTGTTGATCTTTTTTGATGATGGCTCCTTCTTTCGATGTTGTTGGTAAAGAAACATTGGTGTAAGAATGGACATTGCTTCCTACAAAGATGATGTTTCCTGTGTTGGAGAACTTTCCTCCACATGTCCTCGTTGGTGTCGGGATATTTGACACGTAGGTGAATGGAACGTTCAGATAGGTGCTGATCCAGTCTTGGTGGGCCGTCACCAGTGTGTACACCCCGGGGAAGTTGGGGTATGCACAGCCTATTCCCCAGCTCACAATTCCAACCTGGTACCATACACCCTGGACCTTACACACCAGAGGTCCTCCCGAGTCACCCTGTAAGACATTGATAATCACCAGTTGAACCAACAAATATATTTTCAGGATAATTTAACATAATGTTTCAATCTTGGCATTTACACAAACTGGTTGAGCACACGGTAAATCTGTATGGAGTTAGTACTGTAGAAGAACTTTAGGAAATAGCAACCAAGTCAATTTTCATTTTGCTTAACCACTTGCTTACCGGGCACTTAAGTCCCCCTCCTGCCCAGACCAATTTTCAGCATTCAACACTCTCACTTTAAATGACCATTGCGCGGTCATACAGCACTCTACCCAAATAAAGGGCCCCCAGATCCCCCTAACCATGTTGAGGGCATGTGGTCTGGTATGGAGGGGGGAGGGCACTTGATTTTTACCCCGCCTTTCCTGGTCTGCCATGTTGCATGCTTGGATAAGGGTCTGGTATGGATTTTGAGGCAGACCCCATTCCAATTGTTTTTTTTTTTTTACATTAGAGGTTCCCCTTAAAATCCATACTGGACCTAAGGGTCTGGTATGAATTTTGGGGGGACCCCACGCTGTTTTTATTTTTATTTTGGTGTGGGGTTACCCTTAAAATCCATACCAGACCCAAAGTGCCTGGTATGGATTGCGACAATTTTTCTTTGATATTCAGCTGTCAGGAAGCCCACTGCCAGCCAGGCATGGACTGGCCATTGGGACTACAGGGAGTTTCCCGGTGGGCCGATGGCTCAGCGGGCCGGCTTCAGTGCCGCCCCCCCCTCCGCTCCCCTGTCTCTCCCTTCCCGCAGTACTCACCTCCTCTCCCTCCCCGCAGCGCTCACTTGGGGGAAACAAAGATGCAGGGGGAGAACCAGAGGAGCAGGGGAACGACAGGGGGAGGGGAAAGACAGCTGACTCAACAGCTATGGCCAGGGAGTTTCTCACTTCTGCCTAATCTTGTCCCATAAAGGGGGCACCAAACTGATTCTTTGCCCCAGGTGAAATAATGTCTAGCTTCCCCACTGGTACTGCCTATAAGAATACCAGTACCAGCCATTCTACTCTAATAAAGTATAACCAGCAGTTGGCTAGTGAAGGGGGAGAGGGGGCTTGGGTGGCCGGGGGGTGCGGGAGTTGTCCGGCCGCCATGGGAGAGACCTGTGAAAGTGGGCCAGTCTGGATGAAGTCCAGTGACAAATATTTGTCCCAGTCCAGCCCTGCTGACAGCTGATGACTTATCCAATGCTTTAGCCAATCAGTTGCCCTAACAGGCGCCGTTCAGCCCGAACAGTTGGCCCATCTCTACACATTAGTTAGTATATTAGAGAGGTCTGTGCAGTAGTTCTTCTATGGTTGACATAGAATGTGCTTAGATCACTGGCCAGCATTTTAGGAACAATGAGTGGCTACACCATGGATAGAAAGATGTCGTTGGGCTAAAGGGAAAAGTAATTTGGAAATTGTACATAGGGTGCAGTTGTACATGTGAAGAAGACATTGGCAGGGAAAGATGAAGCAAGCCTAAAGTTTAGCTTTCAATAATTATTCATTTTAGCCCAAAGACAGTAATTAAGAACCTGAAAGAGAATCTAACACTTTCCAACATACTTTCCAACATACTCTGAATTTTTCATTAACTGATGTCATGCATTGATTCTGCTTTCCGTGAAGAGATCCAGACCTAAAGGTGAGACATGCTGGAAAGATCTTGGTGTCACTCACCTGGCAGGAGTCCTTTCCCCCTTCCTTGTAGCCGGCACAAATCTGATCGTACTGGATGGTTTTGACACGGTTTCCATTGAGATACATTGCTTGACATGTATTGCGGTCTATTAAGGGAACCATGACCTCCCGGAGGGCCCCATATAGAACTATGCTCCCTGGTGGTGAAACAAAGACACAATGATTACAAGGTCAGGGCTCAAAATTTCAAGCCCTGAGCTACTAGCCAGGCCTCAAGAGTTACTCACCACCAGTTGCCCCACCTAATTCATACACTTCCCTGAGCCTAATTGCGCCTGTAAACACGCCCTCGTAGATTATCTCATGGAATTACACTGTTAAATGTTTTATGCAGAATCAAGTTACACAATTAAATATTACCAACAACAACTTTAACAAAATGGGACAGGGCACTGGGGGCAGACCAGAGGGACAGGGCACTGGCGGCAGACCAGAGGGACAGGGCACTTGGGGAAGACCAGAGGGACAGGGCACTATAACTGGGTCTCTTCCCCATTCTCTTGCTGTCTCCTCTGCAACTCCCATCCATCCTCTCTCTCTCTCTCCCTCTTCTATTCATCTCATCATCAGGAGCCTGTGTGTGCAGCTCCACACTTGCATGTCCCCACTTCCCCCTTTTATTCAGGCTGACAGTGAGGAGAGGAGCTGCAGCACAGCGGGTGGGGGGGGGGAGTACAATCCAGCACTGAGATCCACACAACTGCACAGCCATTGACACCGCACAGCACACATTGAGGCCAGTCTGTTCGCAGTGCTCAGGCTGAACTGTTGGACACTTACATAGAGCACAAGGAGAAGAAAACTGCACAAACTGGAAGGCTGCCGCTCTCCTGTCAGGGCAACTTTCAGTGAGCGCTGCACTGAAGTGGTAATTTTCGCAATCCTCCACCTCACTCATTACTTCCTGCTCCCTGCTCTCCAGCTACATTGATCGGGGGGGGGGGCAGGCTCAGAGAGGTCATACTGTTAGGTCCCATGGCTTAATGAGAATTTTAAGGAGAGCTCCTGTGTACTGCTCTGCCTGTGCGTGGCTCACCAGACTACTTTTTCCGAGCATGCACCTTTCCTCTTCAGCCGCCAATCGCATCGGTAACTCTAAGTGTAGGCACAGATTGGAGGGAGATTGGTCATGCAGCCCTGTCATCACTCGCCCCCAGCTTAAATCCCCTCGCCAAATGCTAGTAGGCGAGTGGAAATTTTGAGGGCTGACAAGGTTATTCTTAAAGGGGTGTTCCAGCCTCGTTTTATGTTTATTAAAAGTCAGCAGCTACAAAAAGTGTAGCTGCTGGCTTTTAATAAACAATCACTTACCTGCTCCAGGGTTCCAGCGACGCGCCGGCCGGGGCTCCACTCCTCTCTCCGCCTCCCCGGCTGGCGTGATACTGATGTGATGACACAGAGTCCGGGCTGAGCACTAGGAGAGAACAGCCTCACCGTAGCAATGCTGTAGAGTGTCTCTTGATGATGCAGGCAATATTAGCTAGCTCCTGCCTAGAGTAGTAAAGCAGCAACTATCTCTTCCTGCAAACATTCTGTCAGCTCTCTCTATCTACTTCAGGTCTCTCCAACACGCCCTTCTCCCGCCTCCCACTTCAATTCCCCCTCCCAGTACAAATTCCCTGCAAATCCTCCTTCCTAGCAAAAATTGTCTTCCCCTCAATTCTCCTCCCAACACAAATCTCCTTAAATCACCACTCTTGCCCCCCCCCAAAGAAATGTTTTCCCTCCTAGAACGATACTTAATCCCTGCAACCCCCAAATCCCCACTTTCCAACACAAATCTCCTTATGACACCCCCCACCTCACATGATACCACACTACCCAGGGAAGCCTCCCCTCCTGCCCAGTGACCACCCCTGGTCCCGGCCCTGGTGTCCAGTACCCTATTCCATTTTTGACACAAGCTTGCCGATTAGCCTTGAATGTGGCCAGAATTTAGAATTTTATAGATTTTCCTTCACCCAAAGACTTCCAAAGGATCCACTACTAAGGTTTCATGGATTTCTAACAGTACTTGATGTACTTGAACAGTACATCTAACCCAGGCAGATTTGCCCACCATTAATTAACATGATGTATTGGGTGCAAGTGACAGGTCTGGCTTCTGTGAAGATGAGTGAAATCACTTTTTATTATCATTTCATGGACTCACCTCCAAAATATCTTGAACCCCAGCCCGTCACCCAGCACTCCGTACCACAGGGGAAGGTGGTGGTGGAAGATGGCAGACAGATTGGCATGATGTACTTGGTATAGGTCACCGGTGTGGCCAGCCGTACCAGGGCGATGTCTCCAGGTTTTCCAACACCTGTATAATTACTATTGACGATGATAGAGCTTACATTGGCAACAACTGTATGAGAGCTGATGTCACCCAGCCGGTACATGCCCAAATATACTTCATAATTTGATGGCTCGATAGGACTGCAGAAAGAAAACAGAACATATCATGCTGCAGAAGGTAGTGCAATGCCATTACTATCAATGAACTTCAAGTTCTATTGAATGAAATACAACTTGTTCATAATCTGCTTTCAATGAATGGCCCAATGTTATGGAGCCCATAGTTATGGAGCCCATAGTTATGGAGCCCAAAGTTATGAACTCAATGTTATGGAGCCCAGTGTTATGGAACCCATTGTTATGGAGCCCAATGTTATAGAGTTAAATGCTATGGAAGTCAATGTTATGGAACCAGGGGCGGACTGACAACTCAACTCCGGGCAATAGGAGATTATGGGGCCCCCAGGCAATAGATTATGGGGCCACACAGTATACACACACAGACACATAATATACACACACACACACTGAAAAGGTACTGGAGAGGCAGTTTTTACTGAGGCTGGCAACCCTAATGGGGCCCCCTATTGACATGGGGCCCTGGAAGTCAATGTTATGGAGCCCAATGTTATGGAGCCCAATGTTATGGACGTCAATGTTATGGAGCCCAATGTTATGGACGTCAATGTTATGGAGCCCAATGTTATGGACGTCAATGTTATGGAGCCCAATGTTATGGACGTCAATGTTATGGAGCCCAATGTTATGGACGTCAATGTTATGGAGCCCATTGTTATGGAGCTCAATGTTATGGAAGTTAATGTTATGGAAGTCAATGTTAAGGAACTCAATGTTATGGAGCCCAATGTTATGGAGCCCAATGTTATGGAGCTCAATGTTATGGAAGTCAAAGTTATGAAAGTCAATGTTATGGAGGTCAATGTTATGGAGATCAATGTTATGGAGGTCAATGTTATGGAAGTCAATGTTATGGAGCCCAATGTTATGGAGGTCAATGTTATTGAGGTCAAAGTTATGGAAGTCAATGTTATGGAGCCCAATGTTATGGAGCCCAATGTTATGAAAGTCAATGTTATGGAAGTCAATGTTATGGAGGCCAATGTTATGGAGGTCAATGTTATGGAGCCCAATGTTATGGAAGTCAATGTTATGTAAGTCAATGTTATGTAAGTCAATGTTATTGAGCTCAATGTTATGGAGCCCAATGTTATTGAGCTCAATGTTATGGAGCCCAATGTTATTGAGGTCAATGTTATGGAAGTCAATGTTATGGAAGTCAATGTTATGGAGGTCAATGTTATGGAGGTCAATGTTATGGAAGTCAATGTTATTGAGCCCAATGTTATGGAGCTTAATGTTTTGGACCCCAATGTTATGGAGCTCAATGTTATGGAGCCCAATGTTATGGAGCTCAATGTTATGAAGCCCAATGTTATGGAGCTCAATGTTATGAGGTTAGGCGGTTTCATCAGAGTTTGCTATAATGCTAAGTCACAGTAATCTCTATTGGCCCCTCAGAAGTGGAATGCAATTGCATGGAAACAAAGGAGACCAAACGGTATTTAAAAGTTTCAAAATATAAATGATACCAAGGTGGTTATAAAAGAATCAAAATAAATGAACTCTCTGTAAATTAATACATCTTACATGCATTTTTTATAAATGCCTGAGTTGGTATCACCCTATTACTGTCCCTATACAGCAAAGCTCAGATTGGGGAAGGGAACAAGCAGCACAAGAAGCCAAACGTGAAGCATTCTGATGGGAGGAGAGCACAGAGTGAGGGACTGATGAGCCCATCACATCATTTTCTTACGTTCAAAAACATTACGGACTGGCAAACTTCTGTATACAGAAATACATGCATCCCCACTTGTGTATGAATGGTTAAAGCACATGGGGGGTTAGTTACTAAAGTCAAATCCACTTTGCACTACAAGTGCACTTGGAAGCGCAGTCACTGCAGATCTGAGGGGGACGTCTAAGGAAAATAAAAAACAGCATTTTTGTTTGTATATGATTGGCTGATAAAATCAGCAGAGCTTCCCCTTGCCTTTGTGTTGCTTGCTGCAGAGCCACACTGTGATAAATGACCCCATGGCTCAGATCGAAGGTTCAGTACAAAAGAGACTTCAGATCCAGACAGTGTTATGACAGTGGCCTATTTATAATGCTGCTTGGACCCCCATCCTGCTGTCCTGTAGACCTGGAACTCTACTTAGTTCTAGGCAGAGAAAGGTTTAAAGCACCCAAGTGTGCTCCTGGTTTGTAGTATCCAAGTGGTGAACTTTGAGTTTAGGGCACAGGTGTGCGCACAGGGTGTGCAAGGTGTGCCCAGGCACACCCTAATCACCCTTTACAGCACAAATTCACCCTACTGCCCTGGCTCCCTCCTTCCCCTTGCAGTGCTAACAGCTTCCCTCCTCTCCCGCCAGCTGTTGCTGCAAGGATGTTTTAGGATGAGTGGAGGATGGGGCCGGTAAATATGTAATTGACCACCCCCTTCCCTTTCTGAATGAACATTGTGAGTGATCAGTAGTGTGTGTTTGAGATTTGGGGTGCACACCTATGGCTTAGGGTGTTGTATAGGATACACTTCACCTGCTTCTATCCACAGTGAACAAGCTAAGACTCAATAGCTGGATCACGGGAGGGCTGGCAGGGTGGGGCAGGGTGGAAATTTCCCCCCGGGCTGGTGACACTATGCACAGCCACCGGCCGCCACTACCAAATACTGTTTTTGCAGAGCAGGAATATGCCTGCTGGAGCTCTGTTAATACAGGTCACGGCCGCTGCTCACCTCCCACTGTGCAGCCGTGTCTGTGTCAGCTCCGAGGTAGATGGCTGCAGGACTGAGCTATGTCTCGTCTCACACATAGCTCAGCCTCAGCGCACACCAGCGCTGACATCCCCTTCTCTCTCTGCACAGACACAAGGAGAGATAGAGCTCATCTGCTCCTCTTCCTTCTGAGTCTGCCCTGCCCACACTCCCTGGGCATGTGTGGGCACTGGATAGGAAGTCTGTGCAGACTCTGATGTAAGGGGAGGCTCTGTGCGGACTCTGATGTAAGGGGGGCCTCTGTGCGGACTTTGATGTAAGGGGAGCCTCTGTGCGGACTCTTGTGATCATGAAAAATATTAGACTGTTTTCCTCGATCAATCACTTTTCCACGCTCTATGGGCCACTTGACTGGACTTGCCCCCCAGGCCTAAGGCTGCCAGCCCTGAGCTGGAAGATGGGTGAAAATACTAACACTTTTACTGGGCCCTTTGGGTAAACCAATCAATGATGACCGAAAATACACACTGGGGGTCATTTACTAAAGGCAAATCTACTTTGAACTGCAAGTGCAATTGGAAAAGCAGTCTCTGTAAATCTGAGGGGAAGATCTGAAATGAGGGGAAGCTCTGCTGATTTTATTATCCAATCATGTGCAAGCTAAAATGACATTTTTTATTTCCCTTGCATGTCCCCCTCAGGTCTACAATAACTGCACTTTCAAGTGCACTTGCAGTGCACTCAGGGCTGGACTGAGGCAACAATTTGGCCCTGGACTTCATCCAAACCGGCCCACTTTCATTTTGCAAACAAGCACAAAAGCAGTATATAAACTAAATTGTGCAAAAAAACATAAGTAGCATAACATAAGGAGTCCTCACTCTCCTCTTTTATCGTTTCACTTATTCTCCTCTGTATTTTTCTCATCCTTCTCACATCTCTGCATGAAGTGGAGGGCGAGCCGCACAGCCATTACTTTGACAGGCTGTCACTGAAACCGGCCCACTGAGCCATCGGCCCACCGGGAAACTCCATGTAGTCCCAATGGCCAGTACATGCCTGAGTGCACTTGTAGCGCAAAGTGGATTTTCCTTTAGTAAATAACCCCCCACTGTATCGGTCTACATGCCCAGGGCTGAATTTTAGAAACATTGGTGTCTGATGGAAGAATCGGTTTCTAGAGGTCACATGTTATACTCACTGGTGGATGCAATGCGCTGCCGTCATAACCCACTCCAGTGAGATCAGGGAGCCCCCACATAAAGATGTTCCAACAACAAAAACCTGCCAGGGCCACTCCCCATCCAAGGAACTTGTACCGCCAACTATCCGACTGGACACCGAGGGGGATCCGCACACTGGATAATCTGGAGCACCGAAAGCATTGCCGGCTGAGACAAGCAAAAAATAAAGAATTGAGTTTGAATTTGTTTAGCTTCCACAATAATATATATATCGTATTTATCGCGTATACTGCCCACTTTTTTCCCCTTAAAATGAGGGGAAAATCGTGGGTGGGCGATATACGCCGATACCCGCTTCGCCGGGCAAGACAAAAAAATGTGCATGTGCAAGAAAAGAGTATTCCCCGAGAGAAAAGAATATTCCCGGAGAGAAAAGAGTATTCCAGGAGAGAAAAGAATATTTACAGAGAGAAAAGAATATTCCCGGAGAGAAAAGAGTATTCCCGGAGAGAAAAGAATATTCGCAGAGAGAAAAGAATATTCCAGGAGAGAAAAGAATATTCCAGGAGAGAAAAGTATATTCCCGGAGAGAAAAGAATATTCCAGGAGAGAAAAGAATATTCCAGGAGAGAAAAGTATATTCCCGGAGAGAAAAGAATATTCCAGGAGAGAAAAGAATATTCCAGGAGAGAAAAGTATATTCCCGGAGAGAAAATAGTATTCGCGGAGAGAGAAGAATATTCCTGGAGAGAAAAGTATTCTCAGCCACAAAAATTCTTTTCTGTAGCAACATGAAGGTTTGGTCAGCCGAATTTCAAAAATCAATGGTGACATCATCGGATCACAAAAAGAAAAAATGAACTTTCTGATTTAAAAAAAAAAAAAATTGTTAGAGATTCGACCCGTGTATGGCCTGCTTAAGATTGTGTTTTGTTTCTTCAAAATTTCTATTCCAGTGAAATGCGTGGGAGTCTTCAGGAAAGGCTGAATTGCAACCAAAATTAATTTAAAAAAGTACATACTATATATAACAATAAAATACACACATGAAAAATGTGAAAGAAACAAACAAAAAAAAAGAACAAGAAAAAAACAAAGTAAATAAGAGAGCAAGTTGCCTTATTTCTATGGCCTCGTACACACGGGCCAGAATCTCGTCAGGAAAAAAAAATTGTTTTCTGTGACGAGATTCTTGGCAAGTACCTCTTTCCGCCCGAGTGTACAGACACTCCATTCAAAAGAACCACGGTTCTTTTGGAAGGCAAGAATGCGGTGCGGCGATGTCATTGCGTATGACGAGCATGCGCTCGTCACATTCGATGCTGTTGCCGCCATCTTGCTGCACCCTACCTATGCCGTGGAAGCAACCGCACGCGTGTCAAAGTAATTTCGAGCATGCGTGGGTTTCCACGCCGTCAGGTAAGTATACACACTCTCTGGTTTCTCGTCGGGAAACAGGCCCACAAGAATCTCGCCAAGAAACTGAAGTGCAGGATCTCTATTTTTCTCGTTGAGATTCTGGCCAAATTTCCAGACGAGAAACCTGAAAGCCTCGTACACACGAACGGTTTACTGTGACAGCAGTTTTCATGCTGGTTCTTGCTGAGAAAACCAAGCGTGTGTACGAGGCTTTACAGATTTTGTCTAAGTAACTTAAAGGGCAGGATTGAGCTACAACTAAATGTACCTGAAAATTAAATAAAAAAAGTTTCCACCGAATTCAAAATAGATAAAAAAATCACTCTGCTCACCCCTAGTTACAATGAGGAATCTTCTTAGAAAGTTTAGGTAGACAATTCTCAGATATGATCATGGGCATCCTATTGTGGTCTAGGTTTACTTTGTTCGACTGTTTTTGTTTGGCTGCCCTCTGTGAGCACTTAGGTCTCTTTGGAGATCTACTTACCTGTGGTGATAAGGACGAGAACCTTGAGAATTTCCATTGTGGCAGAGAGGAAGATATTCAGCGGAGAGCTCTCTCTCTGATCTATGAAGAACACAATTTTCCATTCATATAAACCTTCTCGGCTTCCTCATTCTTTTTTGTGTTTGATAAAGTCTTTATTAGTTTTACAAGAGAAGAATACGTCATAAATAACTCAGCCTCTCGCTCTCTAGCTCTTTTATTTTTATTTTATTAGAAATGTATTGTTCTGCACCAGTTATAAGTGGATCGACAGGGCAAGACAAAGTAAAGTAGGGTTAGGAAAAGGTCAAAGTACAATTTAGAAGAAGTACCACTAGCAGTAGTTCTCTATATGGTTGTGTAGCATCCTTGTTCCTTTTTTTATGTTTGTTAAAGTTTCTAATAGTTACAAAAGCAGACAAAGTGATATATACAAGTCATTCTATCTCTCTTTTTTATATAACGTAGATCAGGGGTCCCCATCCTCTGGGCCACAGACTGGTAATTGGTGGTGCGGTGGGGGTAAGCGACAGGTGAACGATCCAGCACCTGCTCTGCTACCCTCTGACCACCAGAGGGTGCCTTCTCCCAGCGCCACTACTACCTTCCATCTCTGTGGCCACGAAGAAGAAGTGGAGGGAGGAGAGCTGGGCAGGGACAGAAGTATGCATTAAGGTGAAAAAACATTTACCTTTACAACTTCTTTAAGCTTTGAGAAAGTATATATTTGGGTGTTTTAAGTAATTTTCGAACAAAAAAAAAATATTGATTTTTAATGTGTGTGAAAAATTAAAAAAAAATGTCTAAGTCTGCAAGTGGTTAAAACATTTAACACTCTAAGGAAATAGAAAACACATATTTCACTAGAGAGCAAAACATAAAGTTACTTATATCTACTATTGAAATCAAACATAAACACAGTGTAACTTTTTGGCTGTCATTACTTTGGGGGGGGGGGGGGAATTCTACAATGTATCATTAGTAAAAAATTGTATCCAACCATCAGCCAGTTTCCATAAAATGTATTTTATTTATACACATCAAAACATCATGTAAAAACAATATCCACAAAAAGTATCAAGCTGTTCGGACAATAATAATTGGTATTTTCCATGTATACAGTGCCTTGAAAAAGTATTCATACCTCCTGGCTCCAGCGTTTAGGAGCATCAGCATTTTATTAGTGTTTTTGCAGTTCCTTTAAAAAGTGGGGGGAAAAAAGCTAAAAAAAAACACTATTTAGGAGTGTTTAGGAGCGTCTCTACTGGAAAAAACGCTCCAAGAAACTCTACAAAAACTTTTTTAATACTTAGATGCTGAAGCTCTAAAAACTCTAATAGCCTAAAGTAGTGTGCGTGGACATGTGCTTCTAGGACAGTGATTCTCAACCTTTATAGTGCCGTGACCCCTTGATAAAATGTCCCAAGTTGTGGGGACCCCTAACAGTAAAATGATTTTCATAGCGTGGGTTGTCAGCACCTAAGGCAAGACAAGAAATTTCACCCCTAGCCCACGGACATTTAGTGCTCCCTGAGTGCCTTCCACTTGTTCAGTATTAAAACCCCTTATGGTAAATTTTTGGATGTACCACTCTTTCTCATTGTTCTTTTGTTTACTTTAATCTCTCCTTATCCTAATTTCTTGAGTCCCATACTTCTCTCTAGTCGTATTTCTTGTTCTTTCTGTTATTCTTTCTCTACGTTTTTCTTTGTGACTCCCCTTTTTTTTTCCTCTCCCCTCCATGTATTTTCTATTCCTGCTTCTTGGTGAGGGGGGTAATGGGATGAGTGGCAGTCCTGGGGACAGTTCTTGGACTTTTAATGGAAACTCTAATCACTGTGTCTCCGGCTTTGTGGTGTCTCGTAGCAGTGACACCTCTACCGAAATCAGGAGATAGGGTCTCCACCAGCCCCTCCCACTTTACATTCCTCACCAGTCAGCTGACCTGTAGTCTCTGCCCCCAGCCATGCCATGAACTGAATGGGCGGCTGCAAATAGGCTGAGTGTGCAGCCGCGGGCTCCAGGAACAGTCGCTCTGGGTGGCTGCAAAAAAGACTGGGAGAGTGGTGCAGGCTTCAGGAACAGCCCAGGATTTGGTGACCCCTGGCGAATCATCATTCGACCTCCCAGGGATTCCTGACCCCCAGGTTGAGAACCACTGTTCTAGGAGCTAATAACAGCTTCTAGGAGCCTAACACGCTAGTGTGTATGGAGCCTGAATCTGTCTTTCTGTCAGCTTCACTTAAATGGATCATGTTTGGAAGCAGAGCTGCCTGTCAAACATAATATGGGGTATAATCTTACAGCATGTGTACCACTTCATCTAACTGGCATGTAAAGCCTCGTACACATGATCAGATTTTCGGCAAGGAATTATGTGATGACAAACTGTTGGCCTAAAATCTGACCGTTAGTACGATCCATCAGACAATTGTTGTACAACTTTCCACCAACAAATGTTGTTGGCTAGTAAATTTTCGGACTGCAAATGTAAAGAAGACCTTTGGAAGTTTGTATGAGGCTTGTAGAGTAATTGTGTACAAAATCACCAAGGCTACATTCACAACGACAAAGGGATATGAATAGCTAAACATTGCCTGTAGACTTAACAACACTCTGTGCTATAAACACATAAAACTAGCCATGGCCAGTATGTGTTCTGCAATAAATTCTTCACAAATACCAACCCTTGTGTCCAGGGTTGGTTGGTTGGAGGTTCTATGTGCATGTCACAGCTCTAATAAAAGGTTACATGCAAACAATGGAAGGGCTGGCTAGTTCACTTTGTTCTGTGTTTTTTTATGAATTTCAACAAATTTGTTAATTCAGAAATATCCAAATTAATTAAAAACAATTTAAAGTTTTTTTTCTGAATAAGTGTAAATTTGAAAATTAAAAAATGTTAAATTGAACAATTCATAAACTAGTAAATTTGTAAATTTGAAAATCCGAAAATCTGAAATAATAGCTAACCAATAATAACTTATCTATTACTAAGTATTAAATTATAGGTATTGGAATTTCCTTTCAAATTTGGCGGGTAGTGAACATAACGAATACAAATTTATCCGAAGCTACAAACTATCCAAAATAATGGATGCCATATCTAAACGAACGAAATGTAAATTAATAATAATAAATAACAATAATAATAATAAAAATGTTTTATTAGTATTTATTATTCATTTGTTGCATTCCTTTTGTTTAGATACAGCATCTATTATTTCAGATAAATCATAACTTCATATTCCTTACGTATACTAGCAGCCAAATTTGAATGGAAATTCCAATACCTATAATTTAAAAGTTAGTCATTATTAGTTAGTTCGATATTCTTTCAAATTTTCTGACTTTCTTGTTTTTGGATTTTTTAATTTTACGAAATTTACAAATTTACAAATCTACGTATTTACAAATTTACAAATTGACAAACTGACCAATTTACAAATTTACAAATTGACGAATTTACAAATTGACGAATTTACAAATTAACACATTTTCTAATTTTCTAATTTGCAATTTTTTAAATTTACAAATTTGGTTAAATAACGACTGACCCAAAAAAGAAAAAATACCTAATGAATTTACAAAACGAAAACAAACACATTTTTCAGCAGTGCACATGTCTACTGGCTATTGATTTGTACAATGTGATTTCAAAGAGAGACCACCCCTGACTTCCCCCTTATGCAGCCGTGTGAATGTAGTCTAAAGAGAAGTTTGTAAATGTAAATGTACTCTGTGACCCAAAAGAGAAGTATGTATTTGTAAGTATGTAAATTTTGTAAAATCAATAAAAAAAAAATTGAAAACTAAAGAAAAGTATGGCTGAAATAGGTTTGACCATGCTTGTTATAATATAAATTATTATTATTATTATTATTATTTATTTTATTGAAAACACTGGACCCTAGTAGTGCAATAACTATGCTGACAGTTATCCTGATGCCTTCCCTTGACTTAGATATAATTTATATTGACGCTGCACGCTTCTACACAGTAACAATAGCAAGCCCCCCCCCCCCCCCATCAAAGTCAGTTCATACAATCTATGTATGCAGCCTTTTGCCTGGAGTTCATTTCAGATTTCAGGCTTCCGTCATTGCAAAAGAACTAAAAGTGGCAATCAGTGTTCACCAATAAAGAAAAAGCAAAACAAAAAAACAATAGTCAATCTTTGCAATACATGGACGTTTCCTTATACGGTGGAACCTCGGATTGTGAGTAACGCGGTTAACGAGCGGTTCGCAATACGATCGCTGTATTTTTAAAAACGGAACTCGCTTCACAATACGAGCAGGATTCAGGCCAAAGTAGTGTGCAGTACCGTGTTTGGTCTGAGGTGAGGGGCATCAGAGCCAAGCAGAGCCGAAAGAGCAAAGGCCCAAGGACAGTTCGGCCAATCTCGGAAAACTGAGTCTTTCCAGTTTGCTTAGGTGTCTTCGGGCCTTTTCGGCCGTTTCTCACGCTCTCCGGCGCCCCCCAACTCTGGCCGCTTGAGGTATTGCATGCCATTGAAGTCAATGCGGTATAAATTATTTTCGTTTCCATTGACTTCGCTTTGATATGCGAGTACTTTGGATTACGAGCATTCTCCTGGAACGGATTATACTCGTAATCCGAGGTTCCACTGTATCTGTCTCTCAGGGCTGGACTGGGACAAAAATTTGGCCCTGGACTTCATCCAGACTGGCCCACTTTGACAGGTCTCTCCGATGGCAGCCGCCCCCCCTCCCCCCCAGCCACCCAAGCCCCCTCTCCCCCTTCACTAGTCACTATTGTTCTACTTTATTAGAGTAGAACGGCTGGTACTGGTACTCTTATAGGCAGTACCAGTGCGAAGACATTATTTCACCCGGGGCAAAGAATCAGTTTGGTGCCCCCTCTCCCCCCCTTATGGGACAAGATTAGGCAGAAGTGAGAAACTCCGAGGCCATAGCTGTTGAGTCAGCTGTCTGTCCCCTCCTTCATGCTCCTTTGTCACCCCCCTGCTCCTCTGGCCCCCCCTGCTTCTCTGTTCTCCCCAGGTGAGCGCTGCAGGGAGGAAGAGGATGTGAGCGCTGTGGGAAGGGAGAGGAGCGGAGGGGGGCGGCGGTTCGCTGTCACTGAAGCCAGCCCACTGAGTCATCGGCCCACCGGGAAACTCCCTGTAGTCCCAATGGCCAGTCCATCCCTGCTGTCTCTTTAAAAATGCTCACCCACTGAAATGTACCTATTGATCTGCCAAAAATTCAGTGAGCTCCTGAATATGACAAAAAGCTCCTGTGCACTCATGTCTGTGCTGTATTAGAATTCCAAGCCTAATTGTCAGCCCTGTAGACTACAGAACACCATCTACGAGGCTGATGCTAGAGGGAGGTGTTTGGTAGTCCTAACAAGCAGCCCTTAATGCATTTACCACACCAAGGACCTGTAAGCTGAATATATTAGGTTTTTGTTCTTTAGATGGCCTTTAAGGAGTTTCTCACTTTAAACAAATATCCCGAGTTCTTTTTTCGAATGTTGGGAGTGGAAGACAATGCAGTTGATTTCCCAAAGGAGTAGACTATGCTCACTTTGAAAAGTGAATGTTTTACTTATCTCAGTGAATGAGGTCAAGCTCTGTTGACCTCAATCATCCAAGACTATGCACGCTAAAATTCAGTTTCGGTTTATTTTCCCTTAAGCCTCGTACACACGTCCGGTTTTCCCGATGGGAAAACTGCGAGGAGAGCTTTTGTGTCGGAAATCCCGGCCGTGTCTATTCTCCTCGCAGTTTTTCCGACGGGAAAACTGCCCAAAAACCGCCAGACAAAAAAAAACGGTGGGAAAACCGGCGGACTTTTGCACGTTTTTTGGCAGTTTTCCTATGGGGAAAAAACTGGGATGGAGCCAGGGCTTTTTTTCAGGGGGAACTTGGGGGGACTCAGTTCCACCACCTCTGGCTCAGACCCTTTGGTGCCTGCTCACCACAATGACTTGTAAACACAGAAGTCTGGTTTCTGTGTTTTCAAGTGACAGCTCTGCACTCTGTGTGTAATCCCCTAAACTCTGCACTCTGTATGTAATGCAATCCTGTTATTTAATGCCCCTTTAAGACCCTTCTACTGTTTGTGAAATCTGAACGGGGTCGTGGTTGAGTTCCTGCACCTATTTTCTGAGAAAAAAAGCTCTGGATGGAGCATACACACGGCTGGGATTCCTGACCAAAGCCTCATCGCAGTTCTCCTGTTGGGAAAACCAGCCGTGTGTAGGGGAAAAGACTGACCGAGCAGGTTCTTGGCTTTCCCTCTGGATTTCCGACAGGAACTTTTCTCGTCGGAAATCACGCACGTGTGTACGAGGCATAACATTAGATTGGGTCTTCTTTTCAAAGTATTTTCAGCACCTTTAGAAGAATAAACCCCATTGTCTAGGTCAGCTGTGATGGCTATTTTTGGTTATATGATTGTCAGCAGAAGAATAGCTAGGACCAGAATCATCCAGCGATGGTGTGAAAGGCTGGACGTGATGGAGCTTCCCTCAGATTTGCCTGATGTGCTTGAAGCAGAATTGGCATATGAATAGACGGTGGTGGTGTTTCCTCCACATGTCATCGTTGGTGTAGGAATACTCGACACATAATTGAATGTAACAGTCAGATAGGTGCTGATCCAGTCTTGGTAGGCCATCACCTTTGTGTACACCCCGGGGAAGTTGGGCTCTGCACATCCTTCTCCCCAGCTCACAACTCCAACCTGGTACCATACACCCCGGACCTTACACACCAGAGGTCCTCCTGAGTCACCCTGTAAGACATCAATAATCATCAGCTGCACCAACGTCTATCAATTCAGAATAGTTCAACAAAATGTCTCAATCTTAACATTCACCTTTTCCATGAATGTGTAATTAAACAAACTAGTTGAGCACTCGGGAAATGTGTATGGAAGCGGCACTGCACAAACACTTTAAGAGGTAGCAGTTAATTTTAATTTGCTTAACCACTTCACCCCCGGAAGAATTTACCCCTCTCCCTGACCAGAGCACTTTTTGCGATTCGGCACTGTGTCACTGACAATTGCGCGGTCTTGCAGCACTGTACCCAAACAAAATTGACGTCCTTTTATACCCACAAATAGAGCTTTCTTTTGGTGGTATTTGATCATAAACAAACAAAAATAGAGCGTGAATTTTGAAAAAAAAAGCAACATTTTTAACTTTTTGCTATAATAAATATCCCCCCAAAAAAAAAATATATAAAAAAAAATCCTTCAGTTTAGGCCGATACGTATTCTTCTACATATTTTTGGTAAAAAAAATTGCAATAAGCGTTTATTGATTGGTTTGCGCAAAAGTTATAGGGCCAGATTCAGGATGGCGAGCGGTTCTTTATGCCGGCGTAACGTTTCTCATTTACGTTACGCCGTCGCAACTTTACGCGCAAGTACTGTATTCACAAAGCACTTGCTCCTAAAGTTGTGATGGCGTAGCGTAAATGACACGGCGGAATTCAAATTTGGCAGGTAGGGGGCGTGTAGTATTTAAAATAGGCGCGATCCCGCGGCGAATGTTCTGCGCATGTGCCGGCCATCAATGTATCCCAGTGCGTATGCTCCAAATTATGACGGTGTTTTCGACGTGAACGTCAATAACATCAATCCCCATTCACCGATGAGTTACGCAAACGACGTAAAAAATTTCAAAAACCTGGTCGAATTCGAAAACATTTCTACCGGATTCGATAATATTTCTACCGGATTCGAATTCGATCATATTTTGATCGGATTCGAAAATATTTCAACAGAATTCAATGATATTTCAACTGGATTTGAAATTATTTCCACCAGATTTGATTGTATGTATTTGTATTTGTATTATTGTTTTTGATTACATTCTATTAAATTCTGTTCTGTTTTGATTTTCATTCTATTGTTTTATTATTTTATATTCTATTTTATTGTATTCTTTTTTAGAAATCGATTTATATTTTTATGATTTTGATTCAAATTTGCTTTCAATTTTCATTCGAATTTGCTTTCGATTCAAATTGTTTTCGAATTCGATTTGAATAGAATTTGTTTTTCGAATTTGATTCAATTTTTTTTCGAATTTGATTCGAATTTGTTTCGAATTCAAATTTCGTTCGCGTTTTTCGAATTTGTTTAAATTCATTAATTTTGTAATTCGGAAATTCGGATGCATCCGAATAATGAAAAATTTGTCCGAATTCGAATTCGTAACGAAATGAAATGCACGTGTCTAATACGAGGCTTTAAGGTCTCTTAAGAAGAAAACTGCCCAGAATCTAGACGAGAAAACAAACCTCCTCTCTATTTTCTCGTTGTGAGATTCTCTGCAGTTTTCTTGCCGAGAATCCCGAGCTTGTGTATACTTACCTGTCGCCGTGGAAACCCGCGCATGCTCGAAATGACTTTGACGCATACACGGTAGCTTCTTAAGCATAGGTAGGGTGCAGCAAGATGGCGGCGATGGCATCGAATGAGACGAGCGCATGCTCATCGTACGTGATAACGTCACTGCGTTCTTTCCTTTCAAGAGAACAGCGGTTCTTTTGGAAGGAGTGTCTGTGTACTCGGGTGGCAAGAGATTCTTGTCGAGAATCTCCTCAGGGAAAACAATGTTTTCTTCCTGATGAGATTCTTGCCCGTGTGTACAGGGCTTCGGACGTAAATGTCAGCCATGCCAGAATACTTTTGGTGTGACCCACCTGGCAGGAGTCCTTTTGCCCATCCTTGTAGCCGGCACAAATCTGATCATTCTGGATACGGAAGTTACTTCCTGCACTGTAATATGTTTGACAAGTATTGCGGTCTATTAGGGGAACCATGACCTCCTGAAGGGGCCCATTCGGAACTACGCTCCCTGGTGATAAAACACAGACAAGAAGATGATTACAAGCAGATATATACAGTGCCTTGCAAAAGTATTCATACCCCTTGACATGTTCCACATTTCGTCGTGTTAAAACCACAAAAAACATAAATGTATTTAAGACCCCGTGGCTTGGCCTCTCCCTCCCTCCACATTGGCTGTGATTGACAGCAGTGGGAGCCAATGGCTCAAGTTGCTGTCTCAGCCGATGAGGAGAGGAAGTCCCGGGGACAGCCAAGGCTCTCAGGCACATCGCTGGATTGAGATGGGGCTCAGGCAAGTATTAGGTGTGGCGGTGGGGGGAGCAGCATACAGAAGTTTTTTTTTTTTTTACCTTCATACATAGAATTCATTAAGGTAAAGAACCTTCAGCCTGTACAACTACTTTAAAGGATTAGAGTTTTTTCCACATCACACTAAAAGTCACAAGTCACATTAAAAAGATACTAAAACTTGAAATATATATTTTTTTAAGATAGCAAACATGTCATACTTACCTCCACTGTGCAGATTGTTTTACACAGAGTGGCCCCTGATCCTCCTGTTCTAGGGTCCCTCGATGTCTCTCTCGGCTCCTCCCCGCTTCTGATAACCTCCTCTGGAAAGCGCTCTCCCAAGGGGCTTACCTTGCGGGCGTGCACCCGAGTCCTTTATTCGGCACCCATAGCTGCTGACTACAGAACTCGGCCCAGCCCCCCGGCCCCCACATCATTGGAGTTGATTTACAGCAGCATGAGCCAATGGCTACACTGCTATCAATCTATCCAATGAAGAGCCGAGAAGACCGAGCAAAGGAAGAACGCGTTTGCAAGGCTGGACTTTCCAGGGCTCAGTTAAGTAAAACGGGGGAGGGCTGGGGGGGCCAGTAATCATCAGATTTTTTTTTCACCTTAATGCATAGGACACTTTAAGGTGAGAGAACATAAACCATTAAACCCCTTTAACCTCCCTGGCGGTATGATTCTGTCTGGAATTACGTACCAAAAGCGGTACAATTATTTTGCATGGAAATTCTGCTTTTTATACTGTAGGCCTGCAATTTTTAGGAATAACTCACTTAAATTTGTCCAAACCAGAGTCTAGTAGACATCCCGGGTATGATAAAGTTTGAAACACAAAATCATAAAATTATAATATAATAAATAACTATAAATAATTATAACAAATAATAATGTAATTATAATAAAAATTATTCACTAATGTAATCAAATCAAAATCACTGAAATTTGCTCAGTTGCAGAATTGTCGCTGTCATTACTTTTATTTTTTTATGACGAATTTCCCCACAAATCGCTATCGCTCAATTCTGCAAGTGATTATCATTTATTATCGCTGTTTTCTAGCTGCTCTAAAATCACTTTTGACATAAAGGGACACTTTTGGTTGCTATGGACAATCTACAGTTTTCAGGCACAAAAAAAAATGTTTTTATTATGTAAAAGAACATGCAGGGCACTGGGCAGACCACTAGGGACAGGGGGGTGTGTACTTTTTACATACAGTACTGTAATCTATAAGATTACAGTATTCTGTATGTAATGTGTTTGTTTACTTTTTTGAATTTGCCGCCGGTCTCCGCCCCCGTGCGCCGTTACATCGCAGGGAACGGAGATCGGCGGCGTGCGGGCACTGTGTGAGTCGAATGGAGGACGCCACTCGCTCACACAGCGGGGATGCATCGCTGGATCCAGGGACAAGGTAAGTACAGTACCCCGCCTGGATATAAGGTAAGCCAGCGCGCGCTGCAGGCTCTGCATATTCACCCCGAGCGCGACTCGGGGATATCGATATTTACATGAAAAATCCAACCCGAGTCGGGCTCGGGGATACCGGCAGGGGGGTTAAGGCTCGGTTCACACTGGAACCGGCTGCAGATTACACAGGAACGCTGTGCATCTCCATTCTCCGGTTCAGGGATGAATCAGGGCCGAATCTTGGCCTAAATTCAGCCCTGAAACGGAGCCAAAGATGCACAGAATTTCTGTGCAGTGCAATGGAAAAACCTAAAGGACTCTTTTTTTGTTTTACGGTCTCCAAAATCTTTTTCTGCTTGGTTAAATGTCGTCCTATGGCAGTGCCCAGCTCTCCATGTCATTTTTTTGACAACAGCTTAGGCCGCGTACACACGATAGGTTAAACCGATGAGAATAGTCTGATGGACCGTTTTCATCGGACCAAACCGACCATGTGTGGGCGCCATCGGTTAGTTATCCATCGGTTAAAAAACTTGTTTTAAATTTAACCGATGGATTCCTAACCAATAGGTCAAAACCGATCGTTAGTATGCACGACCATCGGTTAAAAACCCACGCATGCTCAGAATCAAGTCGACGCATGCTTGGAGGCATTGAACTTCATTTTTTTTTAGCACGTCGTTGTTTTTTACGTCACCGCGTTCTGACACGATCGTTTTTTTTTACCGATGGTGTGTAGGCACAATGGACCATCAGTCAGCTTCATCGGTTGACCGATGGAAACGGTCCATCAGACCGTTCTCATCGGATGTACCAATCGTGTGTACACTGCCTTAGTCTAAAATGTGGCCAGAATCTAGTAACAAGAATCGCCCCCTCTTATCCCTAATTAACATGATGTATTGGGTGCTAGTGACAGAAGATACTGGGCCAAATTCTCGTACAGACGTGTATCTTTGTGCGGGCGTATCGTATCTTGTTTACGCTACGCCGCCGCAACTTAGAGAGGCAAGTGCCGTATTCACAAAGAACTTGCGCCGAAAGTTACAGCGGCGTACCGTAAATGGGCCGGCGTAAGCCCGGGTAATTCAAAGTAGGCCTTGGAGTGGGCGTGTTGTATGGTAATCAACCATGACCCCACGTAAATGACGTTTCTAACGAAAGGCGCATGCGCCATCCGTGGACGTATCCCAGCGGGCATGCTCAAAATTACGCCGCAAATACTCATTGGTTTTGATGTGAACCTAACTTACGCAAAGCCCTATTCGCCAACGTTTTACGCAAATGACGTAAACGACGGAAAATTCGACACTGTCCCGACGTCCATACTTAACACTACATACGCCTCATATAGCAGGGGTAACTTTACGCCGGACTTACGCTTACGCAAGCGACGTAAAAAATGCGACTGGGCGCAAGTACGTTCGTGAATCGGCATATCTAGCTCATTTGCATATTTAACGTGTAAATCGACAGAAGCGCCACCTAGCGGCCAGCGTAAATATGCAACTAAGATACGACAGCATAAGAGACTTACGCCGGTCAGGTCTAAGCAAAATTCCGGCGTATCTTGTTTTCTGAATACAGAAAATAGATACGCCGGCGCATCCTAGAAGTTACGTGCCGTATCTCTAGATACGCCGACATAACTTCTTTGAGAATCTGGCCCTCTGACTTCTTAGTAAGGAAAATGAGAAAAATCACTTTTGCTTACCAATTCATGGACTCACCTCCAGAATATCTTGTACCCCAGCCGGTCACCCAGCACTCCGTACCACAGGGGAAGGTGGTGTTGGAAGATGGCAGACAGATTGGCATGATGTATTGAGTATAGGTGACAGGTGTGGCCAGCTGCAACAAGACGATGTCCCCAGGGCTTCCACTGTTTGTATAATTACTATTGACGATGATAGTCCTTACATTGGCAATGACTGTATGAGGGCTGATCACATTCAGCTGGTACATGCCCAAATATACTTTATAATTCGATAGCTGGATAGGACTGCAGAAAGAAAACAGAACATAACATGTATACATGAGGATCCATCTGCTGCAGAAGGCAATGCAATATCATTACTACACATGTGCATTAGTTTTCGCCCAAATTTCTGGGATTTTTGCGGTCGTTTTAACAAACGATAACGAATGTGCAGAATCCGAAACCCAAAAGATCCCGCATAATAAATGCTTTATTTTCGTTTAGTTGCGACAACAGTTGGATAAAGATAGAAGATTCGACATGACGGTGACTATAGCGATCTGTGTCTATCGAGCCTCCGGTTTAATGTGCCTAACCCTAACTCTATTAGTCCGAGATTATTCTACATAGAGAGAAAAGATTGGACATTATAGAGAGAAAAGATTGGACATTATACAGAGAAAAGATTGGACATTATAGAGAGAAAAGATTGGACATTATAGAGAGAAAAGATTGGACATTATGGAGAGAAAAGATTGGACATTATAGAGAGAAAAGATTGGACATTATAGAGAGAAAAGATTCAACATTATAGAGAGAAAAGATTCTACATTGTAGAGAGAAAAGTTTCAACATTATAGAGAGAAAAGATTGGACATTATAGAGAGAAAAGATTCGACATTATAGAGAGAAAAGATTCAACATTATAGAGAGAAAAGATTCTACATTATAGAGAGAAAAGATTGGACATTATAGAGAGAAAAGATTCAACATTATAGAGAGAAAAGATTCTACATTGTAGAGAGAAAAGTTTCAACATTATAGAGAGAAAAGATTGGACATTATAGAGAGAAAAGATTGGACATTATAGAGAGAAAAGATTGGACATTATAGAGAGAAAAGATTGGACATTATAGAGAGAAAAGATTGGACATTATAGAGAGAAAAGATTTGACATTATAGAGAGAAAAGATTCAACATTATAGAGAGAAAAGATTGGACATTATAGAGAGAAAAGATTGGACATTATAGAGAGAAAAGATTGGACATTATAGAGAGAAAAGATTGGACATTATAGAGAGAAAAGATTGGACATTATAGAGAGAAAAGATTGGACATTATAGAGAGAAAAGATTGGACATTATAGAGAGAAAAGATTGGACATTATAGAGAGAAAAGATTCCGCATTATAGAGAGAAAAGATTCAACATTATAGAGAGAAAAGATTCTACATTGTAGAGAGAAAAGTTTCAACATTATAGAGAGAAAAGATTGGACATTATAGAGAGAAAAGATTGGACATTATAGAGAGAAAAGATTCAACATTATAGAGAGAAAAGATTGAACATTATAGAGAGAAAAGATTGGACATTATAGAGAGAAAAGATTGGACATTATAGAGAGAAAAGATTTGACATTATAGAGAGAAAAGATTCAACATTATAGAGAGAAAAGATTGGACATTATAGAGAGAAAAGATTGGACATTATAGAGAGAAAAGATTGGACATTATAGAGAGAAAAGATTGGACATTATAGAGAGAAAATATTCCACATTATAGAGAGAAAAGATTTGACATTATAGAGAGAAAAGATTCAACATTATAGAGAGAAAAGATTCTACATTGTAGAGAGAAAAGTTTCAACATTATAGAGAGAAAAGATTGGACATTATAGAGAGAAAAGATTGGACATTATAGAGAGAAAAGATTGGACATTATAGAGAGAAAAGATTGGACATTATAGAGAGAAAAGATTGGACATTATAGAGAGAAAAGATTGGACATTATAGAGAGAAAAGATTTGACATTATAGAGAGAAAAGATTCAACATTATAGAGAGAAAAGATTCTACATTATAGAGAGAAAAGTTTCAACATTATAGAGAGAAAAGATTGGACATTATAGAGAGAAAAGATTGGACATTATAGAGAGAAAAGATTCAACATTATAGAGAGAAAAGATTCAACATTATAGAGAGAAAAGATTGGACATTATAGAGAGAAAAGATTGGACATTATAGAGAGAAAAGATTCAACATTATAGAGAGAAAAGATTCTACATTGTAGAGAGAAAAGTTTCAACATTATAGAGAGAAAAGATTGGACATTATAGAGAGAAAAGATTGGACATTATAGAGAGAAAAGATTGGACATTATAGAGAGAAAAGATTCAACATTACAGAGAGAAAAGATTCCACATTATAGAGAGAAAAGATTCAACATTATAGAGAGAAAAGTTTCAACATTATAGAGAGAAAAGATTCGACATTATAGAGAAAAAAAGATTCAACATTATAGAGAGAAAAGATTCCACATTATAGAGAGAAAAGATTCAACATTATAGAGAGAAAAGATTTGACATTATATAGAGAAAAGATTCTACATTATAGAGAGAAAAGATTCAACATTATAGAGAGAAAAGATTCTACATTATAGAGAGAAAAGATTCAACATGATAGAGAGAAAAGATTCTACATTATAGAGGGAAAAGATTCTACATTATAGAGGGAAAAGATTCTACATTATAGAGAGAAAAGATTTGACATTATAGAGAGAAAAGATTTGACATTATAGAGAGAAAAGATTCAACATTATAGAGAGAAAAGATTTAACATTATAGAGAGAAAAGATTTAACATTATAGAGAGAAAAGATTTGACATTATAGAGAGAAAAGATTTGACATTATAGAGAGAAAAGACTCAAATAGTGAGGGAGGGGGCGTGCTGTATTTAAATTCAGCACGCCCCCGCGTCAAACGAACTGAGCATGCGCCGGCCGGGAAAAAAGCCCAGTGCGCATGCTCCAGCTCATGTCAGAAAGCGTTGTTGAAACCGACGTCAAAACGACGTGATCGTTACTTACGCAATTCCCTATTCGCGAACGACTTAGTAAAATGACGTAACCGACGGAAAAAGACGACGCTGACCCGACGCCATACTTAACTTGGCAACGACGGAACTTCGGAAACCTACCCCTCATATAACAGGGGTAACCTTAAGCGTACGCAACCTACGTAAACTACGTCGCCGCGTCGCAAAGATGTTCGAGAATCGGCGTATCGACTCATTTGCATATTCGGAGGTGAAATCTACGTAAACGCCACCTAGTGGCCGTCGTAGTATTGCATTTAGGATCCGACGGTGTAAATGACTTACACAAGTCGGATCCAAGCTTAAAACCGGCGTATCATGTTTTCAGAGAAGAAAACAATGATACGCCGGAGGGAAATTCGAATTACGCCGGTGTATGTGTACATACACCAGCGTAATTCCTTTGAGAGTCTGGCCCTCTATCTCTATCTCTATTATCTATAGTATATATATTTCTATTATGTCTATCTCTATTATCTCTAGTATCTCTGTTATCTCTAGTATCTCTATCTCTATCATCTCTATCTCTATCATCTCTATCATCTCTATCTCTATCATCTCCATCTCTATTATCTCTATCTCTATCTCTATTATGTTTATCTCTATCATCTCTATCTCTATTATCTCTATTATCTCTATCTCTATTATCTCTATCTCTATCTCTATTATGTTTATCTCTATCATCTCTATCTCTATTATCTCTATTATCTCTATCTCTATCAGGGGCTCCTTGGTGACATAAACTGATCATTGATGCACACTTGACATTTTTAAAGTGGACACTTTATAGACATTCTATAAACTGTAAAAACAACTTTATGTACTCTATAAAAAATAAGCACTGTATTAATAAATATGTACATGACAAATTGCTAAAAACATTTTACCAAAAGCAGAATGATGGGTGTCTGATGGAAGAATTGGTATATAAAGGTCACATGTTATACTCACTAGTGGATGCAATGTGCTGCTGTCATAACCCACTCCGGTGAGATCAGGGAGCCCCCACATAAATATTCTCCATCTGATTCTTTATCCCTAACAGCGACCTGCCAGGGCCACTTCCCATCAACTGCATCCGTACCGCCAACTATCCGATCGGACACCAACGGGGAACCGCACACTGAAAAATCTGCAGCACCGAAAGCATTGCCGGCTGAGAAAAAAGTTGGAATTTGCTTATCTTCCACAATATAATTCATACATAAATAACACACACAATCAATTAAACCGTATACATTTGGTATGTTACTTTTCAGGTGATAAAAATCTTCAGGACTCATTCTGGTGCCGGAAAAAAAGAGAACCTGCTCTCTATTTTCTCATTGTGATTCTCGGCAGTGTTTTCCTGCATTTCCTACATGTAGCTTAGCTGGTATTTTGATGAACAGGAGACACATGGCAAACCTGCACCGGGTGGCAGGCTTTTCCCCAGGCCGGGATCTCCTCCTTTGGGAAAAGAACTCCTCTGCTCCGGGTCTCAGAGTATTTAAGCTCCTTCACGGCCGTTGGCCACCATCTGGGCCATAACTCCCAACCGTCCCGGATTTTGCGGGAATGTCCCGCGATCCGCGGTAAAACCCACGGTCCCTCGATCAGGGCTGCAGTCCCGCGATTCCGCGGAACCCCCCCCCCCCACTCAACAACTCAGATCCGCGGAACCCCCCCCGCTCAACAACGCAGATCCGCGGAACCCCCCCGCTCAACAACTCAGATCACACATGGCATACTTTTGCTGATAGGTGTCCCTCATTCCCACCTCAAAAAGTTGGGAGGTATGATTTGGGCACCTCTCCAGAGAGATTATCCTGAGTTGCATAAATATTAAGCTACTGATTCTCCCAGCCCACTATCTTCCAGAATCTTTACAGACAGACAGAAAGGGGGAAGCAATCAGCCCTGCAGCCAGTAAAACACAGAACAGGCCAAAATAATCACAACTGGTTACATCGAGCCAGGAACTAAATGTACCTAACCTAGCAACCATCTAGCAGGGTGCTACATTATAGAGAGAAAAGATTGGACATTATAGAGAGAAAAGATTTGACATTATAGAGAGAAAAGATTCAACATTATATATACATTAAAGCCACGTATACACGATCAGTCCATCCGATGAGAACGGTCTGAAGGATGCTGACTGATGGTCCGTCGCACCCACACACCATCCGTTAAATAACCGATCTGGTCAGAACGCGGTGACGTAAAACACAACGACGTGCTGAAAAAATGAAGTTTAATGCTTCCAAGCATGCGTCGACTTGATTCTGAGCATGCGTGGATTTTTAACCAATGGACGTGCCTACTAACCATCGGTTTTGACCTATTAGGTATCCATCAGTTAAAATTTAAAGCAAGTTGGCTTTTTTTTTAACGGAAGTTTAAATAACCTATGGGGCCCACACACGATCGGTTTTGACTGATGAAAACGGTCCATCAGACCGCTGTCCTCTGGTTAACCGATGGTGTGTACATGGCCTAACAACACCTGACCTTGCGCTAGTCATTCCTAATTTAGGTATTGACACTTTTCCAGACAGTTTTCACACTATACTGTGGTTACTCAAATATTAAGGCTTATGGAAAATGTGGCTAGCACCTAACCTTTATCCCTTCTTAAGACCAACTATATAAAGCAGGGGTCTCCAAACATTCTAAACAAAGGGCCGGTTTATTTTCCTTCAGACTCTTGGAGGGCCGGACTTAGGCCAGCGGGACTGAAAATTTTCCTGCCATTAGTGGGAGTAAACATCTGTTATTAGGGGAAGGATTAGTGCCCCATTGCTGGTATCATAGGGAGTAATAGTGCCCCATTAGTGGTGTCAGTGGGAAAAATGGTGCTCCATTGTCGGTGTCAGATGGCAGAATAGTGTCTCGTATAATTGGGAGGGATAGTGCTCCAAGGGCCAGATAAAGGGAAGCAAAGGGCCGCATTCGGCCCTCGGGCCGCAGTTTGGAGACCACTGATATAGAGTATACAAAAAATCTCTCTCTCTCTCTCTCTCTCTCTCTCGCTCTCTCCATATATATATATATATATATATAGTACAGACCAAAAGTTTGGACACACCTTCTCATTCAAAGAGTTTTCTTTATTTTCATGACTATGAAAATTGTGGAGTCACACTGAAGGCATCAAAACTATGAATGTAACACATGTGAAATTATATACATAACAAAAAAGTGTGACACAACTGAAAATATATGTCATATTCTAGGTCCTTCAAAGTATCCACCTTTTGCAGCAGACACATCTCTAGAAGAACTGATAAGAGGAGACTCCGGTGTGAATGCGGCCTTCATGGTAGAATATCTGCTAGGAAACCACTGCTAAAGAAAGGCAACAAGCAGAAGAGACTTGTTTGGGCTAAAGAACACAAGGAATGGACATTAGACCAGTGGAAATCTGTGCTTTGGTCTGATGAGTCCAAACTTGAGATCTTTGGTTCCAACCACCGTGTCTTTGTGTGACGCAGAAAAGGTGAACGGATGGACTCTACATGCCTGGTTCCCACTGTGAAGCATGGCCGAGGAGGAGGTGTGATGGTGTGGGGGTGCTTTGCTGGTGACACTGATGGGGATTTATACTGAACCAGCATGGCTACCACAGCATCTTGCAGCGGCATGCTATTCCATCTGGTTTGCGTTTAGTTGGACCATCATTTATTTTTCAACAGGACAATGACCCCAAACACACCTCCAGGCGGGGGAAGGGCTATTTGACCAAGAAGAAGAGTGATGGGGTGCTGCGCCAGATGACCTGGCCTCCACAGTCACCGGACCTGAACCCAATCGAGATGGTTTGGGGTGAGCTGGACCGCAGAGTGAAGGCAAAAGGGCCAACAAGTGCCGAGCATCTCTGGGAACTCCTTCAAGACTGTTGGAAGACCATTTCAGGTGACAAGAGAATGCCAAGAGTGTGCAAAGCAGGAATCAAAGCAAAAGGACCTAGAATATGACATATTTTCAGTTGTGTCACACTTTTTTGTTATGTATATAATTCCACATGTGGTAATTCATAGTTTTGATGCCTTCAGTGTGAATCTACAATTTTCATAGTCATGAAAATAAAGAAAACTCTTGGAATGAGAAGGTGTGTCCAAACTTTTGGTCTGCGCACAGACCCAGGAGCTGACTGCGCAGGCGCCGTAAATAGCCGGTCCTAGTTTGGCTTTTTTCGGAGGGCGTGACGCGGCTATATACGGCGCCTGCGCAGTCAGCTTCTGGGTCTGTGCGCAGGCGCCGAGAAGAGCCGAACGCCAGTCGGCTGTTTCTGGAGGACGTGACGCCTTATAGCGGCAACATACACCGCGGTGCGCCCAAAATTAAATGATCTATTATAAAGTAAGTACATGGATTTAAAAAAAAAAAAAACAGCATGACGCCAGTATGCTGGATGAGATGAAAGAAAGTGGTTTTAAGGGTGGAACTCCGCTTTAAGCCACCTTTGAGAAATCATGGGTTAATTGTTGTAACCTTTAAACTTGCGATGTCTTGCTTTTTATTTGTAGATCCCACTGCGGGATTGCTTACCTGTTGTATAATGTACTATTGTACGATGTTATCGTCTCAACTACGCTGCTGGCTGAATCTATCATTTTCTATCTGATGTATTGTTTGGAATTTGTTTGTTAATGCCTTCAATAAAAAATGTATTGAAATGTTTTTATTTATTTTGCCAACAGCTAAATCCTTTCTCCTGAAATGACTCTGCTCATTCCTATTACACATTGGCTGTGCTTTACCGAAATTACCGTACCTATTGTACCAGCTTGCATCTGTGTGACATTTCTCCTGGTTTATTACCAAAATCTTAAAGATCAGTCCTAGATATCACCAATAGGACTAATTATGCTACCATTTTGGGGACCCAGTACTGGCCGGTCGTAGGTCTCCTGGACCCGTAACTTGTCACACATGTGGCCCTATTTCTCCTCTACAAGTGTGCAAATATTGTTGTCTAGGGAACCTATGGCCGAGGAGCACCGATTTTTCAAATCCGGGCACCCTTTCCATAGACTGCTATGTTAAATGGTAATTTCTCTGGTGAATTTGGGGACCCGGTACCAGCCGGTCGTAGGTCCCCTTAACCTGAAACTTGGCACACATATAGCCCTATTTCTCCTTTATAAGTGTGCAAAGATTTTTTATCTTGGAGGCCTACGGCTGGGGAGCACCGATTTTTCAAAGCCAGGCACCACTTCCATAGACTCCCATGTTAAACATCAGTCTAGTCATGGACACAGTGAGGCATGGGGCACAGTGAGGCATGGGCACAGTGAGACATGGACACAGTGAGGCATGGACACAGTGAGGCATGGGCACAGTGAGGCATGGACACAGTGAGGCATGGACACAGTGAGGCATGGGCACAGTGAGGCATGGGCACAGTGAGGCATGGGCACAGTGAGGCATACACATGGACACAGTGAGACATGGACACAGTGAGGCATGGACACAGTGAGGCATGGACACAGTGAGGCATGGGCACAGTGAGGCATGGACACAGTGAGGCATGGACACAGTGAGGCATGGACACAGTGAGGCATGGACACAGTGAGGCATGGACACAGTGAGGCATGGACACAGTGAGGCATACACACGGACACAGTATATACGGAAGCTAAAATCACTCCATTCATACCACAAAATGACGAGGAAAAAGCTAAATACACAGAAAGAAAAAAGTAGATTGCCTTATTTTCTAGCAATGGTTTCCTAAGCAGCTTAATAGGTGAAATTCCCACTTTGCCAAAATTTTACCATCAGAGAAATCGGTCATTTTGCAGCCAGATAATTTCCTATGAAATCATTCCACTCCTCCCTAGTGGTCGTGATCTCAGGAATTCTCAAGCCAACAAAGAATGTTTACACAGAAAGTTCCCGTATATGATAAGGACAGTGCAAGTTTTTAGTTTGACCCTAGGTCAGCACACTTACCTGTGGTTATTAGAATGAGTACAGTGAGCATTCCCGTCCCGGAGGATATTCAGCAGATCTCTCTCTCTCACTCACTGATCTGTTCAGAACACTATTTTCATGAATCTGAACCTTTTCAGCTTCCTTGTTCTTCATAACAATGTAGTTTAGATCTTGTTGTCTTTCCGGTCAGTCCTGTCTTGGTCTGACATTCCACCCACCAACTATAATACTGGCCTGGCTGATAAAGAGCTCACATCCTAAAACACTGCTTTGAGGCATCGGGGGGGGCTTATATGGTGTCAGAAGATGACACATTTTTTCAAAATGTTTATTTGGTGTACACAAAGTATGACAGAGAAGAGAAAACAATAATAACAAAAAAAGGTACAGAATAATACATTACAGAGGTACTGTATGGCTTAACCGCAAGCTTTACGAACCCAAGACCAAAGTATGAGGGTAGTACCATTCAATGACCAAAATCTATATGGTAGGTAAACAATGAGAAATACTAATGAAATGTTTTGGGCTAACAGCTCCCAACAAGTAACATAGATAACTAAACTGTGAAACTAACCGTCCAAGTGGCTTGTGGACCAGGTCCCGCCCGCCGCAGTATCTGGCTTGACTATATAGTTGTGCCTGGGACAGTCTAGGGGTGCCGGCCACTCATCCCTGGAAGGGTCCAGACCCCCCACCCCATTGGAATCTCTCAGATGAATTATTTAAAAAATAACTCATCTGAGAGATTCCAATGGGGTGGGGGGTCTGGACCCTTCCGGGGATGAGTGGCCGGCACCAATACAATGCTCAATACAATGAAAGTTGGGGTAAGACTGGCTATAGACAGGTTGGTGTTTCATCCAATTTAACCAACATGAAAGGTAATTGAAAGAGGAAAACCCGGGAAAGGACTCTTCTGGTGGATAATATTCTGACCTGTTGGAATTTCATCCTCTATCGAGTGATCGCTTTGGTGATTTTAATCTGCTTGTCTAAATGCTTCTCTTGAATGTGGGTGCCAAATGTATGATGGAAAGCTGGAGCCCTGGACATCATAAGTGGTTCAAGAGGGCAGTATTTTTATAGGTTCAATTTTTTTTTTATATAACAAACATGTCATACTTACCTCCACTGTGCAGCTCGTTTTGCACAGAGTGTTCCCGAACATCCTTTTCTGGGGTCCCTCGTGGCTCTCTCAGCTCCTCACCTGCATCAGATAACCCCCTCTGGAAAGCGCTCTAGCAAGGAGGTTATCTTGCGGGTGCATTCCCATGACCAGACTTCGGAGTCCACAGCCGCTGAATGCAGGACACAGTGGCCACAATTGATGGCACAGTAGTGACAATTGATGGCACAGTGGTGACAATTGATGGCACAGTAGTGACAATTGATGGCACAGTGACGACAACTGATGGGCACAGTGGCTGCGTTTGATGGGCACAGTGGCTGCGTTTGATGGCATAGTGGCAGCAATTTCCCCCTCTGCCCCCCCCCCCCCCTAGTGACACCACTGGAGAAAAATAGAGGAGACAATGGGGACACCTGTTCCAACAACTGTCTAAGATGGAAATTCCATCACCTTGGAGAGATTTCCTCTCATTTCCATTGAGTCTATAGGGAAAGAAGTAAAGGAACATATTTCTGTTTTAAAATCTTTATTAGGTTTTAGTCAAGATAGAAACAATGTATACATGAACACAGGTTAATATGTACTATTTTTAGTAAGGCAACATTGGTAACCAAAAGCTAGACCTGGGTGCAGGAGTTACAGGTGTCAAATAATAGAAAAGCATTAACCAAGTGCTAAGAGCAACATTGTTAATTAAAATAAAATAAAAAAAAAGAGCAACATTGTTGACCGCTCTGACATAACATTTGCTCTATGGACGCCAACATGAAAACGACCCCAAACACACCTCCAAGATGACCACTGCCTTGCTAAAGAAGCTGAGGGTAAAGGTGATGGACTGGCCAAGCATGTCTCCAGACCGAAACCCTATTGATCATCTGTGGGGCTCCACAAATGGAAGGTGGAAGAGCGCACCAGCTATGTGATGTCATCATGGAGGAGGGGAAGAGGACTCCAGTATCAACATGTGAAGCTCTGGTGAACTCCACGTCCAAGAGGGTTAAGTCAGTGCTGGAAAATAATTGTGGCCACACAAAATATTGACACTTTGGGTCCAATTCAGACATTTTCACTTAGGGGTGTACTCACTTTTGTTGCCAGCGGTTTAGACATTAATAGTGTGTTGAGTTTTTTGAGGGGACAGCAAATTTACACTGTTATACAAGCTGTACACTCACTACACAACATTGTAGCAAAGTGTAATGTATTCAGTGTTGTCGCATGAAAAGATAGAAGAAAAGATTTACAGAAATGTGAGGGGTGTACTTACTTTTGTGAGATACTGTATTACAGATTCATCCTTAAATTTGGATAGGCTTTAAAGGATCTCCTCCGTTTAAAGCATGGGTCTTCAAACTATGGCCCTCCAGTTGTTCAGGAACTACAATTCCTACCATGCCTAGCCATGTCTGTGAATGTCAGAATTTTACAATGCCTCATGGGATGTGTAGTTCCGCAACAGCTGGAGGGCCGCAGTTTGAGGATCCCTGGTTTAAAGGAATACTTCAATAAAACTTTAATTGTTTTTCATATGTTGGCAAGAGAAGACAGTGTGGGCGATTTATTAAAAGAATAGCACATGCTCACTTTGTAAAGTTAACTTTTTTTACTTAGCTTGTCTTATTTACTTAGCACATCCAATCATGTGTGAGCTCAAACACATTTTTTGTAATTCGGTATTCTGTGCAAAGTGAATGATCTCCTAGACGCCTGTCTAGGTCAGCTGAGATGGATGTTTTGGGTTATATGAGTGTCAGCAGAAGAATAGTTGGGACCAGGATCACCCAGCGATGGTGTGAGAAGCTGAATGTTGGTAAAGGACTTCCTCCACATATCCTCGTTGGTGTCGGGATATTTGACACATCATTGAATGTTACTTTCAGATAGGTGCTGATCCAGGTTTGGTAGGACGTCACCAGTGTGTACACCCCGGGGAAGTTGGGGTAGGCGCAGCCTACTCCCCAACTCACAACTCCAACCTGGTACCATACATCCTGGACCTTACACACCAGAGGTCCTCCTGAGTCCCCCTGTAAGACATCAATAATTATTAGCTGCACCAATGTCCATCTGTTCATAATGAATCAACAAAATGTTTCAGTCTTGGTTTTTCCATGAGTGTGTATAAGCCGAGTTTTTCAGCACATTTTTGGTGCTGAAAATGCCCCACTCGGCTTACAGTCACCTTTTTACGCCTCATCTCCCGGATTTTGGGGACCCGGTACCGGCCGATCGTAGGTCCCCAGGACCCCAAACTTGGCACACATGTAGCCCCACTCTTCCTCTACAACTCTGCAAAGTTTGTTGTCTGGGGGACCTATGGCCAGGGAGCGCCGATTTTTCAAACCAGTCACCCCTTCCATAGGCTCCCATTTAAAAATGTCAGTCTAGTCATGGACACAGTGAGACATGGACACAGTGAGACATGGGCACAGTGAGACATGGGCACAGTGAGACATGGGCACAGTGAGGCATGCAGATGGACACCCTAGGCTTATACTCGAGTCAATACGTTTTCCCATTTTTTTGTGGCAAAATTATGTGCCTCGGCTTATATTCGGGTTGGCTTATACTCGAGTGTATACGGTAGTTGAGCACTCAGTAAATGGGTACGGAATTGGCACTGCATTAATCTTTAAGAAGTTGCAACCAAGTACATTTTCATTTGCTTAAAGTGGTTGTTAACCCACTTTGACCTTTTAATACTATCCGTTATGTTTTCAAATACAGTGCCTCCTGTCTCTGATTTATTTTAAAAAAAATCCTCCTTTACCTCATTAATGGCGGCTCCCAGCTCTTGTGTCACCGGCTGTGTCTTCTCTCTGCCCGTCTTGCAGAAGCAGGGGGCGGGGCCAAGGTTTCTCCACTGACGGGACGAGTAGAAGAGAGGAGAGAGGAGACATGGCCGGTCATGTGATTGCCAGGAGCCGCCGTAAGATACAGCGAAGGAGGCATTTTTTTTATAAAACACAGAGACAGCGGGGCACGGTTTTTGGTAACAAAATGGATAGTATTAACCACTTCCGGACCGCCACTATATACGTCAGCACTTTGAAGAGGGATATCTCTGGTATGGCAGCAGCTAGGTGTCATAACCTAGGTATTTTTGTCTTCAGACGGCGTTCTGGTTTCAGATTAGCCTCAAGATCACCGTTATCGGTGGTGGGAGAAGGATCCCCCCTCCCGCTGCTTCTGCAGCGGGAGGGGGGCGGAGGCGTCGGGTCCTTTCTGTGGCTGGGTATGGAGACAGGTGAAGGTAAGACGGCCCCCAACCGTCTTTATACCATAGCATGGCAGAAGCAACATGAAAACGTCACTTCCGCCCCTAACTCTTAAAGGGGTTGTAAAGGTAAATTTTTTCCCCCTAAATATCTTCCTTTACCCTAGTGCAGTCCTCCTTCACTTACCTCATCCTTCCATTTTGCTTTTAAATGCCCTTATTTCTTCTGAGAAATCCTCACTTCCTGTTCTTCTGTCTGTAACTCCACACAGTAATGCAAGGCTTTCTCCCTGGTGTGGAGAAAGCCTCTTGAGGGGGGAGTGGGCAAGCAGGCAAGTCAGGACACTCTCTGCTTTGCAGATAGAGAAAGGAACTGTGTGTTAGTGGGCGTCCTGACACTCCTGCTCGCCCCCTCAAAGGGTAGGGGGCATTCATTTTTGACATTTATGATCTTAGTGTTGTGTCAAAGGAATGGAGTGGGGAGGGAGAAAATGGGGTGTAGCAGAGTGGCATGTAAATTGAGACTGGCACATAGAAGGATTCTAACACTTTTCTTTATCATTCTCATACACATGCAGTATATATTAGAGCTGAAGGGGTCGCTTCATTGCAACATTCATGCAAGTGTAATGAATGATTCCCATAATGTTTGTAATATGTGTGATAGTTTCCTTGTGGCCTCTTTGTTGGTGAAAGTAAACACCTAACATTTTATCCTAGGAGAAAAACATTTGATCATGAGTATTAATAGGCTAAGAACAATCGTCCATAAAAGAAAATAGACTTTAGTATCACTTAAACTCATGTCATGCATTGCTTCCCCTTTCTGTGAGGAGATCCTAAAGGTGAGCCATGCTGGAATAATCTCGGTGTCACTCACCTGGCAGGAGTCCTTTCCCCCTTCCTTGTAGCCGGCACAGATCTGATCATACTGGATAGTGTTTCTACCTCCTGCTTTCTTATACATTTTTTGACATGTATTGCGGTCTATTAGGGGAACCATGACCTCCTGGAGGGTCCCGTATGAAACTACACTCCCTGGTGATAAAACACAGACAAGAAGGTGATTAAAGGCCATTCTTGGCAAAGCTATACATAGACTGATCACCTTTATGCTCCATTCACACCTGTGCATTGTGGGATTGCACTCAAAATTGTGCAGTTTCTTGTAATGCACAAGAAATGTGCATCTTTTTTGCAAAAGGACAGCAGTGCCATTCATTTTTAATGGCACCCAAACCCACCTTGCGAAAATTAGTGAGAAATCAAGCAAAAACATGCCTGGTAACAACGTCCCATGCATTAAAAGCGTAAAAAATATATACTTGTGCTCCCACATCACGCATATGTGAACCTATTCTTAGAGTATTAACCTAAAAAGAAAAAAAAAAAGTCTGTTCATTGGAAGCATGTTATAGAGCACAGTGCTTGTGCTGTGTCATTTGGCCCCCTGTAACATCTGAAATACCTGGCTGATCCTGCCTGGTTTTGCCCTCCCCTGTGTAAACTGACCACGGTTTATCATGGCTGCTGAGCCCTGACAGCGTGGTCAGTTTACGTGCCTCCGTCATCCGCTCTGTCCTCCGTTGTGCTCTCCTCTGTCCTCTCCCTGTCCCTTCCTGCCTGTCAGCTCTGTGTCCGTGACTGCCCCCTCCCCTACTTCTGCTGAAATTACTGTACCATTTTTACAGTATCCTCTCTGTTTACTAATGTAATCTGCTCCTGTGTCTGTGCAGCTATGTACCTGATTTCAAAGGCCGATCGGCGCTCACATGACCCTCTGCCTCTCTCCTTCTCCCCTCCTTACTGATGTCAGCGGGGGATCCTCGGCGCTGCCCGCTACAGCTGTCAGGCCAAGAGAGGAAAGAGGCGGCTGATCACGTGAACGCCGATCGGCGCTCTGAAATCAGGTACATAGCTGCACAGACAAAGAAGCAGTTTATTAACCAGAGAGGATACTGTAAATGTTACTTAGTGGGTTAACAACTACTTTAAATCTGAACTTTGGGCACAAAAACTTTCACTTAAATATATTCTTCAGTCACCACAAAGAATAATGATCACTTTGTGTAAAAATGGGAAATTCTAGTGTCCGAAGGGGAGGGAAGGCAACAGAAAAAAAAAAGTTTACAATCCCAAAACCAGGTTATGCCCGCCCTTCCCCAATTCTGCAAATCTGACGAGCAGTCACTACTAATCTATCCCTTCCCTACAGCCATTTCTATGAATTCTTTATGCTGCCTTTTCCCTTGTCTTCCTATCTCTAACTCCTCCACCATAGACATGCGTTTTCCTCCTCTTCCTCATCAAGAGTGCATGGCAGCAATTTTATTGGACTGCTTATGTGCTCTTTGTGGCCTGTGTACACCATAGGGCAGATACCTAACCTCCATAATTTGAACCAGAAAGTCCAGAGCCAACACCATTCATTTTGCACAAAATGACTTCCTTGCTCTCCACCTGCATTTGGTATGCCATGGGGCAGCAGGAGAAATGGGAGGGATATGAGGAGGAGTGTTGTAATGCAGTAGGTAGGAGGAATTGATTTTTGGGTAGACTTCACCCCCTCCCCAATAAAAAAGGACAAATCATACAGGAATCTAATATCATCATCCAAGAGTAGATTTCCCCCCTGTAATGAGGAGATGTGAAAAGTGCCCCAGTGTGAGGGTTTGTGGCAAAGAAGCTCTTTGCCACAGTTTCAGATGGTGGCTGGATCCTAGACTTGTGAATTTGTTTTCATCCGAATTTATTTTTGTCCAAATTTCAGGCTTTTTCGTATTCATTGAAGAAACTATTACGAACATACAGAATCCAAAATCAGAAAGATCTGACATAAAAAATGCTTTGTTTTTGTTTCGTTGCGACAACAGTTTGATATAGATAAAGGATTCAACATGACGGTGACAATAGTGATCTGTGTCTATCGAACCTGCGGTCGAAGGCGCCTAACTTAACTCTATTAGTCCGAGATTCAACATGATAGAGACATGAAGATTCGACGAAACAGCTAAAAACATACGATCGATTCAAGCGGACATTTATGGTCAAATCATCGGCCCATAGGCTATAGAAGAATTCTAATGTTGGTTGACTAGTAATAATAATTAATATATATATATATATATATATATATATATATATATATATATATATATATATATATATATATATATTCGGATTTTTTGACGAATGCATTTTTTAATGAAACAAAATAAATAATAACAAATTTCGGGAGTAACTAAATAAATGTATTTTTCGGACGAAAACAAAATTCTAAAACAAAATATTTCAGTGTGCACATGTCTAATGGATCCATCACTTTGTTGATAAACTCTACGTAAGCAGTTTTGATAGGCCACAGTTCAAAATGGAAAGACAAGACAGATTTAATCAATAAATATTGGCGTGTATTATTTCACAAACAATAGTGAGAAATATTATGTAATTGATGGACAGTATGCAAGCAGCTTTAAGCCAAAAATTATTAGGGAGAAACCAGGCAGATGTTATCATGAATTAAAAATTAGAGAGTATTATTTCAGAGACAATCTCAATATATATTATACAGACACCATGCACACTATGTAAGCAGTTTTAGTAGTGCGTGATAAAGCATATTTTTTTTTTTTTTTTTTAATATTTTTATTGGAGTTTGTACAGTAAAATAAGATGACGTATCGTGAACAAATAATAAAAAGACAATGTATACAAAACCATGTACACGGGAAAGCAGTATACATATCAAATCACAGAGAGATATGGAAAGGCTAGTGAAAACTTGAAACAGAAGAAAATAACCATACAAGCAGAAAATAAAAATAACCACAAAGAAATTAAATAATAATAAAAAAAAAAAAAAAAAAACCAATGGAAAACCAGAGGCAGGAATTGAAGTAAGAACAACACAGAACTATAAAACCACTAATACCTGAGTATCACAATTACACCTACAGGGGGTTGTGGATATACAACCCTGTGTTAGTATCAGCTTAAGTTACAATCGGTGCAATAGAACTATGAACAAGAGCTAGCATGGCCGACCAAAGAAGAACCTCAGATTTGAACTGGCAGGTGACGGATCATTGGGTGTAAAGCACTGTGGAGGGTATGAAAAAGGTAGGAATGCTAAGGGGCTAGTAGCTACGGCTGCTTGGTTCATGGTGGCAGAAAGGCCGAAGGGTCCGATAGATTCAACAGTTTAAGGTTACCCAAGGAGTTTGCGAGGTCCCTATGGAGATACCATTCGGTGTATCGGAATGGATGCATGAGAGTTTGTAGTTCCGTTTGGTCAAACGTGTGTTCCATGAACTTGCGCCATCTCATAAAGAACCGTGGGGTAGAGCGAAAGTTCAAGACAATGGTATCCAGTCTCTCTAAGTAGAAAAGTGACGAGAGGGCCTTTCTGACCGCTGGTAGCCTCGGCGGATTTGGGCTGATCCAATGAGACATGATAGTCCTACGGGCCACTAGGAGGCATAGGTGAGCCCATTGGGGGGTGGAAAGCGAGCCCCCAGTTGTTGCGGGAGTAGGGGGAGGCGGCGGTTCGCAGCCAAACAGGCATATTAGGTAGTCCCTCGGGATCAGTGTGTCGGTAACTTCATTTACATAGGCAAGTACAGAGTCCCAGTATTCAACAATAGGTGCGCATTCCCATAGGCGGTGAAGCAGAGTCGGGCGGGGGGTAGAGCACCAAGGGCAATTTTCCTGGGTAGGGTCAGCCTTATTAAAACGGAAAGGGTAATACGCCCTGTGGATGATTTTGAATTGCGTCTCCCGCCATGTTTCTGATACGGTTAATTTGTGTACCCGTCTGTAGCCCTCGAGGATTGTGGTGGAGAGAGTGTCATCCTCAAATATTTGTGCCCATTTCTGAAATGGTTTGAGATGGTATTTGGCAGCCTGGTGCTCAATAAGATGAGAATAGAGGGTGGAGATGGAGTAATCGTTGTTGCGTAGGACTACATCAATGAAGGATTTTTGCAGGGGATTTGAGTCGGGGGCACAACAAGATCGTAAATAACTGACCATTTGGTGATAGTAAAAGACATGTGACGCTGGCAAACAGTATTCCCTTGACAAGGTTTGAAAGGATTTGAAGACGCATTGGGTGGCTAGGTACATTGAAGCGACACTGGTAAGTCCCTTGGCGTTCCATTGTTCAAAGGCTTTGTGCAGAGTGGACGGTGGGAACATTGGGTTGCCAAGTACCGGCAAGTGACAGGAAACACTAGAAGGCAACCCCAATAATCTACGGACCTCTCTCCATGCTATAACTGTATCCCTGATGAGGATACTGGACTTCATGTAGGTCGGTAGCTTGTTGGGGTTCGAATGTAGGATGGCAGGTAGAGTGTATGGAAGGGTCGAGGCTCCTTCTAGTACGGTATTGGAGTATTTGGATCTGCCTGATAGCCAGTCCAGGCCTTGTCTTAGCAAACAAGCCAAATTGTAAAAACGTATGTTGGGCAGGCCCGCCCCACCCTCAGACTTCGGGAGACATAGTTTTTGCAGCGCAATGCGAGATTTTTTGCGAGACCAGAGAAAGGCAGATAATGCCTTATGTAATGTAGTTACATCAGAGTGTTTAAGTAGAAGAGGTATGGTCTGCATGGGATAGAGTAGGCGCGCGAACGACACCATTTTAAATAAGTGGCATCTCCCAAAGAGTGAGAGGGGGAGGGCCGCCCAAACATCCAGCTCCTTAACAATTTTAGAGATTAGCGGTGGGAAGTTGAGTGAGTACAGAGTGGAAGGGTCTCTGCCTATGTGTATGCCCAAGTAGGTGATATGTTTCTTCGCTATGGCGAAAGGAGAGTGACCCACCCATTTGGCAGCTAATCTGGGGTGGAGCGATAAGATCTCGCTCTTGTCAAAATTAATTCGAAAACCTGAGCATAGTCGGAAGGCGTGAAATAGTTGTTGAAGTCTGTCAAAGTCCGCAAGGGGTCGTGTGGAGAATAACAATATGTCGTCTGCGAACAGGGCGGAACGGAGAGAATGAGAACCTATTGGAATGCCACTAACTCCGTCGGGGGAATTGAGTATTCGGGATAAAGGCTCGATAGCTATATTAAAGAGTAATGGGGAGAGTGGGTACCCTTGTCTAGTGCCCTTCATCAGAGGAATTGCGTCGGATATAAAGTCGGGGGTCACCAGTCGCGCAGTTGGGGATTCATACATTCGTCGTAGAAACTGCATAATCGGGCCCGAGAAACCAAAGTCCGTCATCACCCGGAACAGCCAGGACCAACTAATATTGTCAAAAGCCTTTTCGGCATCGAGCGACAGGACGGCAACGTCCTGTTCTGGGTGTAGTTTTGCATATTCTAATGCCATTAGGACCTTGCGTATATTTAGAGTGGCCGATCGTCCCTGAACAAATCCTGACTGTGCCGGGTGAAGCATAGGGGGTAACAATTGGGCTAAGCGAGACGCCACAATCTTGGATAATATTTTAACATCGACATTAATCAATGAGATTGGGCGGTAAGAGCCCGGAAGCGAGGGGTCTTTACCTTTTTTAGGAATTATTCTAATATGCGCCTGGGATCCTGTAGGAAGATAGGGGCCCCCATCCCACATATTTGCGTAGACATGACGTAGGGTGTCGGGAATGAAGTCTTTAGTCAGTTTATAGAATTCGGCAGTGTAACCGTCCGGGCCTGGGGCTTTAGCAGAGGACAATGAGGTGATCGTCTGTTTGACATCTTCAACGGTTATGGGAGCGTTGAGAGTCTCTAAGTGTTCCCTCTGAAGTTTGGGGAGGTGGACCCTAGCCAGGAAAGCGTCGGCCTCGAGTTGGTCTGTAGGATCCGCCGAGTTTAACTGCATATAATAGTCGACTAAGACTTTACTAATCTCAGTAGGCGAAGTGACTAACGTGCCAGCTGAGTTTTTCAGGGCAGAGACATGGGTAGGGCGTCTGGGTCCCGCGCACAGCCTCGCTAGAAGTTTGCCGGCCTTGTTACCATATCTGTGGAAGTGTAAGTTAGCGTACGAATTCTTAGCCAATTCTTGTTGTTCCGCCCAAAGGTCGAATTCACGCTTGGCTTTTCTCCAATCATGTATATTGTCAGATGTGCGGTTAAGTGTCAGGAGTTCATGAGCCGAGCGCAGAGCCTCACTCGCTCGTAGATAGCTTTGTCTGGCATGTCTCTTAAATTGCGCGGTGTATGAGATTATTTTACCTCTCAGGAAGGCCTTTCCTGCTTCCCAAAACAGGTTGGGGTTTGTGAGGTGTGGTTCGTTGTTAGAGGTGTATTCCTCCCATGCCGCAGAGAGCGTGTGTCGGAAGTCCTCACTGTTTGCCAGGTATGAGGGGAACCGCCATACGCGAGGGGAAGAGGAGGGTTGGGCATTTATCAGATGTATGGCAATGGGACTATGGTCAGAGATTCTAGCATCTGCAATTACTGAGTCACTGAGCATGGGAAGAAGTGCAGGGGAGGCAAAAAAGTAATCGATGCGGGAGAATGAGTTATGGGGTGGGGAGTAGAAGGTATAGTCGCGGTCAGTCGGATGTTCCAACCGCCATACGTCAAGGAAGTGTATGGAGTCCATGGCCTGTGTGAGCAACGACGGGGCTGAAGTCGGAGCGGTATGTCTGGGTAGAGTGCGCTTCGTGTCGCTTACCCGGTCAATAGTTGCGGACATAACTGAGTTAAAGTCCCCACCCACCAGATGTAGGGATCCCGGAGCAGCTAGAATCCATGTCACCATGTCTTGGAAGAATGAGATGTCAGGTGAGTTGGGCGCATATATGTTGGTGATGGCTATGTCTTTGTCCGCTAGGGTTAGGTGAATAGTAATTTTACGGCCCATCGAGTCAGTCTGTACATCCCTAAGAGTATGTCTCAGGTTTTTGTGTAGGAGTATGGCCACCCCAGCTTTGCGTCCTATGGCAGGGGAGCCATATACAGTCCCCACCCACAACTTACGTAGACGAGTTAAGTCATCCGTGGAGAGATGGGTCTCTTGAAGTAGTGCCACATCTGCCCGAAGACGCTTTAAGTGTCTAAGAATGGACATGCGTTTGTTCGGAGATTGCAGCCCCTTAACGTTCCATGAAACAACCTTTAGGTGATCCCCAGTCGCCGAAGAGGCCATATCTGAGCCGGAGTTATGTATTGAGCTAGTGGTGGGAAGCATAGTCCCCCTCCAAGAGTCACGTCAGCAGCCTGAGGGTCACCCAAACATTGCAAACTTTCTGAGGATACGGGTAAAACACAGGTAATCATATATAGTGCGAACATTAAGTAAGAACAAGGAGAAAATAAGAAAATAGCATAAAAACCATAATAACATAAAGGCCTAAACTCTAGGCATCTAACAGATAGGAGGGACTTCACTTTTTTCCACATGAAAGTGAGACGCATAGCAGGGCTCCCGCAGAACGCCAGGTCCCTATTCCCAACAATAGAACAAGAGCTTCGGGGGGGAATGCAGAGGGGAGGGTGGGGGGGGGGGGAAGGAGAGAAAGGGAACAGCTGGCTGTGCGAGGAGTGAGTTTCAAGGGGATAGCAGTAGCGGCAAAGCATATACACGGGGGGGGGGGATAAAAAGAAAAGTGAGGTGATACTACCCGCTTCACTCGGGTCTATCGGGATGAGAAGACTCCGAGATGTGTCCTCAGCGGCTGTCCGTGCAATCCGCGTGAGTGGTGTAGCGACTCCGCTTGTATGGTTGTTTGGTAGGACTGCCGGGTTGCTTGCGGGATGCGGATGGAGTAGTCGGTTGAGATGAGGAGCCGTCTTCAGAGTTGGTGAGGTCCATTCCTGGAGCAGCTGAGTCCAAGTATCGATCCGCCTCATCTGGTGATGTAAAAGTGAGGTGTTCTCCGGTCCTGGTTTGAATGTGGAGGATGGCTGGGTAGTGCAGGGAGAATCTGACCTGGTCACGGTGCAGGGTCGAACAGATGGTCGAGAAGGCTTTACGTTGTTTCATCACCTCGACAGAGTAATCTGCAAAAAGCAAAAGTTTGGCCCCATCAACCGAGAGGGAACGCGTGCGACGGAATGCCTGCATAATGGCAGTCTTGTCGGCATAGTTCAGATATTTCACAATGACGTGTCTGGGTTTGGCGCGATTCTCCGCGTATTGACCAAGGCGATGGGCACGTTCGACGGTGCAAGGTATGCGGAGTCCCAGTTGTTCAGGGATGATTTTGGCACATACGTTAGGGAGCTGGCCATTAGGGACGGACTCTGGCAGGCCAATAATGCGCATATTGTTCCTCCTGGAACGGTTCTCGAGGTCGTCCAATTTGCTCCAGAGTTCCCTGTTTTCAGTAGTCAGTCGGGCAAGCTGTGCAGACTGAGCGGTGGAGTCATCTTCCAAGGAAGAGATTCTGTCCTCATTTTGTGTGATCCTCTGGGCCTGAGACTGCAGTTCCAGGTGGAGCTGCTCAAGACCCCTTTGCACAGCAGCATCCACCGTGGCGGAGAGAGTGGGTCCCAGCAAGGCAACCACTTGCTGAGCGATGGCCGCCGGGGATGCAGGGTCGACTGCTTGTATATCCGAGGCAGCGTGTGTGTGAGGGGAATCTCCGGAGCATGGCTCGGCCGCCATCTTGGCTGCACTTGAAGCCGCGTCTACTGCGGGAGGCGCCGAGGATAAGACTCGGGCGTAGGATCGCTCTACAAAGCGATCCATCTGTGTCACCACAGCAGCGGGGGAAAGATGGGGTTACCCCGAAGTTGTGAGCGGGCGTTAATAGCCGATAATGGGAGGACGGCGGCGGGAGCAGCGTCTCCTCACTCCTGTCTCATGTGGCGCCGGAACCGGAAGTCCATAAAGCATATTTTAATCTAGAGATCAAAATTAGGGTGTGATATTACACAGAAAAGAGACACCTCAGTGCACAGTATGTAAGCAGGTTTAGTAGGCTTACTTTTAGAGAGATAAAAAAAAAAAAAAAAAAGGCAGGTTTATATCAATATATTGAAATTAGAATACATTATTTCACAGAAAACAGCCAGAAATCTTATACAGACTTGATGCACAATATGCAAACTGTTCTACTAGACTGTACTTTCAGATGGAGAGACCAAGCAGGTTTTATTATGAAATAATAATTAAAAAGTACTGTGGAAGTTCAATCCAGTGGCCAAGCTTGAACATCCATTAGCCTATTCGGTCCTTACTTTGTTGAGTGAATCTTCATTTTGGAGCAATTGTTTAATTTGCAGATGCAGAACCTGATTGCCTCCTACTATCGTGCATGCAGAACATTTGCTTCTCCCTTTAAGGCTGCCTGACATTATGAATTCAGGGGATTACTAACTTTATTAGCAACTATGATATTATGGGGGGGGGGTTAAAGAGATTGTATGGCTTCCTTTTTATTTTTTTAAATAACAAACATATCATACTTACCTCCACTGTGCAGTTTGTTTTGCACAGAGTGGCCCCGATTCTCAACTTCATGTGTCCCTCGGCGGCTTGTGCGGCTCCTTCTTGCATCATATAACCCCCCTAGGAGAAGCACTCCGGCCAATAAGAAGCGGGTTTGAGAACCGTTTTCTGATTGGTCGAAAAGCGAAGAGTCGCCTCTGAGGAAATGGGAGGAAACGGAAGCCACTGCAATGCCCATGGTAGAGCAGGGGAAGGAGAAGCTGCCGGTGAACCCCCGGAAGAAGTCCTGTCCACCATAGATGTAAGTGCTCCAGACCAGACTGACCAACTGTTTGCTTCCCCCCCAAAAATAATTTACCACCGGTCGCCACTGGTCAATATGCTATTGGCCGGATAGCAACTGGTTAAATGTTCACTATGGCAGTGCTTACTTTCCCATGCCTTTTTCTTTTTTTACAATAGCTTGCCTATTGGCCTGGATTATGGCCAGAATTTAGGGTCAAGATTTAGCCTCCGGCTACAGACTTCAGTACAATGCTAAGTTCAGGTTTCATGGATTTCAAACAGGACATGATGAACACCTAGTGAATCTAACCCAGGTAGGTTTGCCCATCAATAATTAACATGCTGTATTGGGCACAAGTGACAGGTCTGGCTTACTTGTAATGAAAATTAGTGAAGTTACTTTTGATTATCATTTCATGGACTCACCTCCAGAATATCTTGTACCCCAGCCGGTCACCCTGCACTCCATACCACAGGGGAAGGTGGTCTTGGAAGATGGCAGACAGATCGGCATGATGTGCTGAGTATAGTTGACAGGAGTGGCGAGCCGTATCAGGGCGATGTCCCCAGGACTGCCAACGTCTATATATTTACTATTGACGATGATAGAGCTTACAGTGGCAATAACTGAATGAGAGCTGATCACATACAGCCGGTGCATGCCCAAATATACTTTATAATTCGATACCCGGATCGGACTGCAGAAAGAAAACAGAACATAACATGTATACATGAGGATCCATCTACTGCAGAAGGCAATGCAATATCATTACTACAGTATCAATGATCTTGAGACTCTAATAAATGAAATACAACTTGTTTACAATGTGTTCTCTATTAATGGACTGGATGCTCACAAGCCCAATGATAAGAACTTAGACAGGATCATCCGAGTTTACTGAGGTGCAAAGTCACAGTAATCTCTATTGAAGGCTGAGAAGTGGAATGCAATTGTATGTATACATGTGAGCAGAGCTTTTTTTCTCAGAAAATAGGTGCAGGAACTCAACCACGACCTGTTCGTATTTCACAAACAGTAGAAGGGTCTTAAAGGGGCATTAAATACTATGATTGCATTACCTACAAAATGCAGAGTTCAGGGGGGTTACACACAGAGTGAAGAGCTGTAACTTGTAAACACATAAACCAGAATGCTGTGTTTACAAGTGATTGTGGTGAGCGGGCGCCAAAGGGTCTGAGCCAGAGGTGGTGGAACTGAGTTCCCCCAAGTTCCCCCTGAAAAAAAGCCCTGCATGTGAGACCTAAAAGGTTTAAAAAGGTCAATATATGTATATTTTTTTAAAAGATACAAAATAATGCAGCTCTGTATTTAATAAAGTGGCTGTAAACCTTTATATATATCCACTGATACACAGAAATGAAATAAATCCTTCTACATAAGTTGATTTTTGGGAAGATTTCACCCCATCCCCAATAAAAAAAGAAAAATCATACGGGGATCTACTATCATCATCCAATAGTAGACCCCCCCCTGTAATGAGGTGATGTGAAAAGTGCCCAATGTAAGGGAGCATAGAAGCTCTTTGCCACAGTTTCTGATGGTGGCTGGATCCCTCACACTGTTGATAAACTCTATGTAAGCAGTTTTGATAGGCCACAGTTTAAGACGGAAAAACAAGGCAGATTTAATCAATAAATAAATATTGTCATGTATTTGTAAGAGAAGTCCGGCCAACAGACGTGCACCTGCGCACAAGTACAGGCACACCAGCACAAAGAAGGACTTGTATTTGCGCATGCGCGTACGTGCACGTATGGGCACCAAGTAACCTTATTTAAATTTAACACTGACACATGAACATTGCTGACTGGTCTTTCAGCTAGTGTCTGTTTACCCGATCTGTTCCAAGTTTCCTGTGTCTTGACTCGGCTTCACCTAAACCTACTCTTTGATCTCCGCCTGCCTACCTGATCCCAGCTTGTGTCTGACTCCGCTTCTGCCTGATGTTCATGCACCTTGCTGCCCGACTGGGTACCAAACCCTGCCTGTGTCCCATCTCTGCCTCTGCCTCTCGTCTCGGTACTTGCTCTGTCCGGCTGTTGATGACTTCCTGGCTTACCTCCTGGCAACGCCTCCATCTATTGACCCACCGATATGAAGCTCCCGTTCTCAGAGTCTGCCCAGCGCTCTCCAGCCACCTGGTCCCTGCCAAGACTCAGCCAGCGCTATCCATTGGCCCTTGTACCACTCTGCATCCGTCACTCCCTGTCATCACTACCAGGGGTGTCAGACAGGAGGTGCAAGAAAAGCCCCCTCTCCAGCTTGATCTCCACCAGGTACCAGGTAGTATTATTTCACAAAAAATAGTGAGAAATTGTATGTAATTGTAATCGATGGACAGCATGCAAGCAGCGTTTTTAAGTTACAAATTAATAGGGAGAAACCAGGCAGATTTTTATCATGAAATACAAATTAGAGAGTATTATTTCAGAGACAATATCTGTTGATCTGCAGCCCTCTTAGCTCTGCATCCATTCAAGGTGCAGAATTTACACAGGATCTCTGAAAATAAGGGAGCTGGGAGCTAACGTTACATCAGTGAGGAGAGCTCTGAGAGCTGATTGGAGGGAAGGAACACACACCCCATCACACAGCACACAGCAAAAGAGCTGAGGTTGTCAATCACAGACTGTGCCCTCCCCTGTCACCATTTTTCTCTTGGTGTCATAAAAACTCCTCAGAAGTGACTCATGCATATAGCAGGGGGAAAGCAGCAAACAGGAACAACACTTAGTGCTCTTTAAGAGAAACTGCAGTCTGCTCACATAATTTGTAAAAAAAAAACATATTTGCCATTCTGAAGCTTCCCTCCAACCACTTTGCGTATTAGTATTTATTTATTTTTATTTCAAAAAGTTTTACATATTATTTTATATATACAGTATACTGTGATTCTGTACTTGCCAAATATGCTGCAGAAATCTCCCTCCACTGAATCTGGCTGCATCCATTTTAAGTGTGGGCAGCTGAAGCTGCTGCCTGTTCCCTTCCTGGATTTACACAGACGCGCACCTCCAGCTCTGCAGCTCTCATTGGCCCTCTTATGACTCACCCTACCTTCCTTCCTGGCAAACTCTCATGGTAGTTAGAGAGAGAGTTGTGCATGATGACATAAGCCTAGGCTAATGACCAGAAAAGAAACAGGAAGTGGGCTGTATAAGGGATTTACTATCCAAAGTTAAGACAACAACAAGGGCAGAAGATTTAATAGATGGAAAGATGAAAAAAATGACTGAAGTTCTTTAATTGAGACACTTACACACTATAGAGCGATATGCTTTGTAAATATTTAATGTCTGAGGTTTACAAACCCTTAAAAAAGTTTCTAATATAACAAACATGTCATACTTACCTGTTCTGTGCAATAGTTTCTGCTCTTCTTTTCGGGTTCCTCATCTGTGTTTCTGGCTCAAACAGTTCCCCCAGAGAAAGCTGCTTGCCCCGGGGGCACCTCTGCGTGCTCGCTCCCGAGCTGCTGCTCTATAAGACACATAAAGCCGCGGCTTGGCCCCCCGATCCCCCACTCTCTCCTCATTGGCTCACAAGATATGAGGGGTCCTCATCCAGCCAAGGCTATCATTAATATTGCTGGATCGAAGGGGGCTCAGGTAAGGATTGGGGGAGCCAGGGGAAGGCCACATAAGGTTTTTTACCTTTAGGTTGGGTTCATACCTATGTGAACTGGATGTGGGTTTCCCCATGTAAGGAGCCTGTGGCTGGCTTTCAATGGAGCCAGTTCACACATCTCCGATGTTAATTGCACAGGAGTCCCGTGCGTCTTTTGGTCAATTTCAGGTCCAAATTCAGCCAAAAATTTGGGGCTTAAAGAGGGGGGTTCACCCTTAAAACCACTTTCTCCCATCCCATCCAGCATACTGGCGTCAGCGCCAGTATGCTGTCTTTTTTTTTTTTATAGGTGTACTTACCTCTTAATAGATAATTTAATTTTCGTCCTACCGCGGGGTATGGCGCCGCTATATAGCATCACGCCTTCCGAAAACAGCCGACTAGCACTCGCAGGCGCAGGCGCCATATATAGCCGCGTCACGCCCTCCGAAAAAAGCCGAAATAGGACTCGGCTGTATACGGCGCCTGCGCAGTCAGCTCCTGGGTCTGTGCGCAGGCGCCGAGAACAGCCGAGAGCTAGTCGGCTGTTTTCGGAAGGCGTGACGCTATATAGCGGCGCCATACCCCGCGGTAGGACGAAAATTAAATTATCTATTAAGAGGTAAGTACACCTATAAAAAAAAAAAAAGACAGCATACTGGCGCAGACGCCAGTATGCTGGATGGGATGGGAGAAAGTGGTTTTAAGGGTGAACCCCCTCTTTAAATCGTACCTGAACCGGTAAATGGAGATGCACCGGACCCTTGCTGCGAGGTGCTCTGTGCTGCAGTGTGAACCTAACCTCATGTATTGAGTCCATGAAGGTAAAAAACCTTCAGCTTTTAGAACCACTTTAAATACAAGCAGTGTACGCACCTAAATTGGTATCAGCCTAGGGTTGCCACCTGTCCAGAATTCGCCGGACAGTTCGGGTTTCGAATAATGTGTCCGGGTTTCAGTCCACCCGAAATCTGGACACATTAATCAGACCAGGCGGTGGCTCCCCAAGTAACTGAGATAGTCACACACAAATCTGTTGCCGCTGCGGGCGGCTGTTTTGGGGCAGGTTTGGCATCACTGAAGGGTGGGGTGATGATGTCAGGAAGAGCAATTTGGCCACACCCACTGGCGCCCTCTGTGTGCTACATTACTCCCCTTGGGACACCCAAATGTGTCCCAGGTCTTTTATAATCCTATAGGCCCGGATTCACATACCTCGGGGCATCTTTATGCATCTTCTTTACGCTACGCCGGCGCAACGTTGAGAGGCAAGTATGGAATTCACAAAGAAAATGCTCCCAACGTTGCACCGGCGTAGCGTATATTCAAAGTCTAAGTCAAAGTAGGTTGAAGTGGGCGTTATACATTTAAATGAAGCGTGACCCCATGCAAATGATGGGCTGAGCTTCAAAAAACGAACGGCGCATGCGTCATACCTTGGACGCATTCCAGTGCAATGGTCACAGTTACTGTACATCGAAACAACTGGCTAAGATACGCCGAATCACTGCCTATGACGTGAACGTAACCTACGCCCAGCCCTATTCACGTACTATGTATACTGCGTAAACAACGTATAATTTGACGGCGTTCGTTCTCTGGTCCATACCTTTGCATGAGTTGCGCCTCCTACTTTACGCCGGACATAACCCTTACGCAAATCGCTTAAAACATGCGCCGGGCGCAAGTACATTCGTGAATCGGCGTATCTCCCTCATTTGCATATTTGCAACGTAAAGTTCCAAATGCGTCCAGCATAAATATGCGCCCCCTATACGCCGGCGTAGGCAAGTTACGTCGGTCGGATGAAGTCAGTTTTTTGGCGTATCTTAGTTCTATGGGCACGGCGCACAGATACGGCGGCGCATATTTACACTTACGCGGCTCATCTCGAGATACGTCGGCGTAAGTGCTTTGTGAATCCAGGCCATAGTGTTTACTGCAAAGAAAAAGAAAAATTGCCCTGTGCCACAAAAGTGTTCGGGTTTGGCTTGAAGAAAAGGTGGCAACCCTATATCAGCCTCTTATAGTCCCTCTACAGCAGGGATCTCTAAACTGCGGCCCGTGGGCCAGATAATGCACTTTGCTAGCCTTTATCCGGCCCTTGGGGCACTATTACTCTCGCTGATATGAGGCACTATTCCTCCCACTGACACCAACAGTGGGGCACCATTACTTCCACCGAGAACTTTGATTGGATACTATTCCTTCTACTAATAGGGGCACTACTGCTACTCCTATTGACCACCAACCCTGAGGCCATATTAATTCTCACTGATGCCAGGCCCTGGACATTTTCTGCCCACACTGGCCACAATTTGGCCATCCTAAAGTCTGAAGGACTATAAACTGGCCCTTTCTTTGAAAAGTTTGGAGACCCCTGCTCTACAGAAAAGCTCAGACTAGGGAAAGGATAAGCAGTACAAGGAGCCAACAAAATGAAGCATGCTGATAGAGGAAGAGAGCAGACTGGCAGGGGGATGAGCCCATCACTGTGCTGCTTCTTTTTCTCTATGCAATTACAGGCTGGAGGCGGGTTTGTGACAGCATAGGCTCAGCTGGGTTGATTGATGGTGGCCTTTATGTAACCTAAAAGGCTGAGCACTTCTAGAAGCAAAAAACACGTTCTTTTGGGGACAGCTATGGATTGAGAGTGAGAATTACAGCAAACCTGTTTTTTTTTTGTTTTTTTTATCCTTGAATGGGCTATTACATTTTTTGTACTGGAATTGAATTTTGAACTAAAAGTTTCCTTTCTCCTTATTTTAATTTGTTTTATATACCGTATTTATCGGTGTATACTGCATACTTTTCCCCCCTTAAAATAAGGGGAAAATCGTGGGTGCGTGATATATGCCGATACCCGCTTCCCGTGCTCAGTTTGAAGTGAGCTGCCGACATATACCGAGCGCAGTACACTCGGGTATATTCGACCAGGCTCGGCTTTGCTCGTGCTCACGCATAAACGTCACAGAGCATGAGCACGAGCGAAGCCGAGCCTGGCCGAATGTACCCGAGTGTACTGCACTCGGTATATGTCGGCAGCTCACTTTCAAACTGAGCGCGGGAAGCGGGGATTCGACTTGAGACATCGCTGGAGAGGCCGGGAGGACACCACTGGAGCCGAAGACGGACGCCGGACCGGACGATGGACGCCGCGCAAGACACCAAAACTGTAAGTACTAAAAGTACTAAAAGTTTTTTTTTTACAGGCCGACATTAGGGGTGCGCGCTATACGAAGGAGTGTGCAATACCCTAATAAATACAGTATTTTAGATTCATATGGAGGCTAATTATGTAGTATTATTTTTTTTTATTTTTTTTTACATACCGACCGACATATTCAGGTAGATGGGAGCATCTTTGCTCTGGAGTAACGCTTCTCATTTACGTTACTCTGGCGAAATTTTAGGAGCAAGTGCTGTTATTCATGAAGCACTTGCTCCTAAAGTTGCGGCAGCGCATCGCAAATGAGCCGGCGGAATTCAAATTGGGCGGGTACGGGGCGTGTATTATTAAAACTAAGTGCGATCCCGCGGCGAACGTACTGCGCATGCGTCGAGTGTCAATGCATCCCAGTGCGCATGCTCCAAATTCTGTCAGTGAACGTCAATGACGTCACATCCCCATTCATGAACGTTTTACGCAAGCGACGCGATTATTTTTTTTCCCGACGCGATGACGACGCCTATACTTAACATAGGATACTCCACTAGGGGGCTGCTTTATCTTTACGTCGCGTATCGCTTCCGGAAACGTCGTAAAGTCACTGCGTCGCGCCCGAAAAAGATCGTGAATTTCCGACTCCCGCTGATTAACATATTTTTTCAGCGTTAATCAGCGGGAACGCCCCCGGCGCCATTTTTAAGTTGAAGTAACGATGCAATGGCGAAACTCAATTGCGCCGATCGCATCGGAACTCCAACCCGGCGTTTCTTGTTTTCTGGTTACAGAAAACAAAAACGCCGGCTTAAAGTGACAGTTAGGCTGGCGGATCAATGGATACTCCAGCCTAACTCTACCTGAATCTGGCCCGAGGTGTTTGAGATGCACTTTGTTGCTGTTTGAGGTAACCAGAAGTGAGCCAGGATCAGCAACAAAGGGAACGTTTTCATGCAAACATCAACACACAAAGGCTCAATCCACAGGCTGATTACCAGAAAGTAGGTGGCAGTACGGGAACAACAGGTAGAACCATTATTGAAGATCATGATTTCATCAAAGATTGTATGGCTCAGAACAGTGGGAAACAAAGTCTTACTTTGGAAGTTTGCAGCCAGGGTGACCAAGCTGAGGTGTCCCCCCTCCACACACACCAATAGACAAACGGTCATCGAGTAAAAGAAGCAGCTGGCAACTCCATAACATCAAGCGTATTTATTGTGAAGTAGGGATGAGCTTCGTATTTGAGTCAAACTCGTGTTCAATTTGAACATCGTATGTTCGATCGTTCGTCGAATTACGAACATTTTGGGCCGTTCGCGCCAAATTCGAGTGACGTTTCACGGCCCATAATTCACTGCGGCATCGCAGTGCATTGCTGGCTGATGATTGGCCAAGCATGCACTATGATCCGCATGCTTGGCCAATCACAGCTTGCAAAAAACGGAGAGCCATAATTGGCCAAAGCCAGGGTGGCTTTGGCCAATTATGGCTCAGGGGGTTTGATACACGCCCCACACTATATAAGGCCGCCTGCAGGTCGGCCTTGTGTAGTGTGTTGCGGCGGTTAAAAGAGAACAGAGAGAGACAGAGAGAGAGATAGAGAAAGTGTCATTTTTAGTAGGTAGATAGAGCAGGCAGGCTAGTCAGTTAAAGTTACAGGACCAGATTCACGTACGAGTTACGCCTGCGTATCTCCAGATACTGTACGCCGTCGTAACTCTGAGTGAGCGGCGTCGTATCTATGCGCCTGATTCTTAGAATCAGTTACGCATAGATTTGTCTTAGATTCGACCGGCGTAAGTCACTTACACCATCGTATCTAAGTTGCATATTTACGCTGGCCGCTAGGTGGCGTTTTCGTCGATTTACGCGTCAAATATGCAAATGAGCTAGATATGCCGATTCACAAACGTACTTGCGGCATAATTTTGAGCATGCGCACAGAGATACGTCCACGGCCGGCGCATGAGCAGTTCGTTCGGCACGTCATTTACGTTGGGTCACTGTTAATTTCAATACAACACGCCCCCTACAAGCCTAATTTGAATTACGCACACTTATGCCGGCAAAATTACGCTACGCCGCCGCAACTTACGGAGCTAGTGCTTTGTGAATACAGCACTTGCCTGTAAAAGTTGCGGAGGCGTAGCGTAAATAGGATACGCTACGCCCGCACACGGATACGCTATTATACCTGAATCTAGCCCAACATCTTCCCGTTCTTCCTAGTGACATGTCACTGATCGTCTGTTCCCTGTCATCGGGAACAGCGATCAGTAAGTGTCACGGCAAGCCACGCCCCTAACAGTTAGAAGCACTTCCTGGGTCACACTTAACCCCTTCAGCGCCCCCTACAGGTTAACCCCTTCACTGCCAGTGTCATTTTTACAATAATCAGTGCTATTTTATAGCACTGATCGCTGTATAAATGACAATGGTCCCAAAATGCTGTCAAAAGTGTCCGATGTGTCCGCCATAATGTCGCAGTCACGATTAAAATCGCAGATCACCGGCATTACTAGTAAAAAAAAAAAAAAAAATGCCATAAAACTATCCCCTATTTTATAGACGCTATAACTTTTGCGCAAACCAATCAAAAAACACTTATTGCGATTTTTTTTTTTTTACCATATGTAGAAGAATACGTATCGGCCTAAACTGAGGAAAACATTTTTTTTTTTTTTTTTTGGGGGGGGGGGATATTTATTATAGAAAAAAAATATTGCTTTTGTTTTCAAAATCGTCGCTCTATTTTTGTTTATAGCGCAAAAAATAAAAACCGCAGAGGTGATCAAATACCACCAAAAGAAAGCTCTATTTGTGGGGAAAAAAGGACGTACATTTTGTTTGGGAGCCACGTCGCACGACCGCGCAATTGTTGCAAAAATTGGCCTGGTCTTTGGCCAGTGAAATGGTCCGGGGCAACTTTTTACCTTTTATCTATATAACCACAATGAAATAGCATGTGGACTCAGAAGCGGAATGAAGGGCCCGATATTAGCACTCACACAGGGGCTTTTGGTGACGTAAACCAATCAGTGACGATCAATGAGGCCCACTTTACAGAACACTGGATCAATAAACTTGTACATGATTGATTTTTAAAAAGATTTGTCCAAAAGCAGAATGATTGGTGGTTGATGGAAGAATTGGTTTAGGTCACATGTTATACTCACTGGTCAATGCAATGTGCTGCCGTCATAACCCACTCTGGTGAGATCAGGGAGCCCCCACATAAATGTTTTCCATCTGTAACAGCGACCTGCCAGGGCCACTCTCCCTCCAACGAATCCGTACCGCCAACTATCCGACGGGACACCGAGGGGGAACCGCACACTGAATCTGCAGCACCAAAGGCATTGTCGGCTAAAAAGCAAAAAAAAAAAAGTTTTAATTCGTATAGTTTATAAATATTTTCTTTAACCTTTCATGTGACAACACTGAAGAAATGACACTTTGGGCCAGATTCTCAAAAAATGGCGTATCTGGCGGCGTTGCGTATCGTATCGCAGTTACACTACGTCTACGCAAATTACTGGAGCAAGTGCCGTATTCTCAAAGCACTTGCTCCGTAATTTTCGGCGGCGTAGCGTAAATGCGGCGTCGTAAGGCCGCGTAATTCAAATACTGAAGGAGGGGGCGTGCTGTATTTAAATTAAGCGCGCCCCCGCGTCAAACGAAGTGCGCATGCGCCGGCCGGGAAAAAGGCCCAGTGCGCATGCTCCAGCTCACGTCGGAAAGCGTCGTTGAAACCGACGTCAAAACGACGTGATCGTCACTTACGCAATTCCCTATTCGCGAACGACTTAGTAAAACGACGTAACCGACGGAAAAAGACGAAGCTGACCCGACGCCATACTTAACATGGCAACGACGGCACTTCGGAAACATACCCCTTATACAGCAGGGGTGACCTTACGCGTACGCAACCTACGTAAACGACGACGGGGCGGCGTAAAAACGTTCGGGAATCGGCGTATTAGGCTCATTTGCATAGGCAAATGAGAAAACAACGTAAAGGCCACCTAGCGGCCAGCGTTGTCATTACATCTAAGATCCGACGGTGTAATTGCTTTACACCTGTCAGATCTTTAGTGTATCTATGTGTAAGTGCTTCTAAGAATCACTCGCATAGATACCCATTGAAAAAAACTGCGATACGACAGTGTTTCTGAGATACACCGTCGTATCTCTTTTGAGAATCTGGCCCTTTGTATCTACAATGTTGTGTAGTGAGTGTACAGCTTGTATAACAGTGTACATTTGCTGTCCCCTCAAAATAACTCAACACACAGCCATTAGTGTCTAAACCTCTGGCAACAAAAGTGAGGACACCCCTAAGTGAAAATGTCCAAATTGGGTACCAAAGTGTCAATATTTCACAGTCAGTTACTCACATGATCATCACAGGAGTCCGACTCCTAAGAGTCACAGCAGCAGGCGCTGGCAGGTCCCCCTGCCATGGTAATGGGTGAAGAGCAAAGCATCGGCTGTGGCGCCTGAAAAAAAAATGACTGCTGCCCGCCCCCGACAGGCACACTGGGCATGTACCACCGCTAGTCTGGAAAGCCCGAAAATGCTTGGCGAATCTCGGGCAGACGGCGCATGTGCAGTGGCGTCTAAGCGCCGGGCGGCGCCATTTTTAAATGCTGTCCACCAAATGGTAAGTCACACTGAGCCCCTGGCCCTGCATGCATCTACTTTTTCAGATAAAAATAAAAAATAAAAAGTATTTACTTTTTATAGCCAGCCTACACACAGAAGGGAAGGAGGCTATACGGGAATTAACATAAGAAACAAATAAGTAAAATACAATAAAATAATATATAAAAATAACATGTTTACTACATAATTGCATTGGTAATGGCAATTACATACATGTATGTAATGTATGCATGTATGTAATGTATGCATGTATGTAATGTATGCATGTATGTAATTGGGGGGGGGGGCACATGATTAGCTTGCACAGGGCACTTGAACACCTAAGGCCGGCCCTGGCCTTAACCCTCTTGGGCATTAAGGTCACCAGAGCTTCACAGGTTGCCACCGGAGTCCTCTTCCCCTCCTCCATGACAACATCACAGGGCTGGTGGATATTAGAGATCTTGCGCTCCTCTACCTTCCGTTTGAGGAGCCTCACAGAAGATCAATAGGGTTTAGGTCTGGAGACATGCTTGGCCAGTCCATCACCTTTACCCCCAGCTCCTTTAGCAAGACAGTGGTGGTCATGGAGCTGTGTTTGGGGTCGTTATCATGTTGGAATATTGCCCTGCGGCCGAGTCTCTGAAGGGAGGGGATCATGCTCTGCTTCAGTATGTCACAGTACATATTGCCATTCATGGTTCCTCCAATGATCTGTAGCCCTCCAGTGCCGGCAGCACTTATGTAGGCCCAGACCATGACACTCCCACCACCATGCCTGACTGTAGACAAGACACACTTGTCTTTGTACTCCTCACCTGGTTGCCGCTACACACACCTGACACCATCTGACACCAAATACATTTATTTTGGTCTCATCAGAATATTTAATCATTGGGCCCAATTTGGACATTTTCACTTAAAGTATTACAACATGACCATGACCCCAAACACACCTCCAAGATGACCACCTCCTTGCTAAAGAAGCTGAGGTTAAAGGTGATGGACTGGCCAAGCATGTCTCCAGACATGTCTCTAAACCCTATTGATCATCTGTGGGACGTCCTCAAATGGAAGATAGAGGAGCGCAAGGTCTCTAACATCCACCAGCTCTGTGATGTCGTCATGGAGGAGGGGAAGAGGACTCCAGTGGCAACCTGTGAAGCTCTGGTGAACTCCATGCCCAAGAGGGTTAAGGCAGTGCTGGAAAATAATAGCGCTGAATACTCCTTGTAAACAGATAAGATCACTATTTAAACTGTGTTGTTGCGATTTAGAGAAAGTCGGAAGGACGAAACGTCAGGGAGTGACCTCAGGACACACAGGAAGCATTACACTGTGTGCTGCGTTCCAGCTGCTCTCCAGTGTGTGTTAGTAGAGCGGTGTCTAACCACGGTGGACGGGACTGACACATGCAACGATATACCACTGTAAGCTTAGGAAACCAGCCCGGTATTTGCTGGTTACCGTATTTATCGGGGTATAGCGCGCTCCCGCGTATAGCGCGCACCCCTAAAGTGGCCCCCATTCCTGTGAAAAAAAAGTTTTTTGTGAGTTTTGTAGTTTTTTTGTACTTACAGTTTTGGTGTCTTGCGCGGCGTTCATCGGCGGTCTTGTCGGGTCCGGCTGCGGCTTCGGGTGTCCTCTTCGTCGGGTCCGGCGTGCGTCTGCGGCTTCAGGTGTCGGGTCCGGCGTGGGTCTGCGGCTTCGGGTGTCCTCCTCGACGGGTCCGGCTTCCTTCTGCGGCGTCCTCCACGCTCGATCTCCGCTTTCCCGCGCCGAATTTTGAATTTTGAATACTCCGCCTGCATATACCGAGCGCAGTACACTCGTGTATAGTCGGGCAGGCCGACTATACACGAGTGTACTGCGCTCGGTATATGCAGGCGGAGTATTCAAAATTCGGCGCGGGAAAGCGGGTATCGGCGTATATCGCGCACCCACGATTTTGCCCTGATTTTCAGGGCAAAAAAGTGCGCGGTATACGCCGATAAATACGGTATTTTAAACCACCTTTTAATTTATGCTGTTAACCATATTAATGCGCTGATTGATACAGCTTGTGGAAGTTGGAGGAATTCGAATGGAGCAGAGATTCAGAGCTGGTAGAACTCTACCATCTGGTGAGTACATTCCCTTAAGGGTAATTTGTGTCCCACCACGAGTCATCGTGGGACAACATCAGTTGCAGTGAGTCTGTTCCCCTCTAGTGGTCAGTTTGGACACTGTGTCATCATCTACTGAAGACAGAGTGAGCAGACATCCCAAATGAGATTGAAGGATCATGAGATAAGGAGGAGCCAGGAATTTTACTTGAGGCAGACTGTTGCAGATTACAAGTTCCAGCTGGCTGGGAGAAAGAGCAGAATGCTCAGTGAGGAGATATATAGCCTGGTCTGTGGAAGTCTCTTGGGACCATGGCCTTCAGCTGTGAGTAGGGATCCGGACGGTCGAAAGGATATGAACCGGTGGCGTGGAAATCCTCTGGCGGGCGTGTGGATGCATTCATCATCGCCAGCATCTGGTAGGCTGAGTGATAGTTGATGGTCACCCTTGTCTCCATCGGCACATCCAGCATCTCAAGGTGTGCGGTCAGGCGCCCAACACTGGTCTCAGATTCTCTTCAGGAACCATCCCAGGACCTGCTATGAAGCTTAACTTCATCAGGATTGGTAAGTGGGGAGAAGCTCACGCTCTATATACGCCTAAGGACACTGCATACAGACACCTTTACTCCATACCCCTTCACTAAAGCCTCAACAAGGAGACAATTTGCACATGCTGTTTGCTGTACTGGATGTTCTTGTAACCTCTCTGGGCCCTAGTAAAAGTGGTTGTAAACCCTTGTTTTGTTTTGTTTTTATTACAAACATGTCATACTTACCTCCACTGTGCAGTTAGTTTTGCACAGAGTGGCCCCGATCCACGTCTTCTGGGGTCCCCCAACGGTGCTTGTGGCTCCTCCCCACATCGGGAAACCCCCTAGGAGAAGCACTCTTCCTGGGGTTTACCATGCGGGCGCGCTTCCGAGTCCAGCATTTGCGTCCATAGACAGGAATGCCCGACTCGGTGCTGACCCTGGTGCCTGCATCGTTGGATTTGATTGACAGCAGTGGGAGCCAAAGGCTATGCTGCTATCAATCTATCCAATCAAGAGCCGAGACCCCAGCCAGAGAGGGTGTGTGAATCTTCGGTGTGGGGATGAACAGGCTCAGGTAAGTAAAACGGGTGGGTGTCTGGCGGGCGGCTGGTCAGGAACAAAAGGATAGGATAGGATGCATCAAGGTGAAAAAACAAGAGCTTTTACAATCCCTTTAAGCTAGCGAAAGACACTGAACATTTACACTACAAGAACTTCTCCACTCCCCCCCACCACCCACTTAAAGGACGTTGTGCACAATATCTGCCCACAATTAGGTGAACTCTTCTCAGCAGAGGCAGCTCTAGGCTTTGTGAGGCAAAATTTAGACATGAGGCCTCCCCACTCACGGCTATAATAGGAAAAATAATTCAAGCAAGATAAATGGCTGCAGAAAATGCACGGATCTAGCACACAGGTGATCAGCACAACTTCCAGGGCACCCTCCTCTCCCATCAGACATATTCAGCCAATGCAAGAAGGGGGAGAGAGGGGGAGGTGAGAAAAAGAGAGAGAGCGGTAATATAGAGATCCGATGAGGCCAACATTAGTATTAATCACAGGCAAATTAGGCGAGCCGCGAGGCCCCTGTGAGTGCAAGGCCTTAGACGACCGCCTAATTTGCCTAATTAGAGAGCTGCCTCTGCTTCTCATAAATTAAGAGATACATTCTCAGTAATCTGTTGTTCCATAATTGTGTCGTATAGTTTATTGAGCTCTTAATGTCAGAGGTTAAAGGGAGCAGTCTGGTATAAAAGGTCATTCTCCTCCTCTATATACCTGCAGTCATAGGCTCTTTCAGATTCTACTGGTTGCGTTCATTCAATTTACTGTAATTGTTATGCATTGCATGCTTGTTATATATTGTATGTGCTAAGAGTCAGAGTTTAATACTAAAATAATATTTGCCGAAGACATTATTGCTCTATCTGCTTAAAGTGATTGTAAAGGCTCTTTTTTTTTTCCCTATAAAAATAAAAAAAACATGTTATACTTCCCTCCTCTGAGCAGTGGATTTGCACAGAGCAGCCCGGATCCTCCTCTTCTCGGGTCCCCCTTTTGTGCTCCTGGCCCCTCCCTCCTGCTGTACAGCAAGAATCCTTTCTATCAATAAAATATTTGGGAAAAAGAATTGCTCTGCACTTGTGTGATCCTAGCCTAATCAATGTCACTGGTTACCAGGGATCTGCCAATCATTGTTCTGTGACTCAGGGAGTCGCTCCGCGTCTCACGTACCTCTGTTTACTTTGGTATTATCATTTGTAAATTCCCCGTGAGACGGCTGAGCTCGGTATTTATATCTGACTCTGTGACAAGCTTCATATCTCAGACAGCCTTTGTCTGCCACCAATGAGACGTCTCATTGAAAAGAACCGGAAAACAACATAGTGTCACGTAGGAGAGTTTTTATGTCAAAAAGAAAAGATTGTGAGTTTGTCTCAAAGTTAATGCCTTGTACAAAATAAAAGTACCCTCATCCAATCATTACATGCAAAAGAAAAGGAGGTGGGGACAGTTGCTGAATCTGCCTTCCTACAAAAAGTGTGGGGGGGGGGGGGGGGGGGTTATCTCGGTATGATGTCCTTCCATGATCGCCCCCCGCTGCACACCCCCTGCGGCGAGAGGGCGGCGCGCTCTGTGATTGCCATCTCCATCGGACACAGCTAATCACTGATCAGGGCAAAGAGCCAATCTGCAGCTCTTTACCATGTGATCAGCTGTGTCCAATCACAGCTGATCATTATGTAAACACAAGCCGGTTATCAGCATTCGTGTGCTCACGTTGACAGCCTGAGGAGAGCCAATAGCCGGCTTGTTTAAACGGGACATCAGCACTGATAACTGGGGCACTGATTATTCATTTTATGATGATCAGTGCAATCCCAACAGTGCCCATCAGTGCTGCCTATCAGTGACAACCAGTGCTGCCAATCAGTGCCCAGCAGTGTTGCCAATCAGTGCCTACCAGTGCTGCCAATTAGTGCTCATCAGTGCTACCAATCAGTGCCCACCAGTGCTGCCAATCAGTGCCCACCAGTGCTGCCAATAAGTGCTCAGCAGTGCTACCAATCAGTGATCATCAGTGCTACCAATCAGTGCCCACCAGTGCTGCCAATCAGTGCCCAGCAGTGTTGCCAATCCGTGCTGCCAATCAGTGCCCACCAGTGCTGTCAATTAGTGCTCATCAGTGCTACCAATCAGTGCCCACCAGTGCTGCCAATCAGTGCCCAGCAGTGTTGCCAATCAGTGCTCATCAGTGCTGCCAATCAGTGCTCATCAGTGCTGCCAATTAGTGCCCATTAGTGCCTCCTCATCAGTGTCACTTATCAATGCCACCTATCAGTGTGCCAACTATTAGTGCAGCCTCATCAGTGCCTCCTCCTCAGTGACCACCAGTGTTACCTCATCTGTGCCCATCAGTGCAACCTATCAGCGCCCAGTCAGCGCAGTCTCATCATCGCATTCCAGTGAAGGAGTAGAATTACCTGTTTGCAAAATATTATAACAAATTTTGAGAATCTTTTTTCATTTATTTAGCAAAAAAAAAGGAAAAACCCCAAAGGTGATTAAATACACGGTAAAAAAAAAAAAAAAACACAAAAAAATCTCTGTTTGTGTAAAAATAAACATGATAAAAAATGTTATATGGGTACAGTGTTGCATGACCGCGTAATTGTCATTCAAAGTGTGAAAGAGCTGAATCATTTAAGTGTGACAACTATGCAAAAAAATAAATAAAAATCAGGCAACAGGCAATTTTTTTTTTTCATAGCAATGTATAAGTACCTTTTTTTACTTCAGTAAAGGTTTTGTGGAATAAAAAAGAACAAAAATGCTCTGGGAGCAAAAAGGCTAAATTGCTCCTGAAGGTTTATGGAAAGAAAAAATATATATTGACAGTACACAAAGACAATCAAATACAATCGATAAAAAAAAATATTCATTAAAATGTAATTATCCAGTCTAAAATTTGTTTCACGTAATGGCATCCTGGGTTCAACTCTCTTTGATGTATTGCTGTGGTATCTTAGAATTAGTATATTGCTGTGTTATCTTATGCCGCGTACACACGATCGGATTTTCCGACAACAAATGTCCGACGTGAGCTTTTGGTCGGATATTCTGACCGTGTGTAGGCTCCATCGGACATTTGCTGTTGGAATTTCCGACAACAAATGTTTGAGAGCTGGTTCTCAATATTTCCGACAACAAAAGTTGTGGACGGAAATTCTGATCATGTGTATCCAATTCCGACGCACAAAAATCCTACGCATGCTCGGAATCATTGTACTTCATCTTTCTTGGCTCATCGTAGTGTTGTACCTCTCCGCGTTCTTGACGTTTGGAATTTCCAATTAACATTTGTGTGACCGTGTGTATGCAAGACAAGTTCGAGCCAACATTCCTTCAGAAAAAAAAAAAAAAAAATCCACGGTTTTGTTGTCGGAATGTCCGGTTGTGTGTACACGGCATTAGAATTTGTATATTACTGTGGTATCTTAGAATGTCAATAGATGTAAGAAAAACCTTATTTTTTTCTCTGAATTTAACTAAATTAATTTAAATAAACTCCCCATCCCCTTCAAAAAAAGCAAGTTCTAAATAAATAAAAGGAAAGAGTAGATTGTATTTTTTGTAGCAAGTTTGATGCCTTCGTCCCATCAAAGTATTGTAAAGAAAAGGGGAGGCTAAAATGGACTTTAGTGGCATCATCACTGGCAGTGGCAACTGATAAACAGTCAAGATTATAATATAAAAGAATATTTATTATAAAGTAGAAAAAGTTCATAACATTTACAAAAAAAATATTGATTGTGACAACCATGAATCAACTCATCATTGACATTCTGTTACCAATGCTCTATCCAATCACCAGCAGTTGTGCAGCGTATACAGACTCTACGGCCCGGATTCACAAAGCACTTACGCCGACGTATCTCCCGCGTAAGTACAAATATGCGCCGTTGTATCTGTGCGCCGAACCCACAAACTTAGATACGCCTAAAAACAGACTTCATCCCACCGACGTAACTTTCCTACGCCGGCGTAGAGTGGGCGCGTATTCACGTTGGACGCATGTGGCGCTCCCATTGATTTTCTATGCAAACGAGGGAAAAATGCCGTTTCACGGACGTACTTGCGCCCAGCATATGATTTAAGCGTTTTGCGTAAGTCTTACGTTCGCCGTAAAGTTATGCCCCATAGATGAGGCGCAACCCACGTTTGGCGTAAAGTTATGCCCCATAGATGAGGCGCAACCCACGTTTGGCGTAAAGTTATGCCCCATAGATGAGGCGCAACCCACGTTTGGCGTAAAGTTATGCCCCATAGATGAGGCGCAACCCACGTTTGGCGTAAAGTTATGCCCCATAGATGAGGCGCAACCCATGCAAAGGGAACGCAAGCCTACGTATTGTACGTTGGACGTCTGTGAATATGGGCCGACGTGGGTCTGGCTGGGCGTACAGTGCCTTGAGAAAGTATTCGGCCCCCTTGAACTTTGTGACCTTTTGCCACATTTTAGGCTTCAAACATAAAGATATAAAACTGTATTTTTTTTGTGAAGAATCAACAACAAGTGGGACACAATCATGAAGTGGAACGAAATTTATTGGATATTTCAAACTTTTTTAACAAATAAAAAACTGAAAAATTGGGCGTGCAAAATTATTCAGCCCCCTTAAGTTAATACTTTGTAGCGCCACCTTTTGCTGCGATTACAGCTGTAAGTCCCTTGGGGGGTCTTTTTCAGTTTTGCACATCGAGAGACTACAATTTTTGTCCATTCCTCCTTGCAAAACAGCTGGAGCTCAGTGAGGTTGGATGGAGAGCGTTTGTGAACAGCAGTTTTCAGTTCTTTCCACAGATTCTCGATTGGATTCAGGTCTGGACTTTGACTTGGCCATTCTAACACCTGGATATGTTTATTTGTGAACCATTCCATTGGAGATTTTGCTTTATGTTTTGGATCATTGTCTTGTTGGAAGACAAATCTCCGTCCCAGTCTCAGGTCTTTTGCAGACTCCATCAGGTTTTCTTCCAGAATGATCCTGTATTCGGCTCTATCCATCTTCCCATCAATTTTAACCATCTTCCCTGTCCCTGCTGAAGAAAAGCAGGCCCAAACCATGATGCTGCCACCACCATGTTTCACAGTGGGGATGGTGTGTTCAGGGTGATGAGCTGTGTTGCTTTTACGCCAAACATAACGTTTTGCATTGTTGCCAAAAAGTTGGATTTTGGTTTCATCTGACCAGAGCACCTTCTTCCACATGTTTGTTGTGTCTCCCAGATGGCTTGTGGCAAACTTTAAACAACACTTTTTATGGATATCTTTAAGAAATTGCTTTCTTCTTGCCACTCTTCCATAAAGCCCAGATTTGTGCAGTATACAGGGACTGATTGTTGTCCTATGGAAAGAGTCTCCCACCTCAGCTGTAGATCTCTGCAGTGCATCCAGAGTGATCATGGGCTTCTTGGCTGCATCTCTGATCAGTCTTCTCCTTGTATGAGCTGAAAGTTTAGAGGGACAGCCAGGTCTTCATAGATTTGCAGTGGTCTGATACTCCTTCCATTTCAATATTATCGCTTGCACAGTGCTCCTTGGGATGTTTAAAGCTTGGGAAATCTTTTTGTATCCAAATCCGGCTTTAAACTTCTCCACAACAGTATCTCGGACCTGCCTGGTGTGTTCCTTGTTCTTCATGATGCTCTCTGCGCTTTAAACGGACCTCTGAGACTATCACAGTGCAGGTGCATTTATACGGAGACTTGATTACATACAGGTGGATTATTTTTATCATCATTAGACATTTAGGTCAATATTGTATCATTCAGAGATCCTAGCTGAACTTCTGTAGAGAGTTTGTTGCACTGAAAGTAAAGGGGCTGAATAATTTTGCACACCCAATTTTTCAGTTTTTTATTTTTTAACAAAGTTTGAAACATCCAATAAATTTCGTTCCACTTCATGATTGTGTCGCACTTGTTGTTGATTCTTCACAAAAAATTACAGTTTTATATCTTTATGTTTGAAGCCTGAAATGTGGCAAAAATTCGCAAAGTTTCAAGGGGGCCGAATACTTTCGCAAGGCACTGTAGGTTACGTTCACGGCGTACACAGTGATCCGGCGTATCTTAGGCAGTTGTTCCGACGTGGTTGTACGCATGCGCACGGGGATATGTCCACGTCTCGACACATGCACAGTTCATTTTAAGTACTTGTCTGGCGCCGGTGTATGTGAATCCGGGCCTACATGTTTCACGGTTTACTTGGTAATATCCGCTTCCTCAGGAGCCATACATAGGCACATATTTTGTTAGAAGGTGTACATGGAATTTGTCAAATAACTAAAAATAAAGAAATAAACATGAGTATATTCAGACATTATGGAAATATTACAATTTTGCATATAGAAAAAAGTACATCCATCTGGGTTTGTATCGGCAGATGGATGTACTTTTTTTCTATATGCAAAATTGTAACAACATATTTCCATAATGTCTGAATATACTCATGTTTATTTCTTTATTTTTAGTTATTTGACAAATTCCATGTACACCTTCTAACAAAATATGTGCCTATGTATGGCTCCTGAGGAAGTGGATATTACCAAGTAAACCGTGAAACATGTAGAGTCTGTATACGCTGCACAACTACTGATGATTGGATAGAGCATTGGTAACAGAATGTCAATGGTGAGTTGATTCATGGTTGTCACAATCAATATTTTTTTGTAAATGTTATGAACTTTTTCTACTTTATAATAAATATTCTTTTATATTAGAATCTTGACTATTTATCAGTTGCATAGATAGACGATGCCACTAAGGTCCATTTTAGCCTCCCTTTTCTTTACAATAAGCAGCTTGATAGACAGAATTGACCTGTTTGGCAGTAGTGATGAGGCGAACACCCCTGGGTTCGGTTTGCACCAAAACCTGCGAACAGACCAAAAGTTGAACTTTAGAACCCCATTAAAGTCTATGGGACTCGAAGAATTAAAATCTTAAAGCGGTATTTCACCCTAAATATAAGATCTCCCATGTGATCCAGCATACTGGCGTCAGCGCCAGTATGCTGTTTTTTTTAAATCGCACACTTACTGTATTATGCCGGAATTTCTTTTTTTTCCCCCGTGGTGGACGGCGCCAGTATAGCGCGTCACATCTTCCAAAAATACCCGATATGGACTCGGGTAATCTCGGCGAAAATGCGGCGCCTGCGCACAGACCTAGGAGCTGACTGCGCAGGCGCCGTATTTCTCCGAGTCCTACGGCTATGGCGCGTCACGCCCTCCGAAATAGGACTCGGAGAAATACGGCGCCTGCGCAGTCAGCTCCTAGGTCTGTGCGCAGGCGCCGCATTTTCGCCGAGATTACCCGAGTCCATATCGGGTATTTTAGGAAGATGTGACGAGCAATACTAGAGCCGTCCACCGCGGGGGAAAAAAATGAAATTCCGGCATAATACAGTAAGTGTGCGATTAAAAAAAAAAAAAAACCAGCATACTGGCGCTGTCGCCAGTATGCTGGATCACATGGGAGATCTTATATTTAGGGTGAACCTCCGCTTTAATTTTAAAGGCTAATATGCAAGTTATTGTCCTAAAAACTGTTTGGGGGCCCGGGTCCTGCCCCAGGGGACATGTATCAATGCAAAAAAAAAAGTTTAAATAAAACTGCAGTTTTTTCGGGAACAGTGATTTAAATGACTTTTTATCCTTCAGAAATTACATTTTGTGCAGGGACAGTTCTAAGCATGGGAAACAAGCGCTGCTTTACAGGCATACTATACACCCCCCCCCCTAGGTACGAAATTTAAAGGAATATTTCACTTTTATTGTTTCACTTTTAGCATTATTAAAATCACTGCTCCTGAAAAAACAGACGTTTTTTTAAACCTTTTTTTGCATTGATACATGTCCCCTGGGGCAGGACCCGGGTCCCCAAACACTTTTTAGGACAATAACTTGCATATTAGCCATTAAAATTAGCACTTTAGATTTCTCACATAGACTTTTCCAGGGTGTTCTGCAGCTTTTCGAATTTACCACGAACACCCCAAATAGTTTGCTGTTCGGCGAACAGGCAATGTTCGAGTCCAACATGAGTTCTACTCAAACTCGAAGCTCATTCCTATTTGGCAGCCCTTTATGAGTCCTTAGGTCAGTGCAGACTTTTTGGTGAGCTCCTTACCTGTGGCTATGAGAATGAGTACAGTGAGAATTCCCATCCTGGCAGAGTGGAAGATATTCATCAGATCTCTCTCAGTGATTTGTGAATAACACAATTTGGTGTTCACAAATTTAAACAGTTTTCACTTCCTTATCCTTAATAATAGTGTAGTTTGGGTAAACAAGCTCTGGTTGCCTTGCTGGTCACCCCTCGCTTGGTCTGGCATTCTGCCTGCCACTTACAGTATATTACAATGGTGGCTGACAAATTGATCAAATGCTAACACACTGAATGGTGGAAGGTGAGGAGGAAATTGGCTGATTTTCTCTGGTGTCAGAAGATGAATTATTTCCAGAGCATTTAGGTTGGCATCAGCAATCTGCCCATAAAGAGTTTCATCCAATTCAACCAATAGGAAAGAAACTGCAAGAGAAAGGCAAGGGAAAGAATGCCTTTTGATAATTGATAACCTGACTAGTGTTGCTCATGAATATTGGCATTGCGAATATTCGTTCCGAATATTGCATATTAGAGTATTCGCGAATAACTCGAATATCGCGGTGAATATTCGCTATGGCGAATATTCGTATTTTTTCAAATTTATTTTTAAAACAGATCACATCCTAGTGATCTCCATCGACGTCTAAAAGCATTGCTGGTATGATTAGAGACCCTGGGCCGAGTAGCTGAGGCGATCCTTTTATGTTGGCGAATATTTGCAATGCGTTCTCTGCCCTTCTGTGTTTTGTGTATAAAAAAAAAAAAAATAGCTTTAGTTTAGTCATATAAGTTTGTGTAAGTAGAGTTAGTGTTTAGTGCATATTAGTTTAGTAATCCAGGAAATGATCTCCGTTTTCGCGTGTTGACGAGAATTTCGCAATCAATTTCGCATTCGCACTAGCGAAATTTTGCATTAGCGAAATTTCGCAATTTTTTTATTTTTTTTTATAAAATATCACGAATATTCGATATTTACGAATATTCGCGAATATTCTTCTATATATTCGCGAAATATCGCGAAATCGAATATGGCGTATTCCGCTCATCACTAAACCTGACTTGTTGGAATATCATTGTCTACTTGGGGATCTATTCAGTTATTTTAATTGACTTGTCCAAATGGTTTTTGTTGAACACGGGGTTTATGGATTCCATTGGGTGAGGAGAAAATTCTGGACAGCCGCACTCAAAATCAATGCCTTTATTAACCACTTGATGACCCGCTCATGTACATATACGTCGGTACTTTAACCGCTTGCCGACCGCCTGCCGTCATATTACTGCGGGACGGCGGCACTCCTGGGCGAGAGCCCGTAGCTATACGTCCGCTTTTTAAGCGTGCCCAGCGGGTACGATCGCCGCCGGGCACCCGCGATTGCTCGTTACAGAGCGGGGAACGGGAGCTGTGTGTGTAAACACAAAGCTCTCGTTCCTGTCAGCGGGGGAAACGCTGATTTTCTGTTCATACAATGTATGAACAGAAGATCAGTGATTTCCCCTAGTGAGTCCCCTCCCCCCCCCCCCATACAGTCAGAACACACCCAAGAACACACTTAACCCCTTCCCTGCCCCCTAGTGTTAACCCCTTCACTGCCAATGCCATTTTTATAGTAATACAATGCATTTTTATAGCATTGATCGCTATAAAAATGCCAATGGCCCCAAAAATGTGTCAAAAGTGTCCGAAATGCCCACCATAATGTCGCAGTACTGAAAAAAAATGCTGATCGCCGCCATTACTAGTAAAAAAAAAATATTAATAAAAATGCCATAAAACGACCCCCTATTTTGTAAACGCTATAACTTTTGCGCAAACCAATCAATAAACGCTTATTGCGATTTTTTTTTTACGAAAAATATGTAGAAGAATACGTATCGGCCTAAACTGAGGAAAAAAAAATGTTTTTTTATATATTTTTGGTGGATATTTATTATAGCAAAAAGTAAAAAATATTGCATTTTTTTCAAAATTGTCGCTCTATTTTTGTTTATAGCGCAAAAAATAAAAACCGCAGAGATGATCAAATACCACCAAAATAAAGCTCTATTTGTGGGAAAAAAAGGACGCCAATTTTGGTTGGGAGCCACGTCACACGACCGCGCAATTGTCAGTTAAAGCAACGCAGTGCCGAATCACAAAAAGTGCTCTGGTCATTGGACAGCAATATGGTCCGGGGCTAAAGTGGTTAAAGATGGATTTCTCGGTAACGGCAGCAGCTGCTGCCACAAGCGAGGTATCCATCTTTAGCATGAGCGGTCCTGTAAATGATAACGGTGATCTCGCAGTGGATTCGCTGCAAGATCACTGTTATCGGTGGCGGTCCCCCCTCCCGCTGCTCTCCCGCACCCTCCGCCGCTTACCGGAGCCGTCGGCAGCGGCGGAGGCGATCGGGTCCTTCTGCCTGCTGTGTGGGGATGCGAGTGAGGGCAAGATGGCCCCCATCCATCCCTATAGCATAGCAGGGCGGAAGTGACCTCAAAACGTCAGTTCCGTCCACGCGTCTTAAAGGCACATTTTTTTGTTGTAATTTTTTCAAATGACAACATTTCATTTTTTTTTTTTTTGCATTTAAGTCTAAATATGAGATGTGAGGTCTTTTTGACCCCCAGATCTCATATTTAAGAGGACCTGTCATGTTTTTTTCTATTACAAGGGATGTTTACATCCCTTGTAATAGGAATAAAAGTGATCATTTTTTTTTTTTTCAGTGTAAAAAATGATAAAATAAATAAAAAGAAATAAGAAAACAAAAAAAAAAAAATGTTTAAAGCCTCCCATCCCGACGAGCTCGCGCGCAGAAGCAAACGCATACGTGAGTAGCGCCCGCAAATCACACAAGTGAGGTATCACCGCGATCATTAGAGCGAGAGCAACAATTCTAGCCCTAGACCTCCTCTGTAGCTCAAAAGATGCAACCTATAGAATTTTTTTAAACGTCGCCTATTGAGATTTTTAAGGGTAAAGTACATGTTGGGTATCATTTTACTCGGCGTAACATTGTCTTTCACAATATATAAAAAAATTGGGCCAAATTCATTGTTGTCTTATCTTTTTATTCAAAAAAGTGAATTTTTTCCAAAAAAGTGCGCTTGTAAGACCGCTGCGCAAATACAGTGTGACAAAAAGTATTGCAATGACCGCCATTTTATTCTCTAGGGTGTTAGAATATATATATATATATATATATATATATATATATATATATATATATATATATATAATGTTTGGGGGTTTTAAGTAATTTTCTAGCAAAAAAAAAAATGTTTTAGTCTTGTAAACGCCAAATTTCCCAGTGCATAAATAGATTGGCCCAGGTACCAGTCCTTTTAGATCCCCTGGTGTACCTACTTTGTGCCATAGATGCCAAGCTATACTTAAAAGGAAAATACCTTATAATAACTAGACTGTTGTAGCTGGCGAGAAAACTTATTGCACGACATTGAATGGCACCAGGGGTACCCACAGGGAGGCAGTGGACCCAATACGTAAATTCCCTACTCCTAAAAGAAAGATTGTCATATGACCGCAGGGGGGAAGAGGGGAAATTTGAACTTATATGGCAATCATGGTTAGAGGCAGTGGCGGCTGGTGCTCAAAATTTTTGGGGGGGTGCAAACGGAAAAAAAAAAATATTGCAGCCTCACTGTGCCCATCACATGCAGCCACTGTGCCATCAATTGTCACCACTGTGCCATGCCATCAAACGCCACCACTGAGCCATGCCATTAAACGCCACCACTGTGCCATCAATTGTCACCACTGTGCCATGCCATCAAACGCAGCTACTGTGCCCATCAATTGTCACCACTGTGCCATGCCATCATATGCAGTCACTGTGCCATCAATTGTCACCAATGTGCCATGCCATCAAATGCAGTCACTGTGCCATCAATTGTCACCACTGTGCCATGCCATCATATGCAGTCACTGTGCCATCAATTGTCACCACTGTGCCATGCCATCATATGCAGTCACTGTGCCATCAATTGTCACCTCTGTGCCCTTTAATTGTCACCACTGTGCCCCATGCCACTGTGCTCATTGTCACCTCTGTGCCCTTTGTCACCACTGTGCCCCATGCTGCCCCTTTCCCTGTAAAAAAAACACTTACCTGACGCTTCCATGTCCTCCCTCGATGTCTTCTGCCGCCGTGGAGAAGCTTCAGCCAATCAGGTTCCTCATAACCAGAATCCGGGAACCTGATTGGCTGAAACGGCCTGCGCTCCGAGTATAGACTTCCGAGAGCCGGAGGGCGGTACTGGAAAAGCCTATCAGAGCCGCAGTTCCCCTCAGCCAACCAGCTGCCGCTATTCGGGTAACCGGCGACCCATGTCCGGTTATATGAATAGACCAGGCAGCTGGCAACAATAACTCACATTCAATGCATTGCATTGAACGTGTGTTATTTGCGAGAGGGGGTGGCGCTGCAGCGCCCTCTATAGACGGCCACCAGAACTTCGGCCAAAATGTCAAAATGACATTTTAGCAGAATAGAATTTATTTTATTTTTTTGTGACTGCGGGAGGGGGGTGGCGCCCGTGCGTCCCTATGGACGGGCCGCCACTGGTTAGAGGATGCCAGTCTCGCATTACCCCAATTGGTAATGGATAGACTCCGGAGATAGGGAGCCTAGAGGATCAAAGAGGGGGAGGTGGGAATTAGAGAAGGGAAAAAAGAGAAGGGAAAAGCACATGCACTAGACCCCGGAGAAGCCTGTGGGCAGTAGAAATATGAAAGATAGCCACAAGAGGAAATAAATAAGGTGATGGTGGAGGGGGGAGGGGTAGAAGGAAAAAGAAAAATAGAAATAATACAGAGGTGACACGGTTGATAATAAAAATAAGGTTTTATGGAAATGTAATGAAATTTTTTTTTTAATGTATATTTTTGTATATGATTGTAAACACACATCACTTCCAATATTGGTTCTGCATCTACCTGGCCTTGGAGGGCAGAGGAGGGATCAGGGGTCTAATAAACCCCACATTTCTCCATAGAGAGGATATGTCACTACCCAAGGTGTCACAAGGGATGATAAATATCACTAAGTTTGTTAGCTGTTTTTTTTGTTAAGGTTATCTGAAAGACAGGTTTCAAATGTTTCGACAGGGGCGCAGTTTCAGTGCTTGCCATAGGCGCTATTTTCACTAGATACGCCTCTACTGTGAAGAACACAATTTGGTGTTCACAAATTTAAACCGTTTTCACTTCCTTATCCTTAATAATAGTGTAGTTTGGGTAAACAAGCTCTGGTTGCCTTGCTGGTCACCCCTCGCTTGGTCTGGCATTCTGCCTGCCACTTACAGTATATTACAATGGTGGCTGACAAATTGATCAAATACTAACACACTGAATGGTGGAAGGTGAGGAGGAAATTGGCTGATTTTCTCTGGTGTCAGAAGATGAATTATTTTCTGAACATTTAGGTTGGCATCAGCAATCTGGTCATAAAGAGTTTCATCCAATTCAACCAATAGGAAAGAAAATTCCAAGAGAAAGGCAAGGGAAAGAATGCCTTTGGTAGATGATAATTGGAATTGTTATGCCGCGTACACATGATCGGAATTTCCGATGGAAAAGTCAGGCTTTTTCCATCGGATATTTCGATCATGTGTAGCCCCATCTCAGTTTTTTCATTGTAAATTTCAATGAATTCCATCAGAGTTTAGATATAGTTGGGACCAGGATCATCCAGCGATGGTGTGAGAAGCTGGATGTTGGTAAAGGATCATTAGTGTTCCCCGTGTTGAAGAGACTTTCTCCACATGTCCTTGTTGGTGACGGGATATTTGACACATAACCTCTGCTACAGGCCCTCTCTGATTTGTGTTACGGAGATAATCCTCCTCAGATGAATCACGCCTGGATCTCCTTCTTAATGTTGCCCAGGTACCGACTGACAGGTGATCAATTCCTCAGTGTCCAGCTACCTTGATCCCCGGTGGTTTGATCCTTTTGGACCGCCAGCCTCTCAATGGTGCTCCTCAGATGGACACCCCACCGAACAGCAATACAGCTTGGGATCCTCAAAGGTGGGAACCCAGTCAATCTCTGGGTCCCCGTCACTGCTCCAGGAACCAGGAACACCGCGTGGCATGCACGCCCCGGCCAGGTAGGCCATAACGCCAGGGTGCTATGATGTGGTCACCCTAAAGGTGGGCGCTACACTGGAAGAAGACCCAGACCAATGGCATCCGTCCCATAAATACCCCTCCCCAGCATGCACAGCGAGACTCAACCCTCCTGATTGGCTGCTGGGGAAGAGCACCCAAACCTCGACTCCACTGCTGCCACCTACCGCACTGGGGTGGCAAGAACACCCCAGCACAACAAAAATGAGCCCACAGCACAGCCAAGCTGAGACAGAGACCCTGTTCTGTACCTAACAATTTGGATCAGAGTTCAACTACACTTTGATCTCCCTCTAAATGTATATAGCACCGGTACTTCAAAGTAACCAGGCGCTACAGTAGTTTTACAAAACAGGGGGATAAGCTGCCTGGTGGGTGACAGAAAGAAGCACAGTAGGGTGCATTTCTGGGAGGCTATGGAGCCAGGAAGCATGGACAATAAAGCTATATTTGGGGAGGGCGTCAAAGGCCAATTTTATAGAATGTGTATATGGCAAAAACCTGTGACCAGAGCCCGGCCAATGAAATTAAACATTTATTTACTTTTTCATTTTGCGGGGGAATGAGTAATACTATAAACGTCCCCCCTCTTTGAGGGTATGACAGTGGGCGGTATGTACAGGGGAGGAGTGTGGAGGGTATGACAGTGGGCGGTATGTACAGGGGAGGAGTGTGGAGGGTATGATGGGGGTAGTATGTACAGGAGAGGAGTGTGGAGGGTATGACAGTGGGCAGTATATACAGGAGAGGAGTGTGGAGGGTATGACAGTGGGCAGTATATACAGGGGAGAAGTGTAGAGGGTATGATGGTAAGCATTATGTACAGGGGAGGAGTGTGGAGGGTATGACAGTGGGCAGTATGTACAATAGAGGAGTGTGGAGGGTATGACAGTGGGCAGTACATACAGGAGAGGAGTGTGGAGGGTATGACAGTGGGCAGTACATACAGGAGAGGAGTGTGGAGGGTATGACAGTGGGCAGTACATACAGGAGAGGAGTGTGGAGGGTATGACAGTGGGCGGTATATACAGGGGAGAAGTGTAGAGGGTGTGATGGTAAGCATTATGTACAGGAGAGGAGTGTGGAGGGTAGGACAATGGGCAGTATGTACAGGAGAGGAGTGTGGAGGGTATGACAGTGGGCAGTATATACAGGAGAGGAGTGTGGAGGGTATGACAGTGGGCAGTATATACAGGGGAGAAGTGTAGAGGGTATGACGGTAAGCATTATGTACAGGAGAGGAGTGTGGAGGGTATGACAGTGGGCGGTATGTACAGGGGAGGAGTGTGGAGGGTATGACAGTGGACGGTATGTACAGGAGAGGAGTGTGGAGGGTATGACAGTAGGCAGTATGTACAGGAGAGGAGTGTGGAGGGTATGACAGTGGGCAGTATATACAGGAGAGGAGTGTGGAGGGTATGACAGTGGGCAGTATATACAGGGGAGAAGTGTAGAGGGTATGATGGTAAGCATTATGTACAGGGGAGGAGTGTGGAGGGTATGACAGTGGGCAGTATGTACAATAGAGGAGTGTGGAGGGTATGACAGTGGGCAGTACATACAGGAGAGGAGTGTGGAGGGTATGACAGTGGGCAGTACATACAGGAGAGGAGTGTGGAGGGTATGACAGTGGGCAGTACATACAGGAGAGGAGTGTGGAGGGTATGACAGTGGGCGGTATATACAGGGGAGAAGTGTAGAGGGTGTGATGGTAAGCATTATGTACAGGAGAGGAGTGTGGAGGGTAGGACAATGGGCAGTATGTACAGGAGAGGAGTGTGGAGGGTATGACAGTGGGCAGTATATACAGGAGAGGAGTGTGGAGGGTATGACAGTGGGCAGTATATACAGGGGAGAAGTGTAGAGGGTATGACGGTAAGCATTATGTACAGGAGAGGAGTGTGGAGGGTATGACAGTGGGCGGTATGTACAGGGGAGGAGTGTGGAGGGTATGACAGTGGACGGTATGTACAGGAGAGGAGTGTGGAGGGTATGACAGTAGGCAGTATGCGCAAGAGAGGAGTGCAGAGGTTGTGACAGAAGGCAGTACATACAGGAGAGGAGTGTGGAGGGTATGACAGTGGGCGGTATATACAGGGGAGAAGTGTAGAGGGTATGATGGTAAGCATTATGTACAGGGGAGGAGTGTGGAGGGTATGACAGTGGGCAGTATGTACAATAGAGGAGTGTGGAGGGTATGACAGTGGGCAGTACATACAGGAGAGGAGTGTGGAGGGTATGACAGTGGGCAGTACATACAGGAGAGGAGTGTGGAGGGTATGACAGTGGGCGGTATATACAGGGGAGAAGTGTAGAGGGTGTGATGGTAAGCAATATGTACAGGAGAGGAGTGTGGAGGGTAGGACAATGGGCAGTATGTACAGCCAGAAATACAAACTGCAGAGGTGATCAAATACCACCAAAAGAAAGTTCTATTTGTGGGGAAAGAAGAACGTCAATTTTGTTTGGGTACAGCGTGGCACGACTGCGCAATTGTCAGTTAAAGCGAGGAAGTGCCGCACCGGAAAAAGTGCTCCGATCGTGGGTTTAGGGGGTAAATCCTTTCAGGGCTAAAGTTGCTAAACAATACCTCTGTATTTTAATAAACTTCAATTATTTTTAATATGTTGGCGATGGAAGACGTGCGGTTGATTTATTGTGGTTGGAGTTGAGCATGCTCATTTTGTAAAGTTCATTATTTTTACTTAGCTCGGTGAACGAGGTGAAACTATGCTGACTTCTATCATCCAATTATGTGTGAGCTAAAAAAAAATATGTTTTGCGTCCATGCGATTTGGAATTCTATGCAAAGTGAACATTCTCCATGCCTGTCTAGGTCAGCTGAGACGGCTGATTTGGGTTATATGAGTGTCATCAGAAGAATAGTTGGGACCAGGATCACCCAGCGATGGTGTGAGAAGCTGGATGTTGGTAAAGGAGCATTGGTGTTCCCCGTGTTGAAGAGACTTTCTCCACATGTCCTTGTTGGTGACGGGATATTTGACACATACTTGAATGGAACGTTCAGGTAGGTGCTGATCCAGGCTTGGTAGGCCGTCACCAGGGTGTACACCCCGGGGAGGTTGGGGGCAGCGCATTCCATTCCCGAACTCACAATTCCGACCTGGTACCATACGTCCTGGACCTTACACACCAGAGGTCCTCCTGAGTCACCCTGTAAGACATCAATAATCATCAGCTGTACCAACATCTACAGTATCTCAGGGATCTTCATACTACCGTCCTCCAGCTGTTGCAGAACTACACATCCCATGAGGCATTGTGAAATTCTTACATTCACAGACATGACTAGGCATGATGGGAATTATAGTTCCTGAACAACTGGAGGGCCGTAGTTTAAGGACCCATGGCTGTTCAGGATGATTAAAAAAAAATGTTCCTAGTCTTGGCTTTTCCATGAATGTGAAATTACACAAATTAGTTGAGCAATCACTAAATGGGTATGGGATAGACAGTTTAATAGAACTATAAAAAGTTGCAATCAAGTTAATTTTTATTTGCTTAAGGTAACTTTGTTGCCAAGTAAAAATAAAAAATCAGGACCTGCAAAAGAAGAAGAGTTACGCTCACCCACCCTGACATACGTTCTTCTGATTGCAGAGCAATGGCCTTTTCACATTTAACATACTTACGGGTGTGTCACATGATTGGTCCACTGCCCCACCCCGTGGTTCCTCTAGCCAATTTCTACATCTCTATAGGGCACTGTAATGATGGTCAGCAGATGGAACCACAGTGCATGAGGAGGATTCAGGTTTTGAATGTAAAGCCTCGTACACACGATCGGACTTCAATCCAACTTTTCCGTGGACTTTGGTCCGAAGGGCGTTGGCCATGAACTTGTTCTGCATACACACGGCACAACATTTTCAGCCAACATTCACCGAACCAGCTCTTTACCGCCACCCTTTGGGCAACTTCTGTTATTGTTGTCTGATATTAAACATTGGTTCTGAGCATGCATGTTTTTACATTGGATTTTAGTTGGACCAACTTGCATACGCACGATCGGATAAACCAACGTAACAGTTTTTTTGCCAGACAATTGGTGAGCATGAACAGCCAACAGCAACCTGGAAGGCCGCAGGAAAAGTAGGGACGAGAGAGCACCCCCCCTCCTGAACCGTACCAGGCCACATGCCCTCGACATGGGGAGGGTGGTTTGGGGTCATCATATTGATGGGGACAAGGGCCTCGTCCCCACAAACCTTGCTCAGTGGTTGTGGGGGGCTGCGGGCTTTTCGGAATCTGAAAGGCCTCTTTAACAAGGGGTCCCCCAGATCCCACCCCCATGTGAATGGGTATCAGGTACATTGTACCTCTAGCCATTCACCAACAAAAGTGTCAAAAAAGTCAAAATGATAGGAGACAGTTTTGGACAATTCCTTTTTTTAAATTCTTTGGCCCGCTATGTGCATCCACCTTCAGCAGAGTGTACCGAAAAAAAAAGAACGGAAAATCTCTGCCTCCTCCCTGCGACTGCTGTCTTTTTGCTTTGACAGCTGTTATATAGTCAAAGGCGGGGCCACCCAGTGACTAAAATGGGTGACCCCGCCCCACCTCTGACATCACATGATGTCAGAAGGGGCGGAGTCACTCGGTTATGTCAGTGGGAGGCTTCGCCTTTGGCTATATAACAGCTGTCAAAGCAAAAAGAAAGAAGTCGCGGGGACGCCTCCCATGAAGGCAGAGTTTTTCTGTTTCTTTTTTTGCTGGCACCATCTGCGCAAGACGCTTTTCCCGACTTGTTCATTCCCCGACTTAGTTGGGGGTAGGCGGTACACTTTGGTGGGGGGGTGTCCTTTGACCTCTGGAAACCCACCTTCTGACCTTTGACATTTTGGGGAGGTCCCTGTTCCAATTCCTGAGTCTTAGCCATATTCTTCAATGGGAAACCCTAACCCTAACCCTAACCCTAACCCTAACCCCCTAACCCTAACCCCTAAACCCTAACCCTAAATCCTAACCCCTGACAATGACCCTAACCCCCTAACCCTAACCCTTAACCTTTAACCCCTAACCCTATCATTGAAGATGGATGGACATCGCAGGACACTTTTTTTTTAAATAAAGGAATTGTCTGAAACTGTCTCCTGTAATTTTAATTTTTTTTTACACTTTTTTGGGTGAATGGGTAGGGGTACAATCCCTACTGTACACTTATCAGTGCAGCGGAAACTTTTGGACTTTGTGCCACATATATATATGTTTTTTTTTCTCTCATGTTTGTAAAAATAGACTTTAGTACCACTTTAACTGATGTTTTGCATTGCTTCTGCTTCCTGTAAAGAGATCCTAAAGGTGAGCTGTGACAGACCTAGCCGGGACAGAGGCTTTCGGAGGGGACTGAATGCTAGCCGCTTGCCTACCGATCATGGGCCATGGCATTTGGGGGGAAAAGTGGAATATATGCCTGGGGACTCTTTGTGAGCTGTATGCCTAGGGACCCTTGAGGTGGTGTTACTTTGGATTCAGGTCCAGGTCCCCCCAAGACACACAGACTCTGGAAACCCTGTATATGTCATATTAGAAAGAGTGACTGGTTCATAATGTTGGGACACATACTGTTAGGAGATGCTGATGTCAACTCCAGCCACCTGTCTGTCTGTTGTCTGTTATAATATAAATGAGTCTAGTAAGGCTTGTCACAGCTTCTAAGAGTCTTTCACCCATTGTTGTTTGTGCTAATAACCCTGCAATTGTATGAAGGAGTTCTGTGTTGATATGTATGATAATGTGTATTGTAGTTAGGGAGTCACATCGGCTGCTTTACGGAATTAGTTAATTAGCTCATGTTAATTTATGTTTCTGGTTACAGGTGTATTGTTAGTAATATGAGCAGGAGGGGGAACCTTCTCCTCAACTGTATTCTTGTTATAATGAACAGTCCATGTTCAGCAATCAAACGAGTATCGTCTTGTTTGTTTTTGATAGTGGTTGGAATATCTGATATCTACTGTATATTCAGACTGGGAGGAAACGGTATATGGCGAAAGCACTCAAAAGGAGTGTGGGACGTTCCGTTATGGAATGCTGTTGGTGTCACTCACCTGGCAGGAGTCCTTCCCCCCATTCTTGTAGCCGGCACAAATCTGGTCGTACTGGATGGTGATGTCATCTTTTCCATTGTAAAACTTTTTTTGACATGTATTGCGGTCTATTAGGGGAACCATGACCTCCTGGAGGGCCGCATATAAAACTACACTCCCTGGTGATAAAACACAGACAAGAAGATGATTAAAGGACATTCTTGGAAAGGCTAGACATAGACTGGTCACCTTTATGCTCCAATCAGTGCAAATAATTTTTAATGTCACCCCAACACACCGTGCTAAAGCGAGTGAGAAATCAAGCAAACCAAAATGCATTTTGGTGTAGCACTATTTAAAATAAAAGTGCCATATACCTCTCTTTTTATATATATATATATATATTTATTGGGTTTTAAGAGCACACTGTCACTATATACATCCCTAATCTTACTATAATACCCTCAACTGCTCTAACCCGTCACTATAATACTCTATACTACCCTAACCTGTCACTATAATACCCTATACTGCCCTAACCTGCCAATATGCCACAGTATACTACCCTAACCTGCCCCTATACTACCCTAACCTTCCCCTATGTTAAAGAAAATTTCTAGGCCAACTCTAGATTATTGCAGTCTGCCTGCTGAGGCCTAATTAATGAATGAAAGAAATGATAGACCACTTCTCCCTTCAAAGTCCCGTGCAAGAAAGAGACAGGGGTGGAGCTTTCACAGCTCTTTATTACCAACATGAAATTTCAAATACATACATTTGATTGGTTCACATTATATATATCCACCCACTGACCCACTTTACCCTCCCACCTGTGACGTCTGTACTATCGCACATGGCACATTCCAATCTCCTTTAGGGGCCATTTTAGTTACTCGGTGGAGGGGGCTGTGTGAGAGGAGGCAGGGAGGAGCAAAGGATGAAAGTCCAGATTTGGGAAGAGCTTTAATGTTTCTTCAGATCCAAAATCAAGAGGCAAGGGGGGAAGATTTGAAATTGAAGCCATTTAGGAATGCATTGGGGGGAAGGTAAGAGGTTGAACACATCTGGAGCATGGGGAAAGACAGTGGCAAACGAACAACTCTTGTTTGTCCCTTTCCCAATGCTGAGTCATAATTTCTTTAAAACATATCTGATATAAAATCATGAAGGAAAATAAACAGTATTGTGACATACACTTAATATCTGCATTGCAACACATACCCATACATACATATGCATAACGCGTATAAAAACAAATAAACAGTATAAGGAATATAGGAAAGAGAAAACATTTCTGTGGTTCTAATAACAAAAATTAGCTTAACTCATCAAATAGGAATTTTACCCTAATCCATCACACCTATACTACCCTAACCTGCCCCTATACTATCCTAACCTGCCACTATACTACCCTATACTACCCTAACCTGCCCCTATACTATCCTAACCTGCCACTATACTACCCTAACCTGCTCTTATACTATTCTAACCTACCACTAGACTACTCTTTACTACCCTAACCTGCCACTATACTACCCTATACTACCCTAACCTGCCCCTATACTATCCTAACCTGCCACTATACTACCCTATACTACCCTAACCTGCCCCTATACTATCCTAACCTGCCACTATACTACCCTAACCTGCTCTTATACTATTCTAACCTACCACTAGACTACTCTTTACTACCCTAACCTGCCACTATACTACCCTATACTACCCTAACCTGCCCCTATACTATCCTAACCTGCCACTATACTACCCTAACCTGCCCCTATACTATCCTAACCTGCCACTATACTACCCTAACCTGCTCCTATACTATTCTAACCTACCACTAGACTACTCTTTACTACCCTAACCTGCCACTATACTACCCTATACTACCCTAACATGCCCCTATACTATCCTAACCTGCCACTATACTACCGTAACCTGCTCCTATACTATTCTAACCTGCCACTAGACTACTCTTTGCTACCCTAACCTGCCACTATACTACCCTATACTACCCTAACCTGCCCCTATACTATCCTAACCTGCCACTATACTACCCTAACCTGCCCCTATACTATCCTAACCTGCCACTATACTACCATAACCTGCTCCTATACTATTCTAACCTGCCACTAGACTACTCTTTACTATCCTAACCTGCCACTATACTACCCTATACTACCCTAACCTGCCCCTATACTATCCTAACCTGCCACTATACTACCCTAACCTGCCCCTATACTATCCTAACCTGCCACTATACTACCCTAACCTGCTCCTATACTATTCTAACCTGCCACTAGACTACTCTTTACTACCCTAACCTGCCACTATACTACCCTATACTACCCTAACCTGCCCCTATACTATCCTAAGCTGCCACTATACTACCCTAACCTGCTCTTATACTATTCTAACCTACCACTAGACTACTCTTTACTACCCTAACCTGCCACTATACTACCCTATACTACCCTAACCTGCCCCTATACTATCCTAACCTGCCACTATACTACCGTAACCTGCTCCTATACTATTCTAACCTGCCACTAGACTACTCTTTACTACCCTAACCTGCCACTATACTACCCTATACTACCCTAACCTGCCCCTATACTATCCTAAGCTGCCACTATACTACCCTAACCTGCCCCTATACTATCCTAACCTGCCACTATACTACCCTAACCTGCCCCTATACTATCCTAACCTGCCACTATACTACCCTATACTGCCTAACCTGCCACTATACCACCATATACTACCGTAACCTGCCTCTATACTACCCTATGCTGCCCTAACATGCCACTATACCACCCTATACTACCATAGCCTGTCACTATACCACCCTATATTATCCTAACCTTTCACTATACCACCCTATACCCCCCTATACTACCCTAACCTGCCACTATACTACACGAACCTGCCCATATACCACCTTATACTACCCTAACCTTCCACTATACTACCCTAACCTTCCACTATACCACACTCTTATCACTGTCTTCTGTAGATCATTCTCTCTGTGATCAATGAGTGTCCATAGGCACACTGGTCCTTTAACGTCATCAGGTCCTGGGGAAGTCTATATTTACCCTCATGCATAGCCCCCCCTAGCCACATACTCTATAGCAAAGATGACTGTTGCATGGAGCTGATCTCCTTCTCTTTTTCTTAGATTAGCCTCTCTCAAACTTTGAACTTATCTGGGGAACCCCTGCTCATACCAATTCAGCTGTGGTCATTGGTAAGCAGATCAGCCACCCTAGAAAATGTTGGGCGTCATGTCACAGATTATGCCAAGTGCCATTGGTCCCAGAACTAGGCAGGCATCATCAGATGCAAGGTCAATCAGCCTCGGCTCAAGGAACCCCTTGGAGGAACCTGCCATTGGTCCCAGAACTAGGCAGGCATCATCAGATGCAAGGTCAATTAGCCTCGGCTCAAGGAACCCCTAGGAGGAACCCTAGGGTTCCACAGAACTCTGGTTGAAAATGGCTACCTTAGGTACTATGTCTAAATGCCTAAATTGCCCATAATCTAGGCAGACACCTCAAATTGAAGGTCAATCAGCCACAGTTCAAGGATCCCTAGAGTGCTCCAGAACTTTGGTTGGGAATGGCTGTCTTAGATACTACAGTACTTCTAGAGTTTAGTTAAGTGCATGTTTCATGGATTTCAAACAGGACTCAATGAACATCTTGCGAATCTAACCCAGGTAGAATTGCCCATCATTAACAAACATGATGTATTGGGTGTAAGTGACAGGTCTGGCTTACTTGTATTGAAAATTAGTGAAATCACTTTTGTTTATAATTTCATGGACTCACCTTCAGAATATCTTGCACCCCAGCCGGTAAGCCAGCACTCCGTACCACAGGGGAAGGTGGTGGTGGAAGACGGTAGAGAGATTGGCTTGACGTACTTGTTATAGGTGACAGATGTGGCCATCCGCAACAGGGCGATGTCCCCAGCGCTCTCACTGTTTGTATATTGACTATTGACAATGATAGTCCTTACATCGGCAACAACTGTATGAGGGCTGATCACATACAACTGGTGCATGCCCAAATATACTTTATAATTCGACACCCGGATAGGACTGCAGAAAGAAAACAGAACATACTGTAACATGTATGCATGAGGATCCAAATTAGATTATACAATGTGAAACGCGTATGTTCTAAAATAAACAGTCATGTATATCCTATAGCATTAGCAGCACTTCCTTCATCGGTAGATCTACTGATGAAGGCCAATGAGAGGCTGACACGCGTTTAGAAGGGAGGAGTCCTATCTGTGACGAGCTGGTGATTTGATACATGCTGTTTTTATTGTTATTTCTTGTAAGTGTAACATTTTAGGGGGGCTTTTTTAATAAATTCAAAAGCAGAGAACACTATGGTACTTGTGTTTTTTGTTTCATGTCCTTAACCCCTGCATAAGTGGAATTGATTATTAAAAAGCGAATGGAGGAAGGTGGTGTTTGGAGACAATTTATACGATTTTTTTTCAGGACTGCGACATTATAGCGGACACATCGGACACTTTTGACACATTTTTGGGACCATTCACATTTATACAGTGAACAATGCTATACATATGCATTGATTACTGTATAAATGTGACTGGCAGTGAAGGGGTTAACCACTAGGGGGCGGGGAAGGGGTTAACTGTCTATCCTAAGTAGTGTTCTAACTGTAGGGGTGTGACTGGGGAAGGTGACCGATTTTGTCCCTATGTACAAGGGACACAGATCGGTCTCCTCCCTCCCTGTTTACACACAGAGCTCCATGTCCCTGCTCAGTTACTGGGCAACCGCGGGTGCCCGGCGGCCATCGCGGCCGACAGGCACACGCTCGGGGTTCCCAGTAACGCGACGGGTACGCGCACGCCCCCTAGCAGCTTAAAATGACAGGACGTCATATGACGTCCTGTCAGGCCGCGTACACACGATCGAATGTGTCCGCTCAAACTGGTCCGACGGACCAGTTCAGCGGACAAATCCGATCGTGTGTACGAGCTAGCGGACATGTCTGACCGGCGGCCAAATTTTAAAACATGCTTTAAAATTTGTCCGCCGGAGACATGTCCGTCGGATATGTCCGCTGGTCAGTACACTCACCAGCGGACATATCCTCCCGCACATGCGTCGAATGGATTCGACGCATGTGCGGAAGTATTTTTCATCCTGGTGCGGTGACGTGGCGGCGTCAACGTTACCGCCACGTCACCGGCGGGGATTTTGATCCGATGGTGTGTACACACCGCCGGACGAAAATCCCGAGGAGACATGTCCGATGAAAACGGTCCGCGGACCGTTTCCATCGGACATGTCCCTTTCGTGTGTACGCGGCCTCAGAACAATGGAGCATTCCGCCCGCCGTTATTTGATGGCGGGCGGATGACAAGTGGTTAAAGACACGACGGCGAAGATTCTGAGTTACGCCGCCGTATCTACTGATACCCCGTCGTAACTCTTTATGAATCTGGCCCAAACTGTTTTTTATAATGAATTTATTTTCTTTTTTCAGAATTTTTTAAGGAATGTTTTATTACTTGTTTATATAAGATTTATAGATACGCAGCGCTGCACTATTTTCACAAAATGAATATGCTATTGTACAGGCTACTTTTCACCTTTATCTATCTAACACAGAGAATACACATTTGGACTCAGAAGAGGTGATGTAAACAGGGGCGGACTGACAACTCATGGGGCCCCCGGGCAAGAGAAGATTATGAGGCCCCCCGGGCTTACAGATGGCCACCACCAGGAGGCAGTACAGAGGCTGGGCAGCTAAAATCTCTGGATTTTCACATCAAAAGCATGTAGATTTTGGACATATCAGGGCCAGATGTAAAAAAAAAAAGATTTTTACATACTGTCCCTGGTTTTAATGAGCCTGGCAACCCTGATGGGGCCCCCTAGTGGCATGGGGCCCTGGGGCAGTGCCCGAGTTCCTCAATGGTCAGTCCGCCGCTGGATGTAAACCAACCAATGATGATCAATGAGGCACACTTGACAGTTTTAAAGTGGACACTTTATAAAAGATGAACACCGGTTTAATAAATATGTCCATGACTGTTTTTTTTAGAAACATTTTTCCAAAAGCAGAATGATTGGTGTCTGATGAAGAATTGGTTCATAAAGGTCACATGTTATACTCACTGGTGGATGCAATGTGCTGCCGTCATAACCCACTCCGGTGAGATCAGGGAGCCCCCACATAAATATTCTCCATTTAATTCTTTATTTCTAACAGCGACCTGCCAGGGCCACTCCCCATCGAACGCATCCGTACCGCCAACTATCCGACCGGACGCCGAGGGGGAACCGCACACTGAAATATTTGCAGCACCGAAAGCATTTCCGGCTGCCACAAGCAAAAAAATAATAATAAAGTTTGAATTTGTATAACTTCCATAATAAAATGCATACATAAATAATACACACAAAAAATGAAACTGTATTTATTGGAATGTTATCATTCAGCGGATAAAATGTTTTTGGTGACTCAAGTTCCAGCCCCATATTGTATATTCAGCATTAAACCCCTCAACTTTTATTTTAACGGTGTTTAGAATTAAAAAAACAAAGAGATACTGTAAGCTTTTAATATTGATTATCATAGTGTTAATCGTTTATTAGCTAATATATACCTATATCATGCTATCTATATTTATTAATTCGATTTATATCAGATGTGGATGTCCCTCCAGGAAATCCTTTGTCCTCCGGGGTGGGTCATTATATGCTCCGGTCCCTGGTTCTATTCTCTGGCGCTACTCCCTATGGTGAGACATCTGCATGCTGTGTTGGGGGACTCATGGGAAGGATGCCTTTCTTGTTTTATTTGTAAAATATAACTGTTTATATTCACACTATGATCAGTAGATACGCCGTCGTAACTCTGAATCTGCGCCGGCGCAGGCGCAAAGTGAGATATGCTTAAATATTGTTAAGATATGACCGGCCTAAGTCTCCTACGTTGCAGTATCTTAACTGCATTTTTAAGATGGTCGCTAGGGGCGTTCCTGCTGATTTACGCCTAGAATATGTAAATCAGGGAGATACGCCTATTCACGAACGTACGCCCGGCCGACGCAGTGAATTTACGCCATTTACGTTAGGCGTTTTCCGGCGTAAAGATAAACCACCAAAAAGATGGCGCATCCTATGTTAAGTATGGATGTCGGGACTGCGTCGAATTTTTAAAATTTTACGTCGTTTGCGTAACTCGTCCGTGAATGGAGATTTACGTCAATTACGTTCACGTCGAAAACAATGCGTCGTAACGTCATAATTTGGAGCATGCGCTCCACGGACGGCGCATGCGCAGTTAAAAAATGAAAAAAACGTGGGGTCACAACACATTACCACAAAACACGCCCACCTCATTCACATTTGAATTACCCGGGCTCACGCCGGCCCATTTACGCTACGCCGCCGTAACTTAGCTTGGTGAATACAGCATTTGCCTCCCTAATTTACGGCGGCGTATCGTATCAGAGTTACGTTACGCCGGGCTACTTGAATCTGGTCCTATGTATGTACCATCTGACAATGTAATTGTAAGCAACGCTCCTGAAGAAGCAGGTAATACAAAAAATCTGCGAAACATGTTGAGCAATTAAAAACCTATGTATCATGGATGGTGTTGATATTCTATATAAAATGATAGGATGTATAGCTATTTTATGGTTGTCACGATCAAATAATTTTATTCTACGAATATGTAACATTTATCTTGTCTTTGTAATAAAACTATTGTATGTTCATAAATTTGACTGGATTAATATACGGTACCATTAAAGTCCAAACCCCAACCTCCTTCCAATCTCTTTTGTAAACTTTGACGGGACGAATGTACCACTTATAAAACTTGCTTACATTTAGCACTCCTTTACATACCCCATCTTATAATGCATAAACTTCTTCCCAGACACAGGGACGTCATCAGGAATTATGGGGCCCCTTACACAGCTTCAGGCATGGGCCCCCTGGAGCAGAGAACCCGGGGGGGGGGGGGGGTTGCTGCCTGGGTCTAGGCCCCTGGGGACCTCTGGGCCCTTGAATAAAAAGAAATACAAATAAATTAAAAGATTATATAAAAAAAAGGGTGTTGCCATTCAGGGGCCCTGGGGGCTTCCGCGACCTTAGGGACCTCCTTAAAAAAAAAGGGGGTTCCCACCTGGGCCCCTTACAGGTGTACTGCCTGTACCTCCCCTGATGGTGGCCCTGCCCAGACACCTAAGCATTCTCCTAGAAATCCATGCTCTGAACCCGACCTAAAACCACTCCACTCAATGAGAAACCTCCTTGATACACCCAGACCCAACCAAATCATTTTCACCTCTTCCATAACTCGTTTCTCACTCTCAAGGTTATAAAACTGACAAACCCAACCTAAAGTTATGAACCCAACAAGTTTTTAACTCCACAGATACAGGGATCTCCCTCTATAGTTTAAAGGACATTTTACATTTTGATGTTCATGACCTATAAGTTACAATGTTATCATACCTTGACCATTGTCATTTGACCTGTATTATGTATTTCTGTGACACTCTACGTATGCGTGTTTATTTACTATTTCCTATTACTATTTACTATTACTATTTACTATTTCCAATAAAAACTTTATGAAAAAATAAAAAATAAACACACAAAAATTGAGAAAATACAAATACAAAAAAAAATATGAATTTGACTAAACTATTTCAAATAAACCCTTAAGAAAAGGCAGATTATAAATGAATAAAAGGAAAGAGTAGATTGTCTCATCTTGTAGCACGTTTTACGCTAAGCAGATAAATTGACAAAATTGACTGTTCATAATTTTGCAGTAAATCAATTTATCTAAAATCCCTCTGTTCATACCAAGTTACAATGATCTCAGAAATCTTCGAATATTCTATATATAAAAATAAAAATAAAAGAGTAGATTGTCTCATTTTCCAGCAATTTGTTTCCTAAGCCGAATGGATGAAATTCAGTTTTTTCTTTGTCCGCCTTCCATGACCAGACCTACATACCTACATAGGTCAGGGCAGACTTTTTAGGTGAGCTACTTACCTGTGGTTATTAGAATGAGTAGAGTGATCATTCCTGTCTTGGAGGATGTTCAGCAGATCTCCCCCTCTCTCTCTCTCTCTCTCTCTCTCTCTTTCTCTCTCTCTCTCTCTCTCTCTCTCTCTCATCTGTAAAAAACAAATTTTCTGTTCATGAATTTAAACCACTTCAGCTTCCTCATTCTTGATGTAGTTTAGATAGACGGTGAGCTCTGGTCTACTTTCTGGTCAGTCCTGTCTTCCACCAGCCACCTATATAATCTTTATTTAAATATTTATTTTTATTTTTGGGAGGAGGATACAGTGGACGCAGAGCCCTTGCTGTCCCCTAAGGCCCCTTTCACACTTGTACGACTTGTCCTACGACTTTGTACTGCAAAGTCGCAGAACGAGTCCTTCCCTATGATTTTTAATGACAACTAGACATGTGCATTCGTTTTCGTTAGAATGCATTTTCGTCCGAAAATCAGTTTTTTTTCGTTATCGTATTAACAAACGATAACGAAAGTGCAAGAAACGAAAACCGAAAGATCCGACATAAAAAAATGCTTTATTTTCGTTTTCGTTGCGGTAAAAATTTGATATAGAGAGATTCGACATTATAGGGAAAAGATTCGACACTATAGGGAAAAGATTCGACATTATAGGGAAAAGATTTGACATCATAGAGAAAAGATTCGACACTATAGAAATAATAGATTTTGATTTTCGAGACGTAAAGATTCGACGTTCCATCGAATATTCTTTGAGCATTTACCAGCGACCAAAAAGATTCGACGGAACGTCGAATATATATATATATATATATATATTTTTTTTTTTGCCCATTCGACAGAAACCAAGTATTATTGGATTTTTGGACGAAAGCTATTCCCCAACGAAAAACTAAATAAATCAAAACGATTTTCGGGAGTAACTAAATAAATGTATTTTCCAAACGAAAAAGAAAAAAACGAAACTAAATATTCCAGTCTGCACATGTCTAATGACAACCATTCATATTAGTACGACTTCAAGTCATGCTGAATTCAAAGTAGTTCCTGCTCTACTTTGGTCTGATTTTGATCCAAGTTCAGGTTCATAGGCCTCAAGTCTCCCTGAAATCGTGGCAACATAGCGTGACTTTGAATTTGCAGTATTGTGAAAGGGGCCTAAGGGTGGGTGAAGCTCAATGGAAACAATGTTAGAAAAAGGAAAGATATTGCATTGACTGTCTTAACCACTTAGCTATGACTAAGCATCGGTTGTCGATGTGAAACGCGTCAGCTTTTGTTACCCCACTGTTTGCTGTTTTTGCTGTTTTAGTTTTTTGACTGGAATAAACAGGCACTATTTTTAAGTCTTGTCATCCATTGGAGCGCGGCTGTCCATTTTTCTTTCCTTTTATTTAACCACTTAAGGACCCCTTCACATATATGAGCAATAAAGCATTGTTCTTACCTTTTTTTTCATTGTATCTTTTTTCTTATTTTGCAAAAAAAAAAGAGTGGTTTGCATACCAAGTACTTTCTTGAACCTGTTCTCCAACTTTCAGTAAATCCCGAAGGGTTTGTCCTGAAAAGTCAGGCTGTAACTTTTTATAGATTTACTGTAGCCCACCTGAGAACATTACCAGATTTTTTTGGTTGTGTTTGGTTGGCGCAGGGTTTACCCTAAACCTCATTGAAACCAATGGGAGATGAATCTGTCAAATTTAAATTTTCTGGGCCAATAGGGGTCACAATTAGCATTAGGGAGGGGTGAGCATTGCCCTGGGGAACATGTACCAGTACAAAACAAAAAGTCAAACATTCCACACGGCTGGGAGCACTGACATTTCGGATGCCGAACACAAACCCCACTAAAATCAATGGAAACTAAATCTGTCAAATTTAAAAATGCCAATTTTCTGGGATAATAGTCAAATGGGATGTCCAAAAATAGCATGGGAGTGATTTTTTTTTTTTTTTTTTATCATGAACATTTACAAAGCAAAGAAAATGTTTTAAATGGTTGGCAAATGACATTTCCACCCTGACTTTTTTATATTAAAGAAAAAATGTCACAGAGAGTCCAAAGGTCTCCCAAAACACAGATGACCCTTAGAGCCGGTTCACACAGGGGTGACCTGGGATCCAACTTGAAGTTGCCCCAAGTCGTGTGGTTGAGAAAATCAATGGAAATTAATGGAGCCGTCTTAATACACACTACTGAAAATCGCTCCGACTTCAGAAAAGGTTCCTGTACTACTTCAATCTGACTTTTAGGAGATTTGTACCCATTGATTTCAATGGAAGTCGCCTCAGAAGTCTGATCACTGTCTTAAAGTATCACTAAGGGAATTTTTTTTTAGCTAAATAGCTTTCTTTACCTTACTGCAGTCCTGGTTTCATGTCCTCATTGTTCGTTTTTGCTTTGAAGTTGCTGTAATTCTGCTCTGATCTCCACACTTCCTGCTTGTCTGGCTCCTTATGAAAAATCTCATGGCAGCGTTTCACTGTGGTCCAAGCTGTGTGTCTAAAACTCCTCAGAACCAATCAGATTCATTTTAAAAACAAAACACTGCCCTGGATTTGTTTGTATTTGTTCTGTGTGTCTCTTTACTTCACAGAAATATGAAACCAGTTTAAAAATGAAACTAAACTGCAGGCACATTATATGATTGATTTTTATCTAATTTTAATCATTTTTAAAAGGAATCCGTTAACTTTTATGGGCCAGATTCTCAGCGGCGATATGACGGAGTATCTCAGATACCCCGTCGTATCGCCGTTTTTTTTGCCTCGTATCTATGCGAGTGATTCTTAGCGTCACTTTGGCATAGATACGCTTCAACATCCGACAAGTGTAATACCATTACACTTGCGGATCGTAGTTGTAATGACAACTCCGGCCACTAGGTGGCCTTTACGTTGTTTTCTCATTTGCATATGCAAATGAGGCTAGTACGCCAATTCCCGATCGCTTTTACGCCGCCCCGTCGTCGCGTACGTCGTTTTCGTCCGCGTAAGGTTACCCCAGCTTCTATGAGGAGTAACCTTACGAAGTTCCGTCGGGTGCCGTCGGATGCCATGTTAAGTATGGCGTCGGGTCAGCGTCGGCTTTTTCCGTCGCTTACGTCGTTTTACTAACTCGTTCGCGAATAGGGCATTGCGTGAGTGACGATCACGTCGTTTTGACGTCGGTTTCAACGACGCTTTCCGATGTGAGCTGGAGCATGCGCACTGGGCTTTTTCCCCGGCCGGCGCATGCGCAGTTCTTTTGACGCGGGGGCGCGCTTAATTTAAATACAAGCCGCCCCATTTGAATTACGCGGGCTTACGCTGGGCCATTTTCGCTACGCCAACGCAAACGACGGAGCAAATGGTTAGAGAATATGGCACTTGCTCTAGTACGATGCGGTGGCGCAGTGCAAATGGCTTACGATAGGCAAGCGAAATTCTATGAGAATCTGGCCCTATGTCTCTATACCCTGTAAACAGACATTTCAGCAAAAAAATGTTTTTCCTTTAGTGACCCTTTAACTGAAGCAACAATACAGGAAGATAACATACATTTCTCAGACAAACCCCTCCCTCCCCCCTCCCTCCCATAGAGCTGATTGTTGTTTGATTGGCCACTGGAGGCGACTTGAAGTTGCCTTGTAAGTTGCCTGATGATTCATACTCAAGTCGTGTCCAAGTTGCCTCCCAAAGTCGTGTTGCCCCTGTGTGAACCTGCTCTTAAAGGTTTGTTATGTATTGAGGGGGACCCGTGTTTTTGCCGGCAGTGAAGTTTTATTAGCCAGCCATTTAAAATTGCGTTATTTTGTTTTTTTTATAGGCTCGATCCAAATTGTACACATAGTTAAGTTATAACTCCCTGAGCTGTTATCAGACATATAAGGGAAGGTGTGGGGATAGTGGTGACATCACTGACTAAATATGTAAATGGCCTTATTTGACAATGTTTGTTTTTCAAACATGGCTGAGTGCCCAAATGTAACCACTTACGACCCGGACCGTTATGCAGGTAAAGGACCAGGCCCCTTTTTGCGATTCAGCACTGCGTCGCTTTAACTGACAATTGCGCGGTCGTGCGACGTGGCTCCCAAACAAAATTGGCGTCCTTTTTTTTCCCACAAATAGAGCTTTCTTTTGGTGGTATTTGATCACCTCTGCGGTTTTTATTTGTTGCGCTATAAACAAAAATAGAGCGACAATTGTGGAAAAAAAGCAATATCGTTTACTTTTTGCTATAATAAATATCCTCCAAAAATATATATAATTTTCCTCAGTTTAGGCCGATACGTATTCTTCTATCTATTTTTGGTAAAAAACAATCGCAATAAGCGTTTATCGATTGGTTTGTGCAAAATGTATAGCGTTTAAAAAATAACAGTTCGTTTTATTTATTTTTTATTATTTCTTTTTACTACTAATGGCGGCGATCGGCAATTTTTTTTCCGTGACTGCAACATTATGGTGGACACATTGGACAATTTTGACACATTTTTGGGATCATTGTCATTTTTACAGCAAAAAATGCTATAAAAATGATTACTGATTACTATGAAAATGACAATGGCAGTTTAGGAGTTAGTCACAAGAAGGCGCTGTAGGGGTTAAGTGTGACCTCATATGTGTTTGTAACTGTAGGGGGGCAGGGCTGGACGTGTGACGTCATTGATCGCCTTTTCCTATATCAGGGAACACACAATCAATGACGGCGCCACAGTGAAGAACGGGGAAGCTGTGTTTACACTCACCTCTCCCCGTTCTTCAGCTCCTGGGACCGATCGCGGGACTGCGGCGGCGATCGGGTCCGTATAAAATACATTATAGTGTGGTGTATACAGTATAAAATAGAGTGTAGTGTGGTGTTGCAAAACAAAAACTAAATCATGTCCGGAAGGCCACCAAGGAGAGGCACACGCTCACACGCCACTAAAAGCGGGCAAGCAGCCTCTGTGTCTACAGTCAACAGTAGTGGTTGTGGACACGGTGCATCCTCTGCAGGTGGCCATGGGGCACCCTTGTCCTTTTTTTCTGCTGATGGCCGTGTTATTGAGCCACAACATGCAGAAGAGTTGGTGGAAAGGATAATGAAGCCGTCCTCATCCTCCTCATCCTGTCCCCCAGGCTCAGAGTAGTTTGCCTTTCAAGGCAGCTGCCAAAGCGGCTCGTTGTCCACAGTCACTCCTTCCGTACCTTCCATCATGCACGGAGGAGTCCCCAGAATTATTCAACCACAGTGTCAGATATATGCTGCTGGAGGATGTGCAGCGATTTGAAGGCTCCAATGCTGGTTCACAGGTTAAATGAGGGAGTAATGTGAAACAGAAGAAGCCGACCGGACAGCGGGAGGAGAACCGGAGAGAGTGGAGAAGACCATCAGAGCAAAAGTTGCATACCAAAGTCGGATCATGCACGACGGCGATCCAACTTTGATCCTACTTCAGTGATATGCAATGGGCTAAAGTAGGATCAAAGTCGGACCAAAGTAGTGCAGGGAGCATTTTCAAAGTCGCACCGACTTGTGTCAGACCAGTTAAGACGGCTCCCATAGGGAAATATTGATTTTCACATGTCATGTGACATGAGCTCCCAATGTCGGAGTGTTTGCGCAAACCCAGCCTTAAATAGGGAATGTAGTGAGGTCACATGTGTAAAAATCGTTAACCAGCAGGATGCAACTAAGCACCAGTGGGAACTGTAGATGTGAATAAGTGAAGGATTAAATGACTGATCATTGGAGACAGATGTCCAATTGAATCCCAACTGTCAACTCCATAGAGCAAGCACTGTCACAGATGATGTAATTTCCTGTGCGGTGTGGCGCATGCCATGATATAATTTCAGGGACTGGCAAGGTCATAAGCTGCCATGTTGGAAAAGCTTTTCTATCATATTTGGATAGATCCTGGTTTATTACTGATAAGAACTGAATCTTTGGGATTGAATCCTTATTCTATTATTATTATTTGCAGCCCTTACAGGTTCCTTTTCTGGGTTTTTCCCTTCCCTCTCTGTTGTGTGCAGAGAGATCTGGCTCACTTTTTGTAAAAAGATTCTCCCTGATTGGAGTTATTAATCCAGACTAGGGATGAGCTCCACGTTCGATACGAACGTATATGTTCGACTCAAACATTGTCTCTTTGTACGTTCGACGAATTTCGAACAAAACGGGTCGTTTGTGCCAAATTCAAGTGACGCGCAATGGCCCATAATTCACTGCGGCGTTGCGCGCTGATGATTGGCCAAACATGCACTATGACCCTGCATGCTTGGCCAATCACAGCGCCGTCAGTACAGAGAGCCGTAATTGGCCAAAGCCAGGATGGCTTTGGCCAATTATGGCTCGGGGCTTTAGCACACGCCCCACACTATATAAGGCCGCCTGCTGGGCCGCCTCGAGTAGTGTGTTCCGCCTTGTTAGTGAGATCAGTCAGAGAGATTGTCTTTTTATATAGCTAGATAGAGCAGGCAGGCTAGTCAGTTTAGCTTAATTTACAGTGTGTAGAGAATATATATACATCCCTAGGAGTTGTACATATTTTTATACACTGTATAGCTTAGATAGATCAGTTCTTCCTAATTTACTGGCAGGCAGGTGATTGTGCTATTTAAAGACGTTATCACAGGTAAAGACACCCAGCAGGTACAATATTTAAAGGAATTTTTTTATTTTTTTATTTAAGCATCAATAAAATTACTGCTCCTGGAGCAGTGATTTTAATGATGCTTAACTTAAAAAAAAAAAAGAGAAAAATTACTTTAAATATTGTACCTGCTGGGTGTCTATAGTTTGTCTGTGAAAACGTCTTTGAGAACCCGGGTCTTGCCCCAGGGAACATGTATCAATGGAAAAAAGTTTTAAAAACTGTCACTTTTTCAGGAGTCCTGCTCCATTGATACATGTTCCCTGAATTCGAACGTTCGAGTCCCATAGACTTCAATGGGGTTCTAAATGTTCCCGCGAACGGTTGGTCTGTTCGACGGTTCTGGTGCGAACCGAACACGGGGGCTTTCGGCTCATCCCTAATCCAGACATTCAGGTTTTTATGGACCTGACTTTTTTAATCTATAATTGAATCTGTATATTTATTTCCCACATGTTTCTTACAGTTTTTTTTTTGTGTGTTTATATAGGTTATTTTTAATTATATAGGCTCATCCTTATAGATCCCTTTTGCTTTGGACACATGTTTACACCTTCTGTACAGCACTACCACATGTCTCTGTGAACCTCCAGCATAATATGTTTTTATTTGTGGTATGAATTATGTGAGTACATCTTATCATCATTACATGATTGTACTCTAAATATATGATACTGTGTCTATTTTCTATTGACCATATTGACCTTTATGTATGTCCTAGTAATCCTTTAAGACTGCCACCGCCTGAGATAGACCTAATTGATCTAAATGCGTCTGAGCTCTTGATATGTGTAAACAAAAAGGAAAAGGTCTGGTGTTACCCGCAAAAAGTAATGTCCCGGGGCTATCTCCTTTTTTTTTTGATGTGTAAAGGACATTGTGACGGATCTCGGTTCCCCTAGGTGGGCACATCCGCCAGACCTGTGTCTCCTGTCCTCCAAACGCACCCGCAGCCTGCAGATTCGCCATAACCAGCCCTTAACCACTCAATCACGAGACAGTCCACACAGGTGTTGAGGGTTAAACATGCAGAGCATAAACTGTTTATTAAATACAAGACATACACTTTTACACACAGTTAGGGACACTCCCCTTAGCTTTGTCATAGAGGGGAGGGGGTAGGGGACAAGGAACAACAAATGGGAACTTAACACTTGTACATTGAAACAGAAACTACAGATAAACCTAAAGGGATTATGGTAAGCAGGCAGCCTCTCAATACACATCCCCTGCGGAGAGATGTCTCCAGTCCAGACCATTGTCTATCAGACACAAGAGGGGGGGGTGGGGGAGAAGGGATGTAGCATTACATTGCATTATCTCAATGTCATCTTGTCCCCAGGTCTCCAGTCTCTTCTGTGCCATAATCTGTGGGTAAGAGGCCCGCCCACATTCCCTACCAAAACACACAGTGACAGTAGGTTCTGCCACAGACATCATCAGGTTTTCACGCCATTCTTCCATCATCATCAGTGATGAGCTGTTATGATATAATGTAACATTTTTTTCCCTTCAATTTGTGATACTGTGTGTACTATTCCCCAAGGCTTTATGGGGCTATGGGGTTATTTTTAGTGATATTCTCAATAAATATGTGTTTTTATATTTTGTTGATTTTTTTCACACTTTGAGGGTATCACAAAGTCCCATTTCTCCCCTTTCTTCCCCCTTTGTGGATTCCAATATTTATACCAGGGACTGATACCAAAGTAGTCTGGGATACAGGTACACAAGAGTTACATCCCTTCTAAAATCAGCATTCCGCTTGACCCGCCCTCCGCGGTCTTCAAAGTACCCCAGCTTAGATTGGTGAATGTAAACATCTAATCCAGGGGGTTCCAGACCCATTCAAATTTAGCTTGTTTGTCCTGTTGAATGTTGGCCAGTTTTTCATCAAGATACTTTGTACTAATTTTAGTGGTCGCATAGTCTATCTCTGTTTTCCATGCTCAGGCTATAGATATCTTAGCACCCAGAAGGATGAAAACAATAATATTCTGGAGTGTTTGGGGATCTCGTCCAAGAGGTCACTGAAGAGCACCGTCTTACTATTTTTGCTCATATTAACCACTTAAGGACCGAGCCTCTTTCTGAGATTTGTTGTTTACAAGTTAAAAATATTTTTCTTTTGCTAGAAATATAAAAAAAATTCTAACACCCTAGAGAATAAATGGCGGTCATTGCAATATTTTATGTCACACCGTATTTGTGTAGCAGTATTACAAGGGCACATTTTTGGGGAAAAAAATACACTTTTTTTAATTAAAAAAATAAGCAATAACAATAAAGTTAGCCCAATTTTTTTTATATTGTGAAAGATAATGTTACACCGAGTAAATTGATACCCAACATGTCACGCTTTAAAATTGGACCCGCTCGTGGAATGGCAACAAACTTTTACCCTTAAAAATCTCCATAGGCAACGTATAAAAAAATTCTACAGGTTGCATGTTTTGAGATACATAGTTACTAGTCAGGTTGAAAAAAGACACAAGTCCATCCAGTTCAACCACAAAAAAAATAAACAAACAAAATAAAAAACACAATGCAATCCCATGCACCCAACCCCATACCCACAGTTGATCCAGAGGAAGGCAAAAAAACAGCAGAGCATAAGATCCAATTTGCTACAGGAGGGAAAAAAATTCCTTCCTGATCCCCCGAGAGGCAATCGGATTTACCCCGGATCAACTTTACCTACAAATCTTAGTACAGTTATATTATGTGCATTTAGGAAAGAATCCAGGCCCTTCTTAAAGCAATCTACTGAGCTGGCCAGAACCATGTCTGGAGGGAGTCTGTTCCACATTTTCACAGCTATTACTGTGAAGAAACCTTTCCGTATTTGGAGATGAAATCTCTTTTTCTCTAGACGTAAAGAGCGCCCCCTTGTCCTCAGTGATGACCGTAAAGTGAATACTTCAACACCAAGTTCCCTATATGGACCTCTTATATATTTGTACATGTTGATCATATCCCCCCTTATTCTCCTCTTCTCAAGAGTGAATAAATTCAGTTCTTCTAATCTTTCCTCATAGCTGAGCTCCTCCAGGCCTCTTATCAGTTTAGTTGCCCTTCTCTGCACTTTCTCCAGTTCCCCAATATCCTTTTTGAGAACTGGTGCCCAAAACTGGACTGCATATTCCAGATGAGGTCTTACTAATGATTTGTACAGGGGGGGGGGGACGTCTCTCTCTCTGGAGTCCATACCTCTCTTAATACAAGAAAGGACTTTGCTCGCTTTGGAAACCGCAGCTTGGCATTGCATGCCATTATTGAGCTTATGATCAACTAAAACCCCCAGATCCTTCTCCACTACAGAGCCCCCCAGTTGAACTCCCCCTAGCATGTATGATGCATGAATATTCTTAGCCCCCAAGTGCATAACTTTACATTTATCAACATTAAACCTCATCTGCCACTTAGTCGCCCAATTAGACAGAGCATTGAGGTCGGCTTATAAATTGGAGACATCCTGCAAGGACGTTATTCCACTGCATAGCTTGGTGTCATCTGCAAAAACAGAAATGTTACTTTTGATCTCAGACCCAATATCATTTATAAATATATTGAAAAGTAAGGGACCCAACACTGAACCTTGGGGTACACCGCTGATAACCTTCCACCATTCAGAGTAAGAATCATTAACCACGACTCTCTGAATTCTGTCTTTCAGCCAGTTTTCTATCCATTTACAAACCGATATATCTAATCCTGTAGACCTTACCTTACACATGAGCCGTGTGTGGGGAACTGTATCCAACGCTTTTGCAAAATCCAAGTATACCACGTCCACTGCCACGCCTCTGTCCAAGTATACCACGTCCACAGCCACGCCTCTGTCCAAGTATACCACGTCCACAGCCACGCCTCTGTCCAGGGTTTTACTTACCTCTTCATAAAAGGAAATCAGGTTTGTCCGACAACTTCTGTCTTTCATGAATCCATGCTGTCTGTTGCTTAAATAGTTTGTTTCCAGCAAGAACTCATCCATGTGGTCTTTTATTAAACGTTCCAGTATCTTCCCAACTATAGAAGTTAAACTAACAGGTCTATAGTTACTTGGTAAAGACTTTGTTCCCTTTTTAAATATGGGCACCACATTGGCTCTACGCCAATCCAGTGGTACTATCCCCTTTATTAATGAGTCCCTAAATATTAGATACAGTGGCTTTCAGAGCTCAATTCTTTTAGGATCCGTGGGTGGATGCCATGTGGTCCAGGTGCTTTATCCACCTTTGTTCTGTCTAAATATTTCTGGACCATATCACTTTGACTCTGTGAATTCTGGACCATATCACAGAGGAGGTCTAGGGTTAGAAGGAATCACCGCCGGGCACCTGCGATCTCTCGTTACAGAGCGAGAACCGGGAGCTGTGTGTGTGTGTGATCTCCTAAATTCTTGTGCAGTCTGCTTATTTTGAACTTGCATCTCAAGTCAAATAGACTACAGAGCCCCCCCCCCCCCCCTCAGGCTTGCCAACTTTCAGTAAATTTACAAACAGTTTGTAAAATCTGTACTTTTTGTATCTGTCCTTAAATTTCAATTACAGTCATGTAGGCTGCATGTCAGTAATTGACGTTTATGGACGCAACAAATATGGATTTTACAAACTGTTTGTAAATTTACTGAAAGTTGCCAACCCCTCCGGCCAGTGAACATGATTAGAGAGAGAGAGGGGTGTTCTGTTGTCCTGATGCCGCGTACACACGATCATTTTTCGGCATGAAAAAAAAAACAAGTTTTTCGGCATGTAGAAAAAACAAAGTTTTTCCAACGTTATCATTAAAACAACGTTGCACACACGCGGTCGTTTAAAAAAAATAATGCTTCAGCAAAGCGTGGTGACGTACAACACGTACAACGGCACTATAAAGGGGAAGTTCCATGCAGATGGCGCCACCCTTTGAGCTGCTTTATCTGAATTCCTGTTAGTAAAAGACGATTCACGCTTTTCTGTCTGTTACAGCGTGATGAATGTGCTTACTTCGAACGGTAGTTTTACCAGAACGAGCGCTCCCATCTCATAACTTGCTTCTGAGCATGCGCGGGTTTTTAACTTTGTTTTAGCCCACACACGACCATTTTTTACAACCCGAAAAACGACATTGTTTAAAACGTCGTTAAAAAATGCAGCATGTTCAAATATTTTTTTTTTTTTGTAGTTTTTCAAAACCCGAAAAGTGATGTGAAGCCCACACACGATCATTTTAAATGAACTTTTTTTAAAACATAGTTTTTTTCATGCTGAAAAATGATCGTGTCCTTGACTTTGGATAGGCTATAAGGCAGTGGTTCTCAACCTGGGGTCGGGACCCCCTAGGGGGTCAAATGGCAATTTGCCAGGGGTCACCGAATCCTGGGGTGTTCCTGAAGCCTGCACCACTCTCCTAGCCTTTTTGTGTGAGTAACACTACCTGTGATTAGAGTTGCCATTAAAAGTCCCAACTAGAGTTCTCAGATCAGCAGATGACCTTCATCAAGAGTACCTAAGTTAGCTGATCAGAACTCCCCCCAGCACTGCCACTGATCCCAACTCCCTGCCAGCACTGCCACTGATCCCAACCCCCCGCCAGCACCGCCACTGATCCCAACTCCCCGCCAGCACTGCCACTGATCCCAACTCCCCACCAGCACTGCCACTGATCCCAACTCCCCACCAGCACTGTCACTGATCCCAACCCCCCGCCAGCACCGCCACTGATCCCAACTCCCCGCCAGCACCGCCACTGATCCCAACTCCCCGCCAGCACTGCCACTGATCCCAACTCCCCACCAGCACTGTCACTGATCCCAACTCCCCGCCAGCACTGCCACTGATCCCAACTCCCCACCAGCACTGTCACTGATCCCAACTCCCCGCCAGCACTGCCACTGATCCCAACTCCCCGCCAGCACTGCCACTGATCCCAACTCCCCACCAGCACTGTCACTGATCCCAACTCCCCGCCAGCACTGTCACTGATCCCAACTCCCCGCCAGCACTGCCACTGATCCCAACTCCCCGCCAGCACCGCCACTGATCCCAACTCCCCGCCAGCACTGCCACTGATCCCAACTCCCCGCCAGCACTGCCACTGATCCCAACTCCCCACCAGCACTGTCACTGATCCCAACTCCCTGCCAGCACTGCCACTGATCCCAACTCCCCGCCAGCACCGCCACTGATCCCAACTCCCCGCCAGCACTGCCACTGATCCCAACTCCCCGCCAGCACTGCCACTGATCCCAACTCCCCACCAGCACTGTCACTGATCCCAACTCCCCGCCAGCACTGCCACTGATCCCAACTCCCCGCCAGCACTGCCACTGATCCCAACTCCCCACCAGCACTGCCACTGATCCCAACTCCCTGCCAGCACTGCCACTGATTCCAACTCCCCGCCAGCACTGCCACTGATCCCAACTCCCCGCCAGCACTGCCACTGATCCCAACTCCCCGCCAGCACTGCCACTGATCCCAACTCCCCGCCAGCACTGCCACTGATCCCAACTCCCCACCAGCACTGCCACTGATCCCAACTCCCTGCCAGCACTGCCACTGATTACAACTCCCCGCCAGCACTGCCACTGATCCCAACTCCCCGCCAGCACTGCCACTGATCCCAACTCCCCGCCAGCACTGCCACTGATCCCAACTCCCCGCCAGCACTGCCACTGATCCCAACTCCCCGCCAGCACTGCCACTGATCCCAATTCCCCGCCAGCACTGCCACTGATCCCAACTCCCTGCCAGCACTGCCACTGATCCCAACTCCCCGCCAGCACTGCCACTGATCCCAACTCCCCACCAGCACTGTCACTGATCCCAACTCCCCGCCAGCACTGCCACTGATCCCAACTCCCCGCCAGCACTGCCACTAATCCCACCAGCACTGCTGCTCATCTCATTCCCTTCACCAAGGAGTAAGAGAAGGAATACAAATAGAGAATACATGGACAGGAGAGAAATAGGGGGAGGAACAAAGAAAAAAAGGAAAGAATAATAGAAAGAAAAAAAGCTAGAGAGAGGGATGGGGAGAAAAAAAAACAAGAAATTAGGATAAAGAGTGATAAAAGGGAAAGAAAGGAGAACAAAGAGAGAGAGTGGTACAGCCAAAAATGTACCATAAGGTGTTTTAATCTTATACGAGTGGAAGGGACCCAGGGAGCACTAAATGTCCGTGGGTTAGGGGAGCAAATTACTTGGCCTGCCTTGGGTGCTGACATCCCACTCTACAAAAATAATTTTTCTGTTAGGGGTCCCCACAACTTTGGAAAATCAGATGTTGGCAATAGAAAACAGTGTTGGCAAATTATTAAAGAAGTAGAACATGTTCATTTTGTAAAGTGTTTTTTTTTTTTTTTTACTTAGTCCATCCTATTTACTTAACACATCCAATTATGTGTGAATGCAAACACCTTTCTTGTATTCTTCCTTCCATGCGGTTTGGTGTTCTATGCAAAGTGAACGATCTCCATGCCTGTCAGCAGAAGAATGGTTGGGACCAGGATCATCCAGCGATGGTGTGAGAAGTTGGATGTTAGTGAAGGACTTCCTCCACATGTCCTCGTTGGTGTCGGGATATTTGACACATCATTGAATGCAACGTTCAGGTAGGAGCTGATCCAGTATTGGTAGTTTGACACCTGTGTGTAGATCCCGGGGAAGTTGGGGTAGGCGCAGCCTATTCCTGAACTCACAACTCCAACCTGGTACCATACACCCCGGACCTTACACACCAGAGGTCCTCCTGAGTCACCCTGTAAGACATAAATAATCATCAGCTGCACCAATGTCTATGTTTCAGTCTTTCCATGAATGTGTAATTACACAAATTAGTTGGGAACTCAGTAAATGGGTTTAGAAATTGGCACTGTACCAAAACTTTAAGAAGTTGCAACCAACCACATATTCCCCTTTGGTTTAACCCTTCACTGTCAGAGTTTATGTCAATTCCAGATCCTAATATCTAGGCTATTAGGGGTATTAAATATATAGACCAGATTTGTGCGGGGGTCGGTTGCAGACCTTTGATGGATTGAAACAGAAATATGATTTGCCTAACTCATATTTGTTTGGATTCCTGCAGCTTCGGCATGCTTTTAGTGCTCAATTTGTAAATTCTCAAGTTGCTTTTTATACTTTGTCTCTGGAAGACTTACTTAGGAACGGATCTGTAACCAAGCCTCTGTTCAACATATACAAAGTAGGGTTGTCCTGATACCGATACTAGTATAGGTATCTGGAACAGTACTGAGCATTTTCGCGAGTACTTGAATTCGTGCAAATGCTCCCGATGCTTTACCCAATACATTTTTTTCACCCGAGAGTGGGCTGAGAGGGGGCGGAGAGCAGGTGGAGAGGGGGCGGAGAGCGGGTGGAGAGCAGGCGGAGAGGGGGCGGAGAGCGGAGCAGAGCAGATCCTAAGGTATGTCACTAATGGAGGAGAAGAGAGCTGCTGCCGCTGCCGCTGTCTAGTCCCCAAAGAGAAAGCCAAGCCCTCATCCCCTCCCCCCTGCTAGTTGATCAGCACTCGGGAACATAACAGCTTTCATTTGAATAGCTGTGTGTTCCCCACCGTGCATCGTCATATATAGCCCCTCCTCCTTGTCCGGGCACTTTGATAGACAGATCATCCATCCCAGGATTGGATGGCAGGGAACACACAGCTATTCAAACGAAAGCTGTTATTTTCTCCACGCTCTGATCAACTAGACAGTGTCGGCGGCGGGGGGGGGGGGGAGAGCTTGGCTTTCTCTTTGGGGACACAAGGCTGCATTTAGGGACACAAGGCTGCATTTGGGGACATAAGGCTACACATGGCTGCATTTGGGACACACGGCTGCATTTGGGGACACAAGGCTGCATTTGGGGACATGGCTGCATTTGGGGACACAAGGCTGCATTTGGGGACATGGCTGCATTTGGGGATACAAGGCTACACATGGCTGCATTTGGGACACAAGGCTGCATTTGGGGGTACACGGCTGCATTTGGGGACATGGCTGCATTTGGGGACACAAGGCTGCATTTGGGGATACAAGGCTACACATGGCTGCATTTTGGGGTACAAGGCTACACATGGCTGCATTTGGGACACAAGGCTGCATTTGGGGACACCCGGCTGCATTTAGGGACACATGGACACAAAAAGTATCAGTAATCGGTAGCGGCGAGTACATGAAAAAAGTATCGGTACTTGTACTCGGTCCTAAAAAAGTGGTATCGGGACAACCCTAATACAAAGTAATGACACCTAATATACACGCAGGATTTGGATTCCCAGGCTTGGATACATGGAGGACCGGGAGGATGCATGGGAATTTTCCTTCACACAATTGGTTTTGGCAGGAGACAGCCTAATACAATTTAAGATCATGCATAGGGTGCAAATGTAAACTCATAACATTTGATCCTAAAAGAAAAATAGCTTAAAGTGGATGTAACTCTGATTCATGAAATTTGAGCTGGGCACATATATCTGCAGTATTTTGTTATCTCTCTTCAATGAGCCAAGTCCCATAGCTCTCTCCTGAACCTTTCCTCTGTTATCAGCCTGAGAACTCCTGACAAATTCTTAGACAAATGCAGCCTGAATCTTCTGTCGAGGGAGGTTACTAAAATAAATTAGCAGAGAGCAGGTCCTATTACAAAACACCTCTGAGCGTCTCTGCCTATGATGAGAGGGGGGGGGGGTGTGCCTTTCTTCCAATCAGCAATGTTAGCTATCTTGGCTGTATGCCCAGACATCACACTCTGTGTTAACCTGGAAGAGAAAATCTCCTAACACAATCTCAACTTTCTAAACAGTATATACTGTAAATATGAAGACAGCAGATATAAATGTAAAAACTTATGTAGGGAGATTTGGTTCATCTCTGTGTATCATCTGAGGCTGTTCACTTCACTAGGTGTATGGAGGGTTTACATCCACTTTAAAGAGGTTGTAAAGGAGGTTTTTATCTTAATGCATTCTAAGCACTAACATAAAAAGCCTTCTGTGTGCAGCAGGTGCCCCAGCACCCCCTCATACTTACCTGAGCTCCATCTCTGTCAAGCGATGTCCACGGGTGTCTCAGCCACCGAGACTTTCCCTTCTGAGACACAGCAGTGGTGCCATTTAAAACCGTAGAAATGTGGGGAAAACAACTGCGCTAACTGGCGTATAATTAAAGAAATTATAAAACAATGTAGCAGCCAGCACACAAACAAACAAAGTCAAAGGTAAATAAGGAACAAAAAGTGCAACATTAGCTCAATTAATCTGTGAAAATGCTGCCAAAATCACATGACATGAAAGTGAAATCAAAACAAAAAACTAAAGACAATGTGAAAACAAACAAGTCACACAGCATGGGAGCAGTGGTATATGGAGTCCATGGATGTGAGTGAAAACACCACCCAGGTGCAGTGAACAGTGTCAATAGTTCATAGGTATGCCTCCCAAATGGATAACATGCTTCACAAATGATGTCAGTTCGGATGAATGGAAACAACAATCATAGCTTGTCTGTAGTAATCTTTAGGAATTCAAACTGAAAAAATGGGTACTCTTACCAGCTGTGGTGGACTTGCATGTTAATTATAACAGCAAGTCGGATAAGGCATGGTGGTCACAGCGGACCCTGGGCTCTGTATGGATGGCTCTGTAAGGAAGATCACTCCGGCTTGGGTAATGGAACCAATCTGGTCAGATGCTTCACCTCAGGAACAGCAACCCGGAAAGACAAGGCCAGTGATGGAATGGCCAAGCTCGTGGATCAGCACAGCATATACGGTTAAAAGAAAGTAATGCTCCAAATGGTGCAGATCAAATAAACCCTTGAAGGCGTTTATTAAAATAATGGATAAAATCACGTGAAAATTATTGTAAAAAGCAGTATGGGGTACTAGGCATGTTACCCGATGCGTTTCGGCTCAAAGCCATCAACAGGGGCATACCACTGCTCCCATGCTGTGTGACTTGTTTGTTTTCACATTGTCTTTAGTTTTTTGTTTTGATTTCACTTTCATGTCATGTGATTTTGGCAGCATTTTCACAGATTAATTGAGCTTAGCGCTGCACTTTTTGTTCCTTAAAGTTTTAAAACTGCCTGCTGGCGTTTACCCATGGCTGTGCTGAAGTTGGTGGTGCATTTGTTACGCTGACTGGATGAGGAGGCGGTAGAGGATAAGGAAGCGGAGTAGAAGGAGTTAGAAACAGGAGGCAAACTAAAGAGCCATGCAATCCTCCAAACTGCTATCCACCTCAGGCCCAGCCGCCACTGCATTTACCCAGTGCGCTGTTAGGGAGATATAACGTCCCTGACCGTGCTTACTGGTCCACGTATCCGTAGTTAGGTGGACCTTGGCACAGATGGCGTTGCGCAGTGCACACCTGATTTTGTCCCCCACTTGGTTGTGCAGGGAAGGGATGGCTCGCCTGGAAAAGTAGTGGTGGCTGGGCACGACGTACTGTGGGACAGCCAATGCCATCAGGCTTTTAAAACTCTGCGTCTCCACCAGACGGAAGGCCAGCATTTCAAAGGCCAGTAATTTTGAAATGCTGGCATTTAGGGCCTGGGATCGCGGGTAGGTAGGGGGGTACTTCCTCTTCCGCTCCAGTGTTTGGGAGATAGAGAACTGAATGCTTCCATGGGACATTGTGGAGATGTTTGGTGACCCAGGGGTTAGTGTTGCCGGTCCTCTAATTCAGGAGTGGCAGGTGGGACTGTCACTACAGAGGTGGATGAAGAGGCTGAGAGGCCCGAGACTGAAGCAGAAGAGTAAGCAGGAGGCGCCAGAGACCTTTCTTGGTTTTTGAGGTGTCTACCCCACTGCAGCTTGTGCTTTGCACTTAGACGCCTGGTCATGCAGGTTGTGCTCAGGTTGAGAACGTTTATGCCTCGCTTCAGCCTCTGATTGCACAGCGTGCAAACCACTCGTGTCTTGTCATCAGCACACTGTGTGAAGAACTGCCATGCTAGGGAACTCCTTGGACCTGGCTTTGGTGTGCTCGGTCGATTGCTGCGTTGGGCAGTAGCTGTCTAGGGGACGGACGCTCTGCTTTGGCACCCTGCCCCCTCTTCTGCTGTGCTGGTGGCTCTGTGCGACCACCGCCTGTTCCTCCAAACTACATGGGTCACCTGCATGAGGTTGATCCCATGTCGGGTCGAGGACCTCATCGTCCTCCACATCATCTTCCACCCAGTCTTCACCACTGCCCTCCTTGTCGTTCTGCACAATTGCAAAAGCACCAGCACTTGGCAACTGTGTTTCATCATCATCCAAGACGTGCTGTGATGGTCCCCCCATGTACTCATCCTGAAATATAAGTGGTTGGGCATTGGTGCACTCAATCTCTTCCACTTCTGGGGCTGGGCTAGGTGGATGGCCCTGGGAACACATGCTAACAGGCTCTTCAAAAAGCAGAAGAGACTGCTGCATGATTTGGGGCTCAGACTGCTTGGCTGATTTGCAAGGGGGTGAAGTGAAAGACTGATGGACATTGGCTGCAGGCGCCAACTCTGAACTTTCAGCACAAGACTGGTTTGGAGACAATGTGAAGAAACTGGAGGCACTGTCAGCAACCCAATCTACTACCGCCTGTTCTGCTCCTGGCCTCAACATCCGTAGAGCTGGATTAGGCCTGACCAAATACCGCTGCAGACTCTGTCGCCTACTCGCACCTGAGAAAGGTGTTTCACTTGTGCATGTAGCTGGCACAGATCGACCACGTCCTCTCCCTGTAACAGGAGCTCCACCAGCAGCACCACGACCGCGGCCACGTCCCTTATTTGATGTTTTCCTCATATTTCTCAAATGTAGGATCTTGCCCTAAATGGGTGTTTTTTATATAAAACAATAGTGTAATATGGTGTAATATGCAGAGATTCACCTATATAATTATTTCCCTATAGCAAGAAGCAGGAACCTAGCCCTAAACAATGTACTGGACAGACAGTATATCACAGGGGACAGGTGGAGTGCTGGTGAAATATACAGAGAGTCACCTATATATTTCTAGTCCCTATAGGAGATAGCAGAACCCTGGGCCTAAACAATATACTGGACACACACAGTATATCACAGGTGAGAGGTGCAGTGCTGGTGAAATAGGCAGAGAGTCACCTATATATTTCTGTCCCTATAGGAGATAGCTGGAACCTCTCCCTAAACTAAGGTGACCAGATTTTTAAAATGAAATCCGGGGACATATTTTTTGTTTACTAGTAATAGCAACAATCAGCGACTCTCTGCCCATTGCCGCCCACCTCACAGCCTCTCAAGTCTTACTCTTCGTGCCCCGGCTACTACTGGGTGGGGAGCGGAGGAAGATCACTCCCCCAGGGAAGGCAAGGAGATAAGCAGGCGGCTGGCCAAGATTTGTGCCAAGGCAGAAGAACATGTGAGCGAAGCTAAATGGGCATGCGCCCGAAACTGAAGAAATATTCCCTCCACTCCGACCAGCACATGATCATCAGAAAGGGGCACAGATAATGGGAAAAATAAAACCCCCCTATGCTAGTAGGCACGGCAGAGAGGGGGGGTGTAATTCTAATTTTTTTTATTTTAATTCTGCACTGACTGTCTTTGAAATTGCTCCCTGCCCCCAATTAAATCCAATCTGGGGACAAAACCAGGGACAGACTTGGTCCAGGGACAGTGTCCTCAATCAGGGGACTGTCCCCTGAAACTGGGGATGTCCGATCACCCTAATAAGATGCAGATCTCACAGAAATAAACAATGCTGTTGTAGATTTTTGAAGCAGGATAAACCTATCTGCCACTGTCCCTCAATCAGCAGCAGTCTGTCCCTAACCTACCTAAAGTAGAATAAAGCAGGATAAACCTAACTAACTCTGTCCCTCAATCAGCAGCAGCCTGTCCCTACACTAGCTAAAGCTGAGTGACGAGCTTTGCTGTGTGCCTCTATCAGATATAGAGGCTGGGTCACACGCTGGGTCACATGCTGCACTGGCCAATCACAGCCATGCCATTAGTAGGCATGGCTGTGATCACTTCCTAGTCACAGTAGTAAAACAAATGGCGATTGGCTGCCTTGCAGCGCGCCATAACATAGCCGAACTCCGAACCCGAACCCAAACTTTTTCCAATTATTCGGGTTCATGTTCGGGTACAAAAAAAAAAACAAAGTCCGTACCAAACCCGAACTTTACAGTTCGGATTCGCTCAACCCTAGTAAGAAGTCAGCACCCCCCACTTCTCACTTTAATGTAAGATGTAATTTCCGATAGCAGAACACCCCCTTCCCCCGCTTCCCAACTTTAATGTGACATGTCATTGTCGGCAGCGCACCTACCCCCCCCCCCCCCTTACTCAACGTGACATGTAATTTTGCTTAGGGCCCCAGGAAGGTCCGGATCGGCACTGGGTAACAGACAAGGCAAGAATAACCTCTGTACTATTTTGTCTTAAAAATAGACATTAGTATCACTGATGTCATGCATTGCTTCAGCTTCTTGCGAAGAGATCCTAAAGATGAGCCATGCTGGAACGCTCTTGGTGTCACTCACCTGGCAGGAGTCCTTCCCCCCTTCCTTGTAGCCGGCACAGATCTGATCATACTGGATAGTGATGTCACCTCCTGCTTTCTTATACATTGTTTGACATGTATAGCCGTCTATTAGAGGAACCATGACCTCCTGGAGGATCCCAAATGACACTGAACTTCCTGGTCATAAAACAGACAAGAAGATGATTAATGGCCATTATTAGTAGAGCAATGCCATTAATTGTGAACTCCACCCCAATTCACCTTGCTATAGTGTGCAAAATTAAGCAAACATAATGCATGGTAACGAAGTTTTAAAATAAAAGAGACATGTACCTCAAACTGGGGAGCTCCCTCAAGGGCCCCGACAGCCTCCATACTCTCTCACTCCAGCTTTTCCACCCAACAGGGTCACCACCCAACGCAGGGCTGACCCTGGATATTTAAGGAAGCCTGCCCCTTGCCAATCCAAGCTGGGGATTTGTCAGAGCTCCATAGAATACTCCAGGTGGCTCCACCTCCCCTCCAGCCTTTCTTTGTAGAAAACACTAGAAGATTCTAGATTGAAGTAGGAGGTCCTAGTGATGTCACCTGTGAGTCACCCAGCACTACACTGAGCCACTCCCAGCCAAGAATGAAAACAAACAGGCCTAGCTACCAGCCAGGCTGGCTTAAATTTACCTATCCTCTCTAGCACACTACTAGAGGGTGCTACACTTGTATTGAAAATGCGTGAAATCACTTTTCCTTATCATTTCATTGACTTACCTCCAGAATATCTTGCACCCCAGCCGGTCACCCAGCACTCCGTACCACAGGGGAAGGTGGTGGTGGAAGATGGCAGACAGATTGGCATGATGTACTGAGTATAGGGGACAGGTGTGGCCAACTGTATCAGGGCGATGTCCCCAGGGCTTGTAGTGTCTATATAATTAATATTGACAATGATATTCCTTACATCGGCAATAACTGTATGATTGCTGATCACATCCATCTGGTACAGTCCCAAATATACTTTATAATTCGATACCCGGATAGGTCTGCAGAAAGAAAACAGAACATAACATGTGTACATGAAGATCCATCTGCTATAGAAGGCAATGCAATATCACTACTATCAATGACCTTCACAATCCATTGAATAAAATATAACTTCATTTGCTCTTTATGAATGGCCTGTATGTACACAGGCCAAACAAGTTAAAAAAAAAAATATTAACTGCTTGTCGACCAGCCGCCGCAGTTTTACGGCGGCAGGTCGGCTCTGCTGGGCGAGAGCACGTAGCTATACGTCACCTCGCCCAGCAGCCAATAGGGGCGTGCGCCCCCTGCTCGTCCCTGACTACCGTGCGCGTGCCTGGCTGGTGCAATCGCCGCCGGGCACCCGTGATCGCTCGTTTCAGAGCGAGGATTGGGAGCTGTGTGTGTAAACACACAGCTCCTGGTCCTGTCAGGGGGAGAAATGACTGATCGTCTGTTCATATAAAGTATGAACAGCGATCTGTCATTTCCCCAAGTCAGTCCCACCCCCCCTTCAGTTAGAACACACCCAGGGAACAGACTTAACCCCTTCCTCGCCCCCTAGTGTTAACCCCTAGGTGTGGGGCTGAAGTGCAGCTCTGTATTGATATATCATTACATGCATTTTTTTTTTATGCAAGTGGTGTAAGCACCTGAATTAGTATCAACCTCTTAGGCCCCTTTCAGATGTGCGCACAGTATGTCCGCTTTTTCATCCATCCGTTTGCGGATGAAAAAGGGACACCCGTAATCACCCGCCTCCACAAAGATCCGATTTTGCAGACGGAAGAATGTCCTATTTTTTCTTCCGTCTGCGGATCGGATCGGATGAACACGCGTGTTCATCTGATCCCCCATAGGGGAGAGCGGAGAAAAGACAGGGCGGTCCCTGCACAGTGTGCGGGGACCGCCCTGTCACCCGACGGCTCAGCGGGGATTTACGGAGCGATCCCCGCTGAGCTTACGGACACACGGAGGCGGATCAATACTGATCCGCCCCATGTGGGAGGGCCCTTACAGTCTTTCTACAACAAAGCTCAGCCTTGGGAAAGGATAAGCAGTAGAAGGAGCCAACCAATTATGGAGCAGGTTGTTATAGGAAGAGAGCAGAGTGACAGAGGGATGAGCCTATCACTGTGCTGCTTCTCCTTCACTGTACAGTCACAGGCTGGAGGCAGGTTCAAGACACCATAGGCTCAGAGGAGTTGGGTTGAATGATGATGGCCGTCATTATACCTAGTCTAGTCTAGTGGCAAATTTATTTTGGGAACAGCTACGGATTTAAGGTGAGTATTGTAGCAAAACTGCTTTTTATATCCTTTAATAGGCTATTACTTTTTGATAGAATTGCAGTTTGAAAATAAAGCATTCCTTTCCGTTTATTTGTATTTATTTTTTTACATATTTTGTATATTTTAGACTCACATGAGGACTTAAAGGGGTTGTAAAGGAAAAAATGTCCCCCCCCTAAATATCTTCCTTTTCCTTAGTGCAGTCCTCCTTCACTTACCTCATCCTTCCATTTTGCTTTTAAATGTCCTTATTTCTTCTGAGGCCTCGTACACACGAGGGGATATGTCCGCTGAAAACGGTCCGATGGACCGTTTCAGCAGACATCTCCGCTCGTGTGTATGGGCTAGCGGACAGATTTCTCCACCCGACAGATTTCAAAGCATGCTTTGAAATCTATCCGGTGGGAATCTGTCCGCCCGACATGTCTGCTGGTTAGTACACTTACCAGCAGACATGTCGTCCCCCACCGCCGCCGCGCCGCCGCCGAATGGATTCGGCGCATGCGCGGAAGTGTTTTACTTTCTGGTGCGGTGACGTGGCGGCGTCAACGTCACCGCCGCGTCACCGCCACGTCACCGCGCCGTCCGGCGGCGGGGAATTTGACCCGATGGTGTGTACACGCCATCGGATCAAACTCCCGATCGGACATATCCGATGGAAATGGTCCGCGGACCGTTTTCATCGGATATGTCCGATCGTGTGTACGCGGCCTGAGAATTCCTCACTTCCTGTTCTTCTGTCTGTAACTCCACACAGTAATGCGAGGCTTTCTCCCTGGTGTGGAGAAAGTCTCTTGAGCGGGGAGGGGGCGAGCAGGCAAGTCAGGACACTCTCTACTTTGTAGATAGAGAAAGTAGCTGTGTGTTAGTGGGCGTTAGGGATGAGCCGAACACCCCCGCGTTCGGTTCGTACCAGAACCGTCGAACAGTCCGATCATTTAGAACCCCATTGAAGTCTATGGGACTCGAACGTTTGAATTCAAAAACGATCATTTTAAAGACCAATTTTCAAGTTATTGTTGGAAAACGTCTTTCAGACTTTGGATTTTGGTCCGATGATTTTGTGTACTAACCATCGAACCTGTCTGACGGACAGGTTTCCAGCGTACAGGTTTCAAAGCATGTTTTTAAATTTTTGTCCGCTGGAAACCTGTCTGCTAGGCCATACACACCATCGAACATGTCTGCTAAAACATGTCTGCGGACCAGTTTTAGAGGACATGTTCGATGGTGTGTACGCGGCCTCAGGGGGAGAAATGCCTGATTGTCTGTTCATACAATGTGATCTGTAATTTCCCCTAGTCAATCCCACCCCCCCTTCAGTTAGAACTAGAACACACCTAGGGAACATACTTAACCCCTTCCCCGCCCCCTAGTGTTAACCCCTTCCCTGCCAGTGGCATTTTTATAGCACTGATCGCTATAAAAATGCCAATGGTCCTAAAAATGTGTCAAAAGTGTCCGATGTGTCCGCCATAAGGTTGCAGTACCGATAAAAATCGCTGATCACCGTCATTACTAGTAAAAAAAAAAATATTAATAAAAATGCCATAAAACTATCCCCCTTTTTGTAGATGCTATAACTTTTGTGCAAGCCAATCAATAAACGCTTATTGCGATATTTACGAAAAGTAGGTAGAAGAATACGTATCGGCCTAAACTGAGGAAAAAAAACTTTTTTTATATATTTTTGGGGGAAATTTATTATAGCAAAAAATATTCTTTTTTTTTCAAAATTGTCACTCTACTTTTGTTTATAGCGCAAAAAAATAAAAAGCGCAGAGGTGATCAAATACCACCAAAAGAAAGCTCTATTTGTGGGGAAAAAAGGACGCCAATTTTGTTTGGGAGCCACGACGCACAATTGTCAGTTAGAGCGACGCAGTGCCGAATCGCAAAAAGTGGACGGTCATTGACCAGCAATATGGTCTGGGGCTGAAGTGGTTAAAGCACCCTTCATGATTTCTCAAGTGTGCCCCTAATATCCAAGTGGTAGACTTTGGGCCAGATTCAGGTAGAGTTACTCTGGAGTATCAGTGATTCGCCAGCATAACTCTCACTTTGAGCCGGCGTTTCTGTTTTCAGTAAGCAGAAAACAAGAAACGCCGGGTTGGAGTTCCTATACGAGCGGCGTAATTGTATTTCGCCATCGTATCGGAACTGCAATTTTAAAAATGGAGCTCGGAGCGTTCCCGCTGATTAACGCCGAGAAAATGTTAATCAGCGAGAATCGGCAATTCATGATCGTATTCGGGCCCCGACGCAGTGACTTTCCGACGTTTCCGTAAGAGATACGCGGCGTAAAGAAAAAACAGCCCCCTAGTGGAGTATCCTATGTTAAGTATGGCCGTCGTCATCGCGTCGAATTTAAAAATTTTCGTGTTGTTTGCGTAAAACGTCCGTGAATGGGGATTGACGTCATTGACGTTCACTGACAGAATTTGGAGCATGCGCACTGACAGTCGACGCATGCGCAGTACGTTCGCCGCTGGATCGCGCCTAGTTTAAATAATACACGCCCCGTACCCGCCCAATTTGAATTCCGCCGGCTCATTTTCGCTACGCCGCCGCAACTTTAGGAGCAAGTGCTTCATGAATAACAGTACTTGCTCCTAAAGTTTCGGCGGAGTAACGTAAATGAGAAACGTTACTCCGAAATAAAGATTCGCCCATCTACCTGAATCTGGCCCTATGAGTTTAGGGTATTGTATCGGCTACTCTTCACTTGCATTTATCTATTCACAGTGAATAAGCCTATAAACTCAATAGCCGAATGAGGGGTCTAAAATTTGCACTCATTAATGGGATTTTTGGTGATGTAAACTAATCACCGATGATGATCAATGAGGCACACTTGGCAGTTTTTAAAGTGGACACTTTATAAAAGATGAACACTGATTTAATAAATATGTCCGTGACTGTTTTTTTAGAAACATTTTTCCAAAAGCAGAATGATGGGTGTCAGATGGAAGAATTGGTGTATATAGGTCACATGTTATACTCACTTGTGGATGCAATGTGCTGCCGTCATAACCCACTCCGGTGAGATCAGGGAGCCCCCACATAAATATTCTCCATTTAATTCATTATCTATAAGAGCGACCTGCCAGGGCCACTGCCCGTCCGAGGAACTTGTACCACCAACTATCCGATCGGACACCGAGGGAGAACCGCACACTGAAAAATGTTTGATGACACAAATTTCAGCCACATATATTCAACACCAAACCCAACTAACTTGTATTTTATTTCAATTAATGTCCCCCCCAGGCAGTGTTTACAGTACAAAATGGATCTCAGCCTGCAACACACACCTCTTCTCTCGCCTTGTCCCCCTCAGTAATTGCTTTTTTGTCAAAAGACGTTTTCAGTCTTCTGATTTAATTGACACCCAACCTCATTCGAAGACCGAGATAAAATTGTGAATGGAGTGCATCACCACAGCACTTCATTCACAAGGAAAAAATGCTGCGAGGGGCGCTAATTTTGTCATGTCTACATAATTAAAAATTGCCCACCACACCAGGAGAAGATCTGAAGAGAACGAGAACCCTACACATCATGTGGTCGGCCTGAAGAAACCCAAAAAGAGTAAAAAGTTGAAGAAAAAAAATAAATATATTTCTTTCTATATCATTATATATAGTCAACAATTTGTAATGAGAATGTTATACCTCTTTCTATTATCTATCATATAACCCAATTATTGTTTAGAGTAATGATTCAAATATTTGATAACCTTGCCCCCACCCATCCACAGTCTGAGCCCATTTAGGGTGAAAGGGAGGTCTGGAGGCATGCCCTACAAAACTTCATAAATCATTTCTGGACCATAAATTGTCAAAAGATGTTTTCAGTCTTTTTATTTAATTGACACCCAACCTCATTCTTACTAGAAGACCGAGATAAACTTGTACATGGAGTGCCTCACCACAGCACTTCATTCACAAGGAAAAAAATTCTGCGAGGGGCGCTGATGTTGTCATTAGTGATGAGCGGAATACGCCATATTCGATTTCGCGATATTTCGCGAATATTTCGAAGAATATTCGCGAATATTCGTTAATATCGAATATTCGTGATATTTTATAAAAAAAAAAAAAATTTGCGAATTTTCGCTAATGCGAATTTTCGCCAATGTGAAATTTTGCGATTTTTTTTTTTTTTTTTTTTTTTTATAAAATATCACGAATATTCGATATTTACGAATATTCGGTATATTTTATATATATAAAAAAAGCGAAATTTCACATATGCGGTTGCGAATATTCGTTAATATCGAATATTCGTGATATTTGATAAAAAAAAAATTGCGAATTTTCGCTATTGCGAATTTTATTGCGAATTTTGAAAAATAGCGAATATTCGAAATAGCGAATATTCGCCGCAATATTCGAGATATTCGCGAATACTCGAATATGCAATATTCGTAGCGAATATTCGCAAAGCGAATATTCATGAGCAACACTAGTTGTCATGTCTACATAATTAAAAACTGCCCACCACACCAGGAGAAGATCTGAAGTGAAAGAGGACCCTACACATCATGTGGTCGGCCTGAAGATTTTATACCTCTTTCTATTATCTATCATATAACCCATTTATTATTTAGAGTAATGATTCAAATATTTGATAACCTTGCCCCCACCCATCCACAGTTTGAGCCCATTTGGGGTGGAAGGGTGGTCTGGAGGCATGCCCTACAAAACTTCATAAATCATTTCTGGACCATAATTTGGGCCCACACCATTATACCTTAACTACTGTATATTCTATTTATGCATTGTGATTTCTTCTTTCCTGTTAATCTAGTAGTCTAGTTAGAGTTATAAATGTATAAATATATAGACATGAGTCTTGTGGCTATATTTGTTTTCAATTTCTTTTTACCAAATACAAGAAATTTTACATATATGCATGATTCCTTTAAAATTTGCATCATTCCCTTTTTTCAATATACGGAATCTTGCTAAATTTCTATTGGTTACTTTATTCTTAAACAAATACCTTTTACCTTACATGTATATCCTCACATTCTCTTCCACTCCCATTTATCCCCTCACACACACAACACCATCTACATACGTATGTGTATATATATATACACACAGTACAGACCAGACCAAGTAAAGACCAAAAGTTTGGACACACCTTCTCATTCAAAGCATTTTCTTTATTTTCATGACTATGAAAATTGTAGAGTCACACTGAAGGCATCAAAACTATGAATTATCACATGTGGAATTATATACATAACAAAAAAGTGTGAAACAACTGAAAATATGTCATATTCTAGGTTCTTGAAAGTAGCCACCTTTTGCAGCAGACACATCTCTAGAAGAACTTATAAGAGGAGACTGTGTGAATTCGGCCTTCATAGTAGAATATCTGCTAGGAAACCACTGCTAAAGAAAGGCAAAAAGCAGAAGAGACTTGTTTGGGCTAAAGAACACAAGGAATGGACATTAGACCAGTGGAAATCTGTGCTTTGGTCTGATGAGTCAAAACTTGAGATCTTTGGTTTCAACCATTGTGTCTTTTTGCGATGCAGAAAAGGTGAACGGATGGACTCTACATACCTGGTTCCCACCGTGAAGCATGGCGGAGGAGGAGGTGTGATGGTGTGGGGGTGCTTTGCTGGTGACACTGTTTGGGATTTATTCAAAATTGGAGGCATACTGAACCAGCATGGCTACCACAGCATCTTGCAGCGGCATGCTATTCCATCCGGTTTGCGTTTAGTTGGACCATCATTTATTTTTCAACAGGACAATGACCCCAAACACACCTCCAGGCGGGGGAAGGGCTATTTGACCAAGAAGAAGAGTGATGGGGTGCTGCGCCAGATGACCTGGCCTCCACGGTCACCGGACCTGAACCCAATCGAGATGGTTTGGGGTGAGCTGGATCGCAGAGTGAAGGCAAAAGGGCCAACAGGTGCTAAGCATCTCTGGGAACTCCATTAAGACTGTTGGAAGACCATTTCAGGTGACAAGAGAATGCCAAGAGTGTGCAAAGCAGTAATCAAAGCAAAAGGTGGCTACTTTGAAGAACCTAGAATATGACATATTTTCAGTTGTGTCACACTTTTTTGTTATGTATATAATTCCACGTGTGTTACTTCATAGTTTTGATGCCTTCAGTGTGACTCTACAATTTTCATAGTCATGAAAATAAAGAAAACTCTTGGAATGAGAAGGTGTGTCCAAACATTTGGTCTGTACTGTATATATATATTGTTTTCTCCTACTATACCCTATATAAATATTTCTTCATTCCTTCCGATAGCTTATATTCATCCCATATTTTCCATAATTCTGACCCTTGACTATTTATAGATCCTTCTTCTCTTATCTGTTTTTCCATGTATTGTATTTCGCTCAGTTCACATATACAATCTGCTACGTTTGGACTTGTATTTGCTCTCCAATTACGAGCTATGATTGTTCTAGCGGCCGTTGTCATATGATGAAACATATCCTTCTTTATACTATATACTATTCCTTTTAAAAATAAATCATATAATGTACCTGCAGTTTCAGTTTCGTTTTTCATCTAGTTTCATGCTTGTGTGAAGTACAGAGACACAAAGCCAATACAGGGCAGAGTTTGTTTTTTAAAATGAAACTGATTGGTTCTGAGGAGTTTTAGACACACAGTAATCACACCTCCTTGATCAGAGACCACTGAGAGAAGCTCCCATGACATTTTTCATAAGGAAATAGACAACCAGAAAGTGTCCAGAACAGAGGAGAATTACAGCAACATAAGAGCAAAAACGAACAGTGAGGACATGAAAGCAGGACTGCAGTAAGGTAAAGGAAGCTATTTAGCTAAAAAAAAAAAAAAAATCCTTTAGTGACCCTTTAACCGCTTAAGGACGTGTTACGCCGATATATGTCAGCAAAATTTTACGGCTGGGCAGATTAACGTATATATACGTTGCCCTATAAGGTCGCATACACACGAGGAGACATATCCGATTAAAACGGTCCGACAGACCGTTTTCATCGGACATGTCTCCTGGGATGTTTTGGTTTAAACTGTGTACACACGATCAAACCAAAATCCCCGTGGACAGACAGCGTGGTGACGTGGCGGTGACGTTGATGCCGCCACGTCACCGAACCAGGAAGTAAAATACTTCCACGCGTGCGTCGAATCCATTCGACGCATGCGGAAGATTTCGGTCCGCTGGTTAGGCGTAACCAACCAGCGGACATATCCAACAGACGGCTTTCCAGCAGACAAGTTTTAAAGCATTTTTTTAAACTTTTGTCTGCTGGAAACCTGTCTGCTAGCCCGTACACACGATCGAATCTGTCCGCTGAAACTGGTCTGCGGACCAGTTTCTTCTTCTTTTCAAATGTTTTTATTAGTATATCAGACAAAGGCATTAACAACAGTACAGTGTCGATGCATCAAATACAAACATCAGTACGATACAGTACAAAGCACAGTACTAACAGCGGAAAATATAAAGAAACGTTAAGGTTACAAAAGACATACTCACAGGCTAGGTAAAGTAGCAGGAACCTAGCATCCTACTACTCAATGTGGATGCGTCAGTCCCATGCAAGGAAATGGCGCAGGTATGTCACTCTTGATATTTCAGAAATGATATCAATAAGGGAACCTATAGTCTGACAAACAACTTTTGAAGTCAGATATTGAGATCTGGTACATAAAGCACTCATGCAGAACAAATATAAGATGACAATAAAAAAATAAACCCAAAATCTAACAGAAACCAAAAGAAGCAGAAAATAAAATAAAAATTATGTATATGAAGAGAAAAAGAAAAGCAAGCAAAATAAATATAAATGTACCGAGGTAGGAAAAATACACCTAAATCAATAAGAAACGGTTATACTGGAAGGGTAGGTATACCAAAGCAAAATCTTAGCTAACGTCTATAAATCTTGATGACCATGAGGACCACTGACAGTGAAAGGAGAGGACCGAGTTAGATTGAATAGTAAAATGCTTCTCATAGGAATAGTGTACAATAATCCTTTGAATTACCTCAGAGATATTCGGGACCTGAGTAGATTTCCATTTAGAGGTGATTGATAACCTGGCTGCAATAAAGATATGAGTAGCTATGGCTCTAAATTGTTTTGGGATATTATTGATGGTCAAGGAGAGTAGGGCCAATTAAGGGGTAGGTGACACAGAGGAATCCACAATTAGGGATAATAATTTAAAGACCTCGCACCAAAAACTGCGAAGAATTTTGCAATCCCATAGAATGTGGTATATATTACCCCTAGCACCACATTGTCTCCAACAATGGTTGGAGTCCAAGTGGAAAATCATAGAGAGTCTCACCGGGGTGAGGTAGGATCTGTGGAGAATTTTTAGCATGGGGTCCCAGTGGTTAGTACAATGTGAGTACTTATAGTTCGCCTGTATCGCACCCGTCCATTCTACTTGAGAGTAGGCTGACCTTAAATCTTTTTCCCAGTTTAACATGCTAGTAGTTTTGGTAAATGTTTTAGAGTTCTGGAGGAGGTTATAAAGACCAGTTTCAGCAGATATATTCGATCGTGTGTACGTGGCCTGAGATGCCGGATTTAGGGGGGGGGGCGCGCACGAGGTATCGCCACGATCGTTCGAGCGAGAGCAATAATTCTAGCCCCAGACCTCCTCTGTAACTCAAAACATGCAACCTCTAAACATACTAGCTCATTATGCCTTTCTCTTGCATTTTTTTTTTTTAATAAATGCTTTAGAGGGTTTAGTTCCTCTTTAATCCTTTCATGTAATTGGTTATTCTTTTCAAAGTGAATGTCATCTGCCATTTTGGACCAGAATAATCGATTGATTATGTGAAAGGCAAAGGGGGGGGGGGCAACGGGTCACCCCATTGTCTAGATCAGTTATGAGGATGCACAGGGGCGGACTGACAACTCATGGGGCCCCCGGGCAATAGAAGATTATGGGGCCCCTGGGCTTAGAGATGGCCACCGCGCCAGTAGGCAGTGCAGAGGCTGGGCAGCTAAAATCTCGGGATTTTCACATCAAAAGCATGTCTGTTTTCGGACATATCAAGGACAGATGTAAAAAATACACACAGATTTTTACATACTGTCCCTGGTTTTACTGAGCCTGGCAACTCTGATGGGGCCCCCTAGTGGCATGGGGCCCCCGGGCAGTGCCCGAGTTCCTCAATGGTCAGTCCGCCCCTGAGGATGCATCATCCAATTGTTTGTGATGATAATGTGACATTACCTTTAGATGGCATTGTTGATAATGGAACACTGGTGTATGGATAGACAGTGCTTCCTACGGAGCCTGAGTTGAAGTAGTTTTCTCCACATGTCCTTGTTGGTTTCGGAATATTTGGCACATTATTGAATGTAACGTTCAGGTTGGTGCTAATCCAGGTTTGGTAGCTTGTCACCAGTGTGTACACCCCGGGGAAGTTGGGGTAAGCACATCCTAATCCCCAGCTTACGACTCCAGCCTGGTACCAGACTCCCCGGACCTTACACACCAGAGGTCCTCCTGAGTCACCCTGTAAGACATAGGCATGTGCAAAAGTGAAAAATTTGTTTCGTTTCGTTTCGTTTCAATTCGTCATTTAATAAATTTCGTTAAGTTAGGTTCGTTACATGTGTTGAATTCGTTTTCGGAATTCGTTCGTTTTCGACCGAATTTCGAAAAATCCGGTCGAAATCTAAAATATTTCGACCGTTTTTCGAATTCGTTCGTTTTCGACAGAATTTCGAAAAAAAACGGTCGAAACCGAAAATATTTCAACCAGATTAGAGAACAAATAGTCTCTTTTCGAATAGAATTTTTTTCGAATTAAATTCGAAAATATTTTTTTTTTTTTTTTTTTTTTTTTTTTTTTTTCGAATTCCGATCGAATTTAGTCCGCGGGTATTCGATTCGGAATTCGAAAAAAATTTTTTTTTCGAAATTCGGTCGAAAATGAACGAATTCCGAAAACGGTCGAAATTTTTCGCTAATATAGCAATTCGGGAATTCGTGTGCATCCGAATGTCCGAATAATGGAAAATTCGTCCGAATTTCGATTCGGAACGAAACGAAATGCACATGCCTAGTAAGACATCAATAATCATCAGCTGCATCAATGTCTATCTGTTCAGTATAGTTCAACAAAATGCTTAAAGGGGAGTTCCAGCCAATATTTGTGTTTATTAAAAGTCAGCAGCTACAAAAACTGTAGCTTCTGGCTTTTAATAAACAATCACTTACCTGCTCCAGCGTTCCAGCGACGCGCCGGCCGGGGCTCTGCTCCTCTCCACCCCTCCCCGGCCGGCATCCTAATCGCAACTGTGGGCACCCGGCCGTGACAGCCTTCGGCTTCACGGCCGGGCACCCACTGCGCATGCGCGAGCGGCACTGCGCATGCGCGAGCGACGCGGCCCGCCGCTGATCGGACAGGTGATCGCATGGAACCTGTCATGTGTCCCATGCGATCGCCTACATGGAGGGGCTGCGGTAGGCGATTAAGCTTAATCGCCTAACCAGCACCTCGGCCAAAAGGAAGAAGTGGGACAGGAAGTTACTGATCCGCCCCGTGTAAAGGAGCCCTAAATGGTGATTCCAAAAGCCAGCGCAAGTGTTTGAAAGGTAGAAAACTGTTTTCGATGTGTGATATAGTGTTAAATGGAAATGTTGTTGAAAAATTAATAAAAATGTTGATAATAAAGAAAGGTGTGCAGTGTGCAGACACCTCTTGTGATTCCTAGCAGCTCACCTCGCAGCTGTTGCACTGACAGCCTAACAATCTTCATGTATACACACAGCAGATGATGCAATGAGCCTACGTGCAGCCAGGGGACCCAGTCCCAGATGGTAGCATGTAAAAAGATGACAGAGGAATATATAGTGTAACTCTGTAAGCCAATATTGAGGTACAGATGCATCGCACACTAATGCACTCACTCAGAGCAATAGAATGATGGGCCTATCTCCACGAGCGCCAAGCTCGCAAAACTTCCTGCGTGTCCTCTCTTATCCCTCCTTGTCTCACAGTTACAGCGGATGGTGCTCAGAGAATGGTAATGCAATGAAAGCAAAAGGAGAGACACATCGCATAATCCCGTAACAAGGAACACATTTATTGATAAGAACCACAGTGACAAATACGGGCGTCGAGCTCGTCTGCCTGCCGTCAGATGGTGCTTGGTCTAATGCTCCAAGCGTATTGTCACGTCACGTGACTTCATCAGGGGATACCACTAGATACAATGCATAGGTTTATGTAGTCTACAGAATTGGACGGCCGGCAACCATTTTCTTGAAGCTCACTGTCTTCTAATAGCTCTCCGTAAGGTATAGTGTAATTCCAGGGCAAAATGGCGAAATTACATTTCCTAGGTGGATGCTAGATATGTGCATTCCTGTTTGTACGAATGTTCATTTTCGTACCCACGGGATAATGTGTACATACGAAAAAATTAAAGCACCAAAATACGAAAACGACGGGATTATGAATGAGCCGCATAACGAACGATCCGACGAAAAAAACGACAAAAACGAAAACGGCAAAAAGAACGAAAATGACATCTATAACAAAAGATTTGCATTCTGTATTTTGAATTCCTTTTTTCTGTTCGTATTTTGTATTCAAAATACGGAATGCAAATCTTTTGTTATAGATGTCATATGAACATGCGACTCAAAATACGAACAGAAAAAGGATTTTCGTCATTTTGTACTTTCGTAAATATATCGCGGGATTCGCGGCACTTTCAACACGTGGCTCATCCATATTAACTATTGTTAAGCCCCATACACTTGGTCAGACTTTTTTAACCACAAACATAAAAACGATCGGTTTCTGTTCGTTCTCAGAAAAATCGTTTGTTTTCAAACTACATCAGAAAACCATTTTTGGGTTCAAAAGTCTGGCCAACTGATCTCCCTTCAGATGAAAATCCACAGAAAAGTTTATTTGGATTTTACTGTACTACTCACTGTACTAGTGTACTCAGCACAAAAGAGAAGCTTCTTCACTAACTACACTCACTCACTGCCCATTCAAAAAAACAAAAATGACATCAATAACAAAAGATTTGCATTCTGTATTTTGTTTGAATCCTTTTTCTGTTTGTTTTCAGTCGTATGTTCATTGTTCATATGACATCTATAACAAAAGATTTGCATTCTGTATCTTCAATCCTTTTTCTTTTGGTATTTTCAGTCGTATGTTCATATGACATCTATAACAAAAGATTTGCATTCTGTATTTTGAATACAAAATACGAACAGAAAATAGGAATTCAAAATACAGAGTGCAAATCTTCTGTTATAGATGTCATATGAACATACGACTAAAAATAGCAAAAGAAAAGGGTTTCAAGATACAGAATGCAAATCATTGACGAAAATTCACGAAAATTATTGTCTAACAAGCAACGAACATGAGTTAAACATGAGTTAAACAGAATAACGAACCATCCCGCATGTACGAAAATAAAACGGTAACGAAAATACGAAACGATCGGAATCCTAAAAAATTGCGTTTTGATGTAAGATTGAATTTCCGACAGAAGAACACCCCCTCCCCCCGCTTCTCAACTTTAATCTTTAATGTGACATGTCACTGTCGGCAGCGCCCCCCTTTCTCAACCTTAATGTGACTTTGCTTAGGACCCCAGGGAGGTCAGGATCGGCACTGGATGCAGCATTATCTGATACTGCATCTGTCCCCCGCTGTATCTAAGACTGAGAACCAAACGATTAAATGCTGCCAATTGCTCAGTTCTCTGAGCTTAGTAAGCAGAGAACTGGTGACTGTCAGTCACCAGCTCTCTGATCTGCTCCCCGCGCTCCCTGGAGCACTGGGCTAGGGAGTAGGGTTGCCACCTGTTCGGGATTCACCCGGACAGTTCGGGTTTGGAATCATGCGTCCGGTTTTCACACTGTCTGAGACCCGGACACGTTATTCAGACTGGACTAAGTCTCCCCTTCCCCCTTCTCTCTCCTGCCTCTAAGTAAGTAGGCCAAGGTAAATCAGGGTTCTTGGAGCACTCATTACATCAGAGCTCCCCATTTGCACCAGAGGCCACAGTGCTCCCCCTTACATCAGATTCCTTGCCTTACACCGGACCATCCCTTATGTTAGAGTCCCCAGAGTTCTCCCTTACATCAGAGTTCCCATATGCACAGGAGTGACTTTGTAGACTCTGATGCACAGGAGTGACTCTGTGGACTCTGATGCACAGGAGTGACTTTGTGGACTCTGATGCACAGGAGTGACTCTGTGGACTCTGATGCACAGGAGTGACTCTGTGGACTCTGATGCACAGGAGTGACTCTGTGGACAACAAGCCAACAGCAGGAAAACAGGTCAAAGGAGTGCAGAATGAATTGCACTCATGTGGTCCACAGGAGAAGTACAGCCAAACTGGAATTAGGGTAAAAAATGCCCCACTGTCGGTCATACCCCCCATGCCTAAGCACCTGGCTGCTTCATCGGTGTCTGTGTCTTCATTACTGCTCCCCTCAGTTCTTGTTTGGCAGGAGAAAACATGGGCAGTGGAACAATAGGCTCCTGCTGCTATCAGTAAAACTACTGTGAGGTGGGAGTGGGGTGTGACTTGGGAGTGGACAAGCATTAATGCCTATTTAGCAGATTTGCAAAGGAGGTGCCTGAAGGAAAGCAGAGTCAACAGCATTGGGGACTGATAGAAGTTGATGTTAGTGACCTTTCTGTGCACATAGCAGGTATGTATAACCTATTTTTTATTTTAAAAAAAAACAGACTTTAGTGTCACTTTAACTGATGTCATGCATCGCTTCTTCTTCCTGTGAAGAGATCCAGAGGTGAGCCATGCTAGAACGCTTTTGGGGTCACTCACCTGGCAGGAGTCCTTATACCCATCCTTGTAGCCGGCACAGATCTGATCATACTGGATGCCGTAGGAACTTCCCCCATTGTAATACATTGTTTGACATGTATTGCGGTCGATTAGGGGAACCATGACCTCCTGGAGTATCCCATTCCTAACTACGTTCCCTGGTGATGAAACATAGAGAAGAAGATGATTATGAGATAATATACAGATATATAAATGGATCACCCTTATGCAGGGATGGACTGGCCATTGGGACTTCAGGGAGTTTGATGGCTCAGTGGGCCGGCTTCAGTGACAGTGGACCACCGCCCCCTCCGCTCCTCTGTCTCTCCCTTACTGCAGCGCTCACCTGGGGGGGGACAAAGAAGACCAGAGGAGCAGGGGGGACGACAGAGGAGCAGGGGGGAGGGGACAGACAGCTGACTCAACAGCTATGGCCTGGGAGTTTCTCACTTCTGCCTAATCTTGTCCCATAAGGGGGGGGCACCGAACTGATTCTTTGCCTCAGGTGAAACAATGTCTAGCTTCCCCACTGGTACTGCCTAGACATGTGCATTTCATTTCGTTACGAATTCGAATTCGGACACATTTTTCATTATTCGGACATTCGGATGCATCTGAATTTCCAAATTACAAAATTAACGAATTTAAACAAATTAGAAAAACGCGAACGAAATTCGAATTCGAAACGAATTCGAATTGAATTAGAAAATAATTCAAAAAGAATTCGAAAAGAATTCGAAAAAAATCTATTCGAATCGAATTCGAAAACAATTCCAAACGAAAAAAAAATCGAATGAAAATTGAAAAGCAAGTTTGAATCAAAATCTAAAAAATATAAATCGATTTCTAAAAAAGAATTCGATAAAAAAGAATATAAAATAATAAAACAATAGAATGAAAATCAAAAAATAGTAAAGAACAGAATAGAATTTAATAGAATGTAATCAAATACAATAATACAAATACATACAATCAAATCCGGTTGAAATAATTTCCAATCCGGTTGAAATAATTTCCAATCCGGTCAAAAGATTTCCAATTCGGTAGAAATAATTTCAAATCCAGTGGAAAATAATTTCCAATCCGGTTGAAAAAATTTCCAATTCGGTTAAAAAAAATTCCAATTCGGTTGAAATAATTTCCAATCTGGTTGAAATATCATCGAATTTGGTTGAAATATTAACGATAGCGGATGAAATATTATTGAATTCTGTTGAAATTTTTTCGAATCCGATCAAAATATGATCAAATTCTAATCCGGTAGAAATATTATCGAATCCGATAGAAATCTTTTAGAATTCGTCCGTTTTTCGAATTCGGTTGAAAACGAACAAATTCGACCGGGTTTTTTCGAATTCGGTCGAAAGCGATCGAATTCCGAAAACGAATTTAACAAATTTAACGAATTTAACTTAATGAAATTAATTAAATAACAAATTAAAACAAAACAAAACAAATTTTTTCCTTTTGCACATGTCTAGTACTGCCTATAAGAGTACCAGTACCAGCCGTTCTACTCTAACAAGTAGAACGGCTAGTGGCTAGTGAAGGGGAAGAGGAGGCTTGGGTGGCCGGGCGGTGCGGGAGTTGTCCGGCCGCCATGGGAGAGACCTGTCAAAGTGGGCCAGTCTGGATGAAGTCCAGAGCCAAATTTCTGTCCCAGTCCAGCCCTGCCTTTATGATCCTTTCACACACATGTGCATTGCAGGAATGCACTAAAAATGGCATGTGTTCTCATGTTGTTGTAAAGGAAAAAAAATGTTTTGCCTAATTACATCTTTTTTTCTTTTCCAGGTCAGGAACCGTGATTGATGATGCATCTTGTCAAAAGCTGCCTTCTGTTTTTTTCTACACTTTTTTTTTTTTTTGGGTGAATGAGTAAGGGTACTATGCTCTGCTACTCATTCATCAGTCAAAACCGATCGTGTGTGGGCGCCATTGGTTATTTAACCATTGGTTAAAAAAAAGCCAACATGCTTTAGATTCCAACCAATAGGTCAAAACTAAGGGATGAGCTTCGAGTTGGAGTAGAACTCACGTTCGACTCGAACATTGCCTGTTCGCCGAACAGCGAACTATTTGGGGTGTTCGCAGCAAGTTCGTGTGAACTTTAGAACCCTGTTGAAGTCTATGGGACTCGAACGTTTGAAATCTAAAGTGCTAATTTTAAAGGCTAATATGCAAGTTATTGTAATAAAAAGTGTTTGGGGACCCGGGTCCTGCCCCAGGGGACATGTATCAATGCAAAAAAAGTTTTAAAAACTGCATTTTTTTTGCAGCAGTGATTTTAATAAGTCCTTTATGTGAAACAATAAAAGTGAAATATTCTTTTAAAATTTCGTACCTGGGGGGGTGTATAGTATGCCTGTAAAGTAGCGCTTGTTTCCCATGCTTAGAACTGTCCCTGCACAAAGTGTCATTTCTGAAGGAAAAAAAGTAATTTAAAATCACTCACGGTTATAATGAATTGTCGGCTCCCGGCAATACAGAGAAAAGTCATTCATAAAAAAAAAATGTGTGGGGGTCCACGGCATTTTTTTTTTAAACATTTTTTTTTAATTTGACGCAGGGTTCCCCTTACTATCCATACCAGACCCGAAGGTGAGTGATTTTAAATGACTTTTTTCCTTCAGAAATTACACTTTGTGCAGGGACAGTTCTAAGCACAGGAAACAAGCGCTACTTTACAGGCATACTATACACCCCCCCCCTAGGTACGAAATTTAAAGGAATATTTCAATTTTATTGTTTCACTTTAAGCATTATTAAAATCGCTGCTCCTGAAAAAACAGCCGTTTTTTAAAACTTTTTTTTTTGCATTGATACATGTCCCCTGGGGCAGGACCCAGGTCCCCAAACACTTTTTAGGACAATAACTTGCATATTAGCCTTTACAATTAGTACTTTAGATATCAAACGTTCGAGTCCCATAGACTTTAACAGGGTTCTAAAGTTCACACAAACTTTTGGTCTGTTCGCAGGTTCTGGTGCGAACCGAACCCACGGGTGTTCGGCTCATCCCTAGTCAAAACCGATCGTTAATACGCACGAACGATCGGTTAAAAACCCGCGCATGCTCAGAATCAAGTCGACGCATGCTTGGAAGCATTGAACTTCATTTTTTTTCAGCACGTCGTTGTGTTTTACGTCACCGCGTTCTGATACGTACGGTTTTTAACCAATGGTGTGTGTTTGCGATGGACCATCAGTCAGCTATATTGGTTAACCGATGGAAACGGTCTATCAGACCGCTCTCATCGGATGGACTGATCGCGTGTACGCGGCTTTAGTGTTTTCTTCTAGGAGGAATCTATTTTGTGTTTATCACACATGGACTTTCACATTATTATATTTAGTTGTCTGTTATTACCACTTATTGTAACACTATAAATTGCTTATCATCCATTTCTGTTAAAGGATCACTAAAGGAATTTTTTTTTTTAGCTAAATAGCTTCCTTTACCTTAATGCAGTCCTGGTTTCATGTCCTCATTGTTTGTTTTTGCTTTGAAGTTGCTGTAATTCTGCTCTGATCTCCACACTTCCTGCTTGTCTGTTTCCTTATGAAAAATCTCATGGGAGCTTCTCACAGTGGTCTGAGCTGTCATTACTGTGTGTCTAAAACTCCTCACAACCAATCAGATTCATTTTAAAAACAAAACAATGCCCTGGAATTGTTTGTTTTTGTTCTGTGTGTCTCTGTACTTCACAGAAACATGAAACCAGTTTAAAAACGAAAGTGAAACTAGAGGCACATTATATGATTGATTTTTATCTATTTTTAATCATTTTTAAAAGGAATCAATTAACTTTTATGTCTCTATACCCTGTAAACAGTCATTTCAGGAAAAAAAAATTAAAAATCCTTTAGTGACCCTTTAAGTGTACCACTCACGACTGTATATCGCTGCAATATTTATTTTTATTTTTATTATCATTTTATGGACTTACCTCCAGAATATCTTGTACCCCAGCCGGTCACCCAGCACTCCGTACCACAGGGGAAGGTGGTGGTGGAAGATGGCAGACAGATCGGCATGATGTACTGAGTATAGTTCACCGGTGTGGCCAGCTGTATCAGAGCGATGTCTCCGGGATCTGTATCACTTGTAAAATTATTATTGACGATGATATTCCTTACATCGGCAACAACTGTATGATTGCTGATCACATCCAGCTGGTACAGGCCCAAATATACTTTATAATTCGATACCCGGATAGGACTGCAGAAAGAAAACAGAACATAACATGTATGCATGAGGATCCATCTGCTGAATGCATCATTACTGTTAATGACCTTCAAAATCGAATGAATGAAATACAACTTATAATGTGTTCTCTATGATTGTATGTACATAAGCAGAGGCAGCTCTAGGCTTTGTGAGGCCTTAGGCAAAACTTGACACGGGGCCCCAATTACACCCACGGAATGACCCGTGACACCCAGAGACTTTTGAAGGGTGCAGTGTACTCCTGTGCCAGCTTCACCAATAACTCCTGGGTCTAGGGTCACCCTATGTTCGATAGGGGCATAGGGTGACTGAGAAATTATATCTCGGACTACATAAGATGGGACATTACTAATAATTCATGTATTGCAGGAGATCTGGACATATTACAGGTGATTTCATGCTGACCCACAACATGTCAATAAGAATGACTCCTTAACCTAGGCTGTTGAGATGCCAATTGAGTCGGGCTTCTGAAAGACCTTTCATTGTGGATGCTAATGACACTGTTAAGATGTGGAATGTGACTTGTCAAGCTGTAGTAATTAACCCCTCTAAATGCAGGGCCAGACCGTCTGGGTAAAGAGTAGTAATTAACTCTCCTGAAGGTCATTATCTAAAAGTCTGAGGGATGTGTGTTGGAGACACGTTAGCCCCCCATTGTGTGATGTGTGGGTGGAGTGTGTCTTTGTCCCTCTGATTAACTGTCACATGCTTGTAACTGCATAAAAGTCTGAGTTTTACCATTAAAAGTATTCATTCATTTGACTCAGAACACAGAGCGTATGTCTCGTCTCTCTGAGGGAATTCTTATGGATCGAATCTGCTGGCTTGTCGGATAAGCTGTCGTGGTTGGGGCGATGGAATGGAAATCATAAACTGTGGTGAACGTTACAATGGGAAAAAAATGGTCGTTGGTTGTGGGGGTCTGCGGGCAGGGGGTTTATCGGAATCCGGAAGACCCCTTTAACAAGGCAGCCTCTGGATCCTGCTTTTTAATAACGAAGGGGCGACAGTCACCTTGTGAACCCGCCCCCTTTTGACATTATTGACTGAGGGCATGCTGGGTTATTGACATCACAAGGGGTGGTGTGACTGATATTCCCTGGTTGTTAAGGACGCTGGTGGCCCCTCTCCTGAGTCATGGCTCTTATCGCTGCCTGAGCACAGCAGCATTAAGTTTCCCTGTACCTTTAAAACTGGGGTAATGCATTGGGTAATTTAGGCGACCTTGAGGCCCCTGTGAGTGTGAGGCCTTAGGCGACCGCCTAATTTGCCTAATGAAAGAGCCGCCTCTGTACATAAGCCCAATGTCATGAACGGGATCATCAGAGTTTACTTTGATGTTAAGTCACTGTAATCTTTATTGAAAACTCAGAAGTGGATATAAAGGAGACCAATTACAGAAATACACCATTACATGCAATGTTTTAAATTAGGGTGACCAGACATCCCCGGTTTCAGGGAACAGTCCCCTGATTGAGGACACTGTCCCCGGATCAAGTCTGTCCCTGGTTTTGTTCCCTGGCAGGGTAATTTTCCACCGCTCTCCACCCAGTAGTAGCTGGGTCTGGAGAGTAAGACTTGACAGGCTGTGAGACGGGCAGAGAGTCGCTGATTGCCGCAATTACTAGTAAAAAAATAAAATATTTGGTCCCCAGATTTCATTTGAAAAATCTAGTATTAGATTTTATTAAATAAAACTGGGTACTCACATTTAAAAGAAATAGTTCAAGCGTTGTATAAGAGTGTGGAAGTGTTGTGACCAACGTGCGTCCGCTTGACCGGTTTCGTTCTGATGATGCCGCCTGGAGCGTGCCAGACGACGTCATTACGACGAAACCAGTCGAGCGGACGCACATCTAATCCATACTTGAAAAATCTGGTCACCTTATTTTAAATGCAAGTCGTGTAAGCACTTGAACCTGACTATCAAGCTCTTACAGTCCCTGTAGAGCAGAGCTCAGACTAAAGAAGGAAGAAGCCGCACAAGGAGCCAACCATTCAGTTCTTATACTGGAATTGAGCAGATAGGAGTGAGAGAGAGATGAGCCAATCACTGTTCTGCTTCTCCATCACGCTTTGCTATCTTCTTATCGCCTTCTCCAGCTTTGTGAGCGACAACTATTTTCACTTTCAGTTTTCTAGACAACTGCTTAGAAGAACCCATGGTGCTGATTTTTGGGGTAAGGTCAGATGAGTCGGGGCATTTAAAACCTTTGAGATTGACATCACCTGGTCTTCCCAGACGATGATGAAGAACAATCCATGACACTGGCAGGTCTCAGCTTTGCAAAGGGGCCAGTGCATGCTAGAAATTCTGCAGGGTGCCCAGACTTATGCACACACCATTTTTTTGTTTTCTGTAATTTTGAAAGTGTAAATGATGGAAATAAAATGTAACTTTTTTTGACATATTATAAGAATGTCTAATCTGTAATCTGATGCCTTTTGGAGATTTTCCCATCTTTCCTTGGCTTCGTTATGCACATTGATACAACATTTTTTATCCCTCAATGTGTGGTACTGTACAATGTCCGCTCAGAGAGAGGAGAAAGGATGCCCAATAGCGCGATACCGTATAGTATTATCAAATATTTATTAAATAAAACTGGGTACTCACATTTAAAAGAAATAGTTCAAGTGTTGTATAAGAGTGTGGAAGTTAGACATGTGCAAAAGGAAAAAATTTGTTTTGTTTAGATTCGTTTTAATTTGTTATTTAATTTATTTTGTTAAGTTAAATTCGTTAAATTTGTTAAATTAGTTTTCGGAATTCGATAGTTTTCGATAGAAATTTGAAAAAACCCGGTCGAATTTGATCGTTTTCAACCGAATTCGAAAAAAAAATCTGTCGAATTCGAAAACATTTCTACCATATACGATAATATTTCTACCGGATTCGAATTTGATCATATTTTGATCGGATTCGAAAATATTTCAACAGAATTCAATAATATTTCATCCGCTATCGTTAATATTTCAATCAAATTCGATGATATTTCAACTGCATTGGAAATTATTTCCATCGGATTTGAAATTATTTCAACTGGATTTGAAGTTATTTCCACTGGATTGGAAATTATTTCAACCGGATTGGAAATTATTTCAACCGAATTGGAAATTATTTCCACCAGATTTGAAATTATTTCAACCGGATTTGAAATGATTTCCACCAGATTGGAAATGATTTCAACCGGATTGGAAATTATTTCAACCGGATTTGATTGTATGTATTTGTATTATTGTATTTGATTACATTCTATTAAATTCTATTCTGTTCTTTACTATTCTTTGATTTTCATTCTATTGTTTTATTATTTTATATTCTATTTTATTGTATCCTTTTTTAGAAAATCGATTTATATTTTTTAGATTTTGATTCAAACTTGCTTTCAATTTTCATTCGAATTTGTTTTCGATTCGAATTGTTTTCAAATTAGATTCAAATAGAATTGTTTTCTTTGAATTCGATTCAATTTTTTTTCCGAATTTGATTCAATTTTTTTTCGCATTCGTTTGGAATTTCGTTCGCGTTTTTCGAATTTGTTTAAATTTGTTAATTTTGTAATTCGGAAATTCGGAAATACACCGGCTTGTGTTCCCTGGTGCAGACCTGAGCATGTCTGTTGCTGAGTTACACCTCCTTTATGGGAAATAACTTTACGCCGGACGTACAACTTACGGGCACCGCGCATATCCTGCGTCGGGCGCACGTACGTTCGTGAATTGCAGTATTTACCTAATTTGCATGTTTCAATGGCTAATCAAGGGGAGCGGCACCATGCACCCAGCCTAAATGTACGCACACCCTATGCCGGCGTAAGCAAGTTACGTCGGCGGAGTGTAGCCTGGTTTTAGGCGTATCTCTGTTTGTGGGTCTGGCGCACAGATACGACGGCGCAGATTTGCACTTACGTCGGCGTAACTTGTTATACGTCAGTGTAAGTGCTCTGTGAATCTGGGCCACAGTTGTTAGATGTAGGTAGGATAGGCTTCTCTAAAGAGGAGGGTTTTCAGGGATCCTTTAAAAGCTAATAGAGAAGGAGATAGATGGATAGATTGGGGTAAGGAGTTCCATAGGCTTGGAGAGGCTCTGAAAAAGTCCTGGAGATGAGCATGGGAGGAGGTGATGAGAGAACTAGAGAGCAGGAGGTCTTGAGAAGAATGAAGAGAACGATTAGGTTGGTATTTAGAAACTAGGTCAGTAATGTAGCTGGGGGCAGAGTTGTGGATGGCTTTGTAGGTGATTGTTAGTAGTTTGAATTTGATTTGTTGGGCGAGTGGAAGCCAGTGGAGGGATTGGCAGAGAGGAGCGGCAGAGAAAGAGCGGTTGGTAAGGTGGATGAGTCTGGCAGCAGCATTCATGGTGGACTGAAGGGGGATAGAGTATGCAGAGATAAGCCAATGAGGAGGGAGTTGCAGTAATCAAGGCGAGAGATGATCTATCTATCTATCTATCTATCTATCTATCTATCTATCTATCTATCTATCTATCTATCTATCTATCTATCTATCTATCTGTCTGTCTGTCTGTCTGTCTGTCTGTCTGTCTGTCTGTCTGTCTGTCTGTCTGTCTGTCGGTCTGTCTATCTATCTATCTATCTATCTATCTATCTATCTATCTATCTATCTATCTATCTATCTATCTATCTATCTATCTATCTATCTATCTATCATAAGCATGGGGGAGGCCCAGTATTAGCAATCAGTGATGACCAATGAGGCACACCTGACACCTGTTTTAAAGGGGACATTTTATAAAAGATAAACACTGTATCAGTTAACATGTACATGAGTGATTTTTAGGAAAAGAATTCCAAAAGCAGAATGATTGGTGTCTGATGGAAGAATTGGTGTATAAAGGTCACATGTTATACTCACCGTTTGATGCAATGTGCTGCCGTCATAACCCACTCCGGTGAGATCAGGGAGCCCCCACATAAATATTCTGTATTTGATTCTTTATCCTTAATAGCGACCTGCCAGGGCCACTCCCCATCCAACGCATTCGTACCTCCAACTATCCGATTGGACACCGAGGGGGAACCGCACACCGAATAATCTGGAGCACCAAAAGCATTGCCGGCTGATAGAAGAAAAAAAAAGGAAAAAATTAGTTTGGACTTTTTTTTATCTTTCACAATAAAATAATTATAAATAAATAATGCACACAAACAATGAAACCATATTTATTGGTGTGTTACCTTTCAAGGGATGAAAATCCTCTTAACTGTTTCTAGCTCAAAAGATTTTGATGACAAAAATTTCAGCCATGTATTTTCAACATCAAGCCCAATCAGTTTATATATATATATATATATATATATATATATATATATATATATATATATATATATTTTAACCCCTCCTACCCAGGCGAAATTACAGCTTTCAGCACTGCGACGCTTTAAATTAAAATTGCGCGGTCGTGCAACGTGTTTACCAAACAAAATTGGCGTCCTTTTTTTCCCCACAAATAGAGCTTTCTTTTGGTGGTATTTGATCACCTCTGCAGTTTTTATTTTTTACGCTATAAACAAAATCAGAGCGACAATTTTGAAAAAAAAAACAATTTTTTTTTTTACTTTTTGCTATAATAAATATCCCATTAAAAAAAAAAAATGTTTTTCTCAGTTTAGGCCGATACGTATTCTACATATTTTTGGTTTAAAAAATAAATCGCAATAAGCGTATAGTGATTGGTTTGCGCAAAAGTTATAGTGACTACAAAATAGGGGATAGAATTCTGACATTTTATTTATTATTTATTTTTTTTAGTAATACGGCAATCTGCAAATTTTGTCAGGCCTGCGATATTGCGGCGGACACATCGGACACTTTTGACACATTTTTGGGACCATTCACATTAATACAGCAAACAGTGCTATAAAAATGCATTGATTACTATAAAAATGCCACTGGCAGGGAAGGGGTTTAATACTAGGGGGCGGGGAAGGGGTTAAGTATGTTCCTGGGTGTGTTCTGTATTGGGGGTGGACTGACATGGGGAAATCACTGATCTTACTTTCTTTGGGCCAGATTCTCAAAAGAGATACGCCGGTGTATCGCAGGAAACCCTGTCGTATCTCTGTTTTTTTTCCCTGGGTATCTATGCGTCTGATTCCTAGAATCACTTACGCATAGATACAGTGAAAATCCGTCAGGTGTAAAACACTTACACCGTCGGATCGTAGATGTAATGACTTCCCTGGCCGCTAGGTGGCCTTTACGTTGATTTCTCATTTGCCTATGCAAATGAGCCTAATACGCCAATTCCCAAAAGTTTTTACGCCGCCTCGTCGTCGTTTACGTAGTTTCCGTAAGCGTAAACCTACCCCTGCTATATGAGGGGTAGGCTTACGAAGTTCCGTCGTTGCCATGTTAAGTATGGCGTCGGGTCAGCGTCGTCTTTTAAATTTTTTGCAGTGTAGATCCGAAGGCGTACGAACACGTAAGCCAGTCGGATTGAAGCCCGAAGCCGTCGTTTCATGGTTTGAGGTTTCAAACTAGTGAAAAGACCCGCGTAATTTGAAAGTACTCCAGTCCAACGCGAGTTAGACAGGAGTAAGGGCTCTGTGAATCTGGCCCACTCTGTCCACATGAAGTTACAATGATCTCAGAAACCTGATTTTGTCTAAAATAAATAAATAAAGTAGGATGTCTTATTTGATAGCACTTCTTACTGAAGAAGCTTAACCACTTAAGACCCGGACCAATACGCTGGTAAATGACCCAAGGTGTTTTTGCGATTCGGCACTGCGTCGCTTTAACAGACAATTGCGCGGTCGTGCGACGTGGCTCCCAAACAAAATTTGCGTCCTTTTCTTCCCACAAATAGAGCTTTCTTTTGGTGGTATTTGATCACCTCTGCGATTTTTATTTTTTGCGCTATATACAAAAATAGAGCGACATTTTTGAAAAAAAAACACTATTTTTTACTTTTTGTTAAAAAAAAATCAAATAAACTAAATTTTAGTCAAACATTTAGGCCAAAATTTATTTAGCCACATGTCTTTAGTAAAAAAAAAAAATCGCAATAAAAAAAAATAGGGAGTGAAAGGGTTAACTAGGGCGGTGATCAGGGGGTTAAAACTTTATTAGGGGGGGTGGGGGGGCTATCCTGAACCTAACACTAACTGTTTTTTACACTGCCTGTCACACTGACACTAAATGCAGTGATTAAATCACTGCATTCAGTGACACTGTGACAGGGGCGTGGGGGGGGCGATCACAAGGGGTTAATATGCCTATGTGAGTGTGTGTCAGTGTTGTGTTGGTGCACACTTACTTGTGATGTCTTCTCTCATCAGCAGCGCTGGGAAACAGCGCTGCGATGAGAGAATACATCATTTCCTCCTTCCTGTGTAAACACAGGAGGAGGAAGTGACAGGCTGGGAGCGCGCTCCCATTGGCTGGGAGCGATCGTGGGGGGGGGCGGATATCACGGACATCCGCCCGCAGATCCCGGATCGCTCCCAGAGGTAGGGGGACCCCCGCACGCCGCGGAGGGGGTCCCGATGGGACCCCCGAACCGCACTCAGGCGGGGACGTAAATTTACGCCCTTGTGCCTGTACGTGCCATTCTGTGGCCGTATATGTGCGTGCGGGGGTCCTTAAGTGGTTAATGGGCAAAATTTCCGACTTCAGCAAAATGTCATCAATAGCGGAATCAGTGATTTCACAGCAAAATAATTGTATCTGAAATCACTCCACTCCTCCCTAGTTACAGCAAAACCTTGGGATTGAGAGCATAATTCATTCCGAAAACATGCTTGTAATCCAAAGCAATCTTATATCAAAGCAAATTTCCCCATAAGAAATAATGGAAACTAAAATGATTCGTTCCACAACCATTTATTCACAGGTCCTTCAGTTTATAGTCCATATAAATAGATTATAGCGATGTGATTGGGTTGTGTGACCATAAAATGTCCTCCACACATGGAAGCCTCCACAAGGGGATTAGAAGCAAAATCCAGCAGGAGCTCCAAAATATAAAAGAGAAGAGAGGCGCCTCTAAGGCCCCGTACACACGGCAGAGAACCTCGACGGGCAGAACACATCGTTCCGCCCGTCGAGGTTCTCTGCCGGCCGTCAGAATCGGCGACCCGCCCGTCGGGAAAGGCAACCAGCCATTCATCCCGATGGGCCGTCGAGCAAATAGAGAACCTCGGCCGTGTGTACGGGGCTTTAGAGTAGCAATATGTTGCTAAATGTTGTACCTTCATTAAATGTAACCATGTTACTACACTCAGAGGCACCTCTCTTCTCTTTTATACTCAGTTGTGACATGACACTACTTGTATATTAAGACATCGCTTGTATATCAAGGCAAAATGTATTAAAAAAAAAATTTTGCTTGTCTTGAAAAACGCTCTCAAACCAAGTTACTCTCTAGTGAGGCTCTAGGTAAATGCAGACTTTTATGCCACGTACACACGATCGGTTTGTCTGATGAAAACGGTCTGATGGACCGTTTTCATCAGAGGAACCGATCGTGTGTGGGTCGCATCTTTTTTTTATCCATCGGTTAAAAAACTAGGAACTTGTTTTACAATTACCCGATGATTAAAAAAAAAAACATAGAAAAAAAAAAACGATCGTCTGTGGGGAAATCCATCGGTCAAGAATCCACTCATGCTCAGAATCAAGTCGACGCATGCTCGGGAGCATTGAACTTAATTTTTCTCAGCACGTCGTTGTGTTTTACGTCACCGCGTTCTGACACAATCGTTTTTTTAACCGCCGGTGTGTAGCCAAGACTGATGAAAGTCAGCTTCATCGGATATCTGATGAAAAAATCCATCGGTCCGTTTTCATCGGATGAACCGATCGTGTGTACGTGGCATTAGGTGAGTTACTAACCTGTGGCTAGAAGGATGAGTACAGTCAACGTTCCCATCCCAGCAGAGTGCAAAATGTTCAGTAGATCTCTTTCTCTCTCTCTCATTGATCTGTGAAGAGCACAATTTTCTGTTCATGAATTTAAACATTTTTAGCTTCCTCATTCTTCATTATATTTCTGGTCAGTCCTACCCTTATCTGGAATTCTACCCGACACCTATATCACGGTGCTGACTGACAAATTCACCATATGCTAAAACACAGTATTAATTATGTACAGGAGAGGAGTGCAGAGGGTATGGCAATGGTCAGTTTATATAGGACAGAAGTGTGGAGGATATGAAGTATAGTGGTATGTGCAGGAGATGAGTTTGGAGGGCATGATGGGGGCAGTATGTAGCAGGAGAGGTGGGTGGAGGGTATGATTGGGGCAATATGTGCAGGAGAGGTGGGTGAAGGGTATGATGGGGGCAGTATGTGCAGGAGGGGAGTGTTGAGGGTATGATGGGGGCGGTATGTGCAGGAGAGGTGGGTGGAGGATATGATGGGGGCAGTATGCGCAGGAGAGGTGGGTGGAGAGTATGATGGGGGCAGTATGTGCAGGAGAGGAGAGTGTGTAGGGTATGATGGGGGCGGTATGTGCAGGAGAGGTGGTGGAGGGTATGATGGGGGCAGTATGTGCAGGAGAGGTGAGTGAAGGGTATGATGGAGACGGTATGCACAGGAGAGGTGGGTGGAGGGTATGATGGAGCCAGTATGTGCAGGAGGGGAGTGTGGAGGGTATGATGGGGGCAGTACGTGCAGTAGAGATGGATATAGGGTATGATGGGGGCAGTCTGTGTAGTAGAGGTGGGTGGAGGGTATGATGGGGGCAGTATGTGCAGGAGAGGTGGGTGGAGGGTATAATGGGGAAGTATTTAGCAGTAGAGATGGATAGAGGGTATGATGGGGGCGGTATGTGAAGGAGAGGTGGGTGGAGAGTATGATGGGGGCAGTATGTGCAGGAGAGGTGGGTGGAGGGTATGATGGGGGCGGTATGTGAAGGAGAGGTGGGTGGAGAGTATGATGGGGGCAGGATGTGCAGGAGGGGAGTGTGGAGGGTATGATGGGGGTGGTATGTGCAGGAGAGGTGGGTGGAGGGTATGATGGGGGCAGTATGTGCAGGAGGGGAGTGTGCAGGGTATCATGGGGGGTATCATGGGGGTGGTATGTGCAGGAGAGGAGTGTGGAGGGTATAATGGGGGTGGTATGGGCAGGAGGGGAGTGTGGAGGGTATGGTGGGACAATATGTGCAGGGAGGAGTATGGATGGTATCAATGTGGTATGTGCAGAAGAGTTGGGTGGGGGTATGATGGGGGTAGTATGTGCAGGAGGAGAGTGTAGAGACTGAGAGTATGATGGGGGTGGTATGTGTAGGAAAGGAGTGTGAATGATATGATGGGGGCAGTATGTGCAGTAAAGGGGTATGGAGGGTATGATGGGGGCAGTATGTGCAGTAAAGGGGTATGGAGGGTATGATGGGGGCAGTATGTGCAGGAAAGGGGTATGGAGGGTATGATGGGGGCACTATGTGCAGGAGAGGAGTGTGGAGGGTATGATGGGGGCAGTATGTGAAGGATAGCATATGGTATATGATATGAGGAGGATATGATAGATTTACTGTAGCTGTTGTTCTATACCTGTACACTAGGTATAGAACAAAATTACGTTTTTTTTAAAGGGAAAATACATTTTCTTACCCTTTAGCCTTTTTTTTTTTTTCAAACAACCTAATACTTTTTGAACCTGTTCTTTAACTCACAGTAAATTCTCTAATCGGGTTCTTTCTGGAAAGGCAGCTTTTCTTTTGCGTAATGACTTTAGTTGCCCTGAAAACATTTACAGAACTCAGCATCTTCAACATGTTTAGAATGCTATTCACCTGAAATCATGAGATGTCTTCACCTCAAAACACACACACCATTAGAAAGTAAAGGTCCCCCAATTAAAACATACAATTTTCTTTTCTTTGGAATGATATAATATTTTTAAACACAATTAAAAGAAAATAATCGGAATATAGAACAGCAATAAGTAATCTTTTTTTTTTTTTCCTTAAATGTATTTATTAATCTTTTACAACAATACATTACATACATTACAGTACATACATAGAACACACATAGAATACATATACACACCACACATAAATGGTCTCATTAAAATAAACCAATAATAGTTAAACTAGAGAATCTACTTATCCTATATGAAACATACCCAGCCATATATCCCCCCGTATTCTAACTCCACTAGTTAGGGGAGTCAACGATGATAAGAAAAAGGGGAAAGAGAGATATAGAGGAGAGAGAAATCGAGGAAAAAGAGAGAAGAAAGAGAAAAAGAAAGGAGGGAAAGAGAGGGGGGGTGAAGAAAAGTGAAGGAAGAAGGGAAAATGTACTTCCCTAGTACAATGGTCGAAAAGACAACTAACATCCAGTGATACAATATTATACATTTAAGAAGGCTCCCACTCCAGCCTATTCATGTGTAAAATGACTAAGCATCTATCCATGATGTGAAACATGTTAGCTTTTTTGTCCCCTGTGTCCACTTTCTACCATTGATTGCAGTGTTGCATGAATTTTTGGATGTCATACAGCTTTGGATTGTATCCTTTGTTCATTTTGTTTCAATAAATCGCGTGCGGCAGTCCAGGAACATTTCTTTTTTTCCATAAAAAATCTAAAATGGGGAAAAAAAAAAACTCTGGGGGGAATTTCTAGTGCTAGTGTTTCCTAAAAAAAAACTGTGATAAAATATAATATTTATTCAAAAAGGCCCCTACTTCCACCCCAATACTCAAAAAAAAAAAAAAAATGGGAGGAACTTAGTCTCCCACATTCTCCCCTTCTTAGGCTCCATGCACACTGAAGCTAAAAAAAAAGCAATAAAAAAACGCCAGTAGCTTTGCAGGGAGCCTTTCAATGTTTTTTAAAGTTTTTGCAATAGTTTTAACTTCTTAAGGACCGCCTCCTGCACATATATGTCGGCAGAATGGCACGGCTGGGCACATCCATGTATATTTACGTCGGTACTAGTACCCAGCCGTGGCGCCCGCGGCGCGCTCCCATGACCCGGTCCGAAGCTCCGTGACCGCGGGACTCGCGGACCCGATTGCCGCTGGAGTGCGGCAATCGGTCCCCGGAGCTGAAGAACTTGTGTAAACACGGCTTCCCCGTGCTTCACTGTGGCGGCTGCATCAATCGCGTCATCCCTGTTATAGGGGGACGCGATCGATGACGTCACACCTACAGCCACACCCCCCTACAGTTGTAAACACAACACATAGGTCACACATCCCCTACAGCGCCACCTGTGGTTAACTCCCAAACTGCAATTGTCATTTTCACAGTAAACAATGCAATTTAAATGCATTTTTTGCTGTGAAAATGACAATTGTCCCAAAAATGTGTCAAAATTGTCCGAAGTGTCCTCCATAATGTCGCGGTCATGAAAAAAATCGCTGATCGCCGCCATTAGTAGTAAAAAAAAAAAAATTATAAAAATGCAATAAAACTATCCCTTATTTTGTAAACGCTATACATTTTGCGAAAACCAACCGATAAACGCTTATTGCGATTTTTTTAACCAAAAATAGGTAGAAAAATACGTATCGGCCTAAAGTGAGGAAAAAAAAATGTTATATATATTTTGGGGGGATATTTATTATACCAAAAAGTAAAAAATATTGAATTTTTTTCAAAATTGTCGCTCTATTTTTGTTTATAGCGCAAAAAATAAAAACCGCAGAGGTGATCAAATACCAAGAAAAGAAAGCTCTATTTGTGGGGAAAAAGGACGCCAATTTTGTTCGGGAGCCACGTTGCACGACCGCGCAATTGTCAGTTGAAACGACGCAGTGCCGAATCGCAAAAAGGGGCAAGGTCCTTTAGCAGCATTTTGGTCCGGGTCTGAAGTGGTTAATCAGCATTTTTCCGTGTAGCTTTTTTTTTAAAACTTTTTTTTGGATAAAAAACGATTCAAAAAACTGTGGCGTCTGCATTTTTGAGCTTTTTTAAGCGTTTTTGAGTGTTTTTCCCTGCCGAAAAACGTCACTTTGAACGTAGTTTCGGGTGATCAGAAAAAAGCCAATAAACTCCAAAGCTCATTACCACTAAAAAACGACCAGGTGTGCATGGGCACATAGGCTAACATAAAGTTCAGTTTATGGGCTTTACAACAAAAAAAAAAGCCAAAACGCCAATAAACTGCAGTTTATCAGCTTCAGTGTGCATGGAGCCTTAAATGATGTGTTTAGGATCTAGAATTCTAGAATCACATACCCAATTAATACCCTCCAAAGTGCAAGTGCATAGTGGCATGTATCTCTATGATTTCAATATAAATAAAGTGAAAAGGGGGGAGGGGAGCGAGAAAAAAAAGCAATTAGTAATCTTAAAGGGGTTGTAAAGGTACAATTTTTTCCCTAAATAGCGTCCTTTACTTTTTTTTTTTAATCCACTTTATTTTTCTTTTCCTTTTATTATTTCATACATAGATATGCCTATTCGGGATCCATTGCAATCCAATTAGAATACATTATACAACATTTTTACATTCACATAATATTCCAATGTACATCTCTTATGTTCGACTCGAACATCGTCTGTTTGTACGTTCGTCGAAATTCGAACAAAACGGGTCGAGTGACGCACAACGGCCCATAATTCACTGCGGCATTGTGTGCTGATGATTGGCCAAGCATGCTGTATGTCCCGCATTCTTGGCCAATCGCAGCGTGCAAAAAACGAAGAGCCATAATTGGCCAAAGCCTGGGTGGCTTTGGCCAATTATGGCTCAGGGCTTTAGCACACGCCCCACACTATAAAAGGCCGCCTGCTGGGCGGCCTCGTGTAGTGTGTTGCGGCATTGTTAATGAGAGAAGTCCTATAGAGAGAGATAGAGAGACAGTGTCTTTTCTACCAGATAGATAGATAGAGCAGGCAGGCAGGCTAGTCAGTTTAGCTTAATTTACAGTGTGTAGAGGATATATATACATCCCAGGAGTTGTACATATATTTATACACTGTATATCTTAGCTAGATCAGATATTCATATTTGTCAGGCAGGAGATTGTGCTAGCTGCAGTGTTCTAACTGGTTGTATTGCCTGTGTGCTGTTTAGTTTACACCTAAACGTACTCAGTGTTACTGCACTTGTCCTGTTTATTTGCAACTAAACGCATTTGCTGTTACTGCACGTTTTCTGTTTAATAGCACCTAAATGCAGTTGCTGTTCTGCACGTTTGCTGTTTAATAGCACCTAAACATACTTTTTGTTACTGCACTTCTGCTGTTTATTTGCACCTAAACGTAGTTGGTGTTACTGCACGTGTGCTGTTTATTAGCACCTAAACGTACTTGGTGTTACTGCACTTGTGCTGTTCAGTTGCACCTAAACATCCTTTGTGTTACTGCACTTGTGCTGTTTATTAGCACCTAAATGTGGTTGTGTTACTGCACTTGTGCTGTATAGTTTTCACTTAAACCTACTTGGAGTTTACTGCACTTGTCCTCTCCAGTTTGTACCTAAAGTTACGAGGTGCGTGTACTGATTTTGTCCTGTGCAGGCCAATAAAATGTCTGGAAGGACAACAAAGAGAGGCAGAGAGTCACGAGGGCAAGCAGGCTCTGCATCTAGAGGCAACGCTGGTGGTGGACACGGTGCATCCTCTTCAGCACGTGGCCGTGGCCGATCGTCCTTATTTTCGGGAGCTGGCCGTGTTGAGCCTCAACATGCAGAGAAATTAGTAGAGTGGATGACCAAGCTGTCCTGTATACTGCTGTTCAAAGTATATAGGGCCAAAGGGTCTTGTCAGGGCCGATCATTGCTATAGGCTCACTATACAAGCCACTTAGGGCCCCACAAAGCTGAAAAGGACCCCCCAAATTACTAGAGGCCCCGCCTGGTGAGAAGTAATTTTCGCCCCCTCACCCCGCTTCTAAACTCGCTGCGACAGCAGAACACCCCCTCCCCTGCTTCTCAACTTTCTTTAATGTGACATGTCACTGTCATCAGCGCCTCCCGCTTCTCATTTTTAATGTGCCATGTCATTTTGCTTAGGGCCCCAGGGAGGTCAGGATTGGTACTGGGTCTTGTAATGACCTGGGGGGAGTGGTGGCGGGGAAACTCATGCTATTTTTTTCAATGATGTGTATCCATATTGCAGGGACCAACCATTACATTAAAGCCGCAAGCAGTATTACATTTTTTTTTTTTCTTGTAGTAATCTCATGTTGTGCAGGGACATTTCTAAACATGTGCCACTACTATAGACACCCAGCAGGTACGATATTTAAAGGAATTTTTCTCTTTTTTTTCACTTTAAGTATCATTAAATTCGCTGCTCCAGAAAAAAACAACCGTTTTTAAAACCTTTTTTTCCATTGATACATGTTCCCTGGGGCAAGACCCGGGTTCTCAAAGACGTTTTCCAACAATAACTTGAATATTGGGCTTTAAAATGAGCGCTTTGTAATTCAAACGTTCGAGTCCCATAGACTTCAATGGGGTACTAAATGTTTGCGCGAACGGGCGGTCTGTTCGAATGTTCTGGTGCGAACCGAACGTGGGGGTGTTCGGCTCATCCCTAATACAGAGTGACAAGACTGACTGAATGCCAGCTTGAATGTCTCAAATACTGGTCTCACACTGGAGGGGGGGGGGGGGGTTCTGCCAGGTCAACCAAATGTTTCCCATGAATGAATACCCCCTCAAGTCTAATTACCATCAATAAATACTTCCTTACGAATATAAACAATGTACCCTTTGAGATTAACAGGCCATACCTCACACTCCTAGGTAGTATTGAATAAGATTAACACATCAAAGGGTCTTCAGCTGTCCCTTCAATATGTTAGAATTCAGCTGGCTTGGACAGTTCAACTGAATTTTTGGTCAATATGGTAATGTAATACAATATCCTACATAAATCAACATATTACAACAAGGAGATCAAAAGAACAAATATTAGTCAAATGCATCATAACAAAATTATGACAGAACTATAAAAAGGGTTTGAAAGACAATGCTGTATTTAACATTACACATTACATGGTAGGACCTACCCCGAAAATAAGCCCTACTGTGTCTTTTGTTGCCAAAATTTATATAAGACATGGGCTTATTTTCGGGGAAACACGGTAGCATTTTAGTGGTTGCATAGTTTATCAGCAGGGTTTCCCACGCTCAGGCTATGAATATCATAGCAGCCAGAAGGTTGAAAAAAATAGAGTTTGGCAGTGTTTGAAGAGCTTGTCCAAAAGGTCACTGAAGAGTGTCATCTAAGCTTTTTTTCGCCATAGTAACAGTGGTCACTAAGCATATAAGAATGATAATTCTGATTTAGAATCGTTGAACATTTGGGCTAGACCCCCACATATGATACATAGTACCCTGTTGTCCGTACTGCCTATTGCATAAGGGCAAGGAATCCAGATACATTTTGGTGATTCTGGACAGGACTAGGTACAGCATTTTCTAATTTGCTTCAACAAGCATAGTATTCAGTGCTTCAGTGGGCAGATATGTAGATTTTTTTCTGCAACCTCTTGTTAGGAAGATGCCGTCCTTTGTTAAGGATTCTAGGCACATCATAAATATACTATCCCAGATGGAATGATATTTGGATGGTGACCATCGATGTGACATCTTTGTACACTATCATCCCCCATTCTCTTGGCTTGGAGGCTGTCCATCATTATTTGATGCACGATTCCAGCCTACCAGCTAAACAGGTAGGGCCAGATTCAGGTAGAGTTAGGCTGAAGTATCAGTGATACTCCAGCATAACTCTCAGTTTGAGCCGGCTTATCTGTTTTCTGTAAGCAGAAAACAAGAAACGCCGGGTTTGAGTTCCTATACGAGCGGCGTAATTGTTTTTCGCCGTCGTATCGGAACTGCAATTTTAAAAATGGCGCTCGGGGCGTTCCCGCTGATTAACGCAGAGAATATGTTAATCAGCGAGAATCGGCAATTCACGATCGTAATCGGGCCCGACGCAGTGACTTTCCGACGTTTCCGTAAGCAAAACGCGGCGTAAAGAAAAACATGCCCCCTAGGTGGAGTATCCTATGTTAAGTATGGCCGTCGTCATCGAGTCGAATTTATACATTTTCGCGTTGTTTGCGTAAAACGTCCGTGAATGGGGATTGACGTCATCGACGTTCACTGACAGAATTTGGAGCATGCGCACTGACAGTCGACGCATGCGCAGTGCGTTCGCTGCGGGATCGCGCCTAGTTTAAATACTACACGCCCCCTACCCGCCCAATTTGAATTTCGCCGGCTCATTTTCGATACGCCTCCGCAACTTTAGGAGCAAGTGCGATGTGAATAACATTACTTGCTCCTGAAGTTTCGGCGGAGTAACGTAAATGAGAAACGTTACTCCAAAATAAAGATTCGCTCTCCTACCTGAATGTGGCCCATAGAATTTATCATGGAGATGCTAAGTTTTGCAGTGGCTTCGAACTATTTCTGGTTTGAAGGGTGCTTTTATAAACAAAAAACAGGGGTAGCCATGGGGGCAAAGTATGCACCAAGTTTGGCGAACCTCTTTATGGCCAAATGGGAGGAGGATGTCATCTATTCCAGGGACCTACCAGAAGTAGCAAGGTACATTGATGACATCCTCCTCCTATGGGATGGCCCTCTGTCAGGTTTGGAGGATTTCATGGCCGGATAGAATTTGAATGCCAGGGGCATTCGTCTTCAGTTTGAGGCTAGCCAGACAGAGGTGCATTATTTGGACCTCAAAATCCAGATAAGGGATAATGTTTTCTCTACCTCAACCTTTTTTAAGGTGACGGATAGAAATTCTTTTATCCCAAGGAATAGTTGTCATCATAAATCTTGGCTAAAATGGGTGCCGAAGAGCCAATATCTAAGACTCCAAAGGAATTGTTCGGACCCTAATACCTTGCGGGAACAATCTGAAGTGTTGACTGATCGGTATCTTAAAAAGGGTTACGAGAGGAGTTTTCTTGAGGAAACCTTGGAGGCCGTTAGTAATATTCCTAGGGAGGACCTGGTTGAAAGGAATCCTGGGGAGGTTAATCCTTTTCCTATAGGGGTTCCATTTATTACCACTTACTTCGTGCAACATGAGGGTATTAAAAAATTGATTAACAAAAATTGGCATTTGGCCAGGAATGATGTTATACTAAAGGATGTTTTGCCTGAGAGGCCCGAGAGTCATCTTTAAAGGAGTGACCTCCTTGCCTAACCGTATATCCCCTAATGTTTTAAATCCTCCGGTGGCCACTAGGGTTTTTTTTTTGACCAGCTAACCGGCTATTACAAATGTAGACGGTGTAGGGTGTGTTCATTAAATTCCTGCACAAGCAGGAGGCTTACGGAGTTTACTTCCACAGCCACACAGAAACCGCATAAAGTCAAACTATTCATTACCTGTGCCACCAAAGGTATGGTTTATATGCTGCAGTGCCCTTGTGGCCTGCAGTATGTAGGCCGAACCAAAATCCCTCTACAAGTTTGTCTCAACGAGCATATCACAAATATTATTACAGGTTTCAAAAACCACTCTGTGTCCAAACACTATCTTAGGATACCTAAAAAGGAACCTTCCAATACCCTATTGCTAGGAATAGGAATATTCCAGCCGCATTGGAGGGGGAGATCCTTGGTTAGGGAGTTATCAAAATTGGAAATGTCCTGGATCCACCGGGTTAAGACCTATACTTCCCATGGCCTAAATGTTGACACAGATGTGAATTAATTTATTAATAATGCATAGTGTCATTGGTGTTTGATTATCTATGTACACTTGTTGTGACATGCAAGGATGGGCTGTTTTTTATTTCAATTTTCTCAACTTTTTAAATTTTTAATTCATTTTTCTTTTTTCACTAGGATCACTTGTATTGGCTGATTCAGTTTGTTGTTTTTTTCCCCCTATATGAGAGGGTACTCCTGCAATTTTGCAGGCTTACACTGTTCTTTATAGAACTAACACTATTTTGACATCACATATCATTACAATACATTAGTATTATCACTAATATATCTAATTAGTGTTCATTGAATTTTTATGTATTTTTCACGTTTGGAATAAATTATATGAATTACTTCATGTAATTGGGTGATGCAGAGTATCTACACTTAGACCTCTTTCTTGAGATCTTGTAACTTATTATTTTCAATTTAGGGACATTGGTGTCACAACTACAACTATCCCTTAGCAATTATTTTCAATAAAATTAAACCCCCCCTCCCCCCATCTAAGTGTTCTCACGTAGAACCATCTGAGGAGTGAATAATTAACATTTTGGAGGTAATTCCTTTGGATTTCCACAAGATGTCGCTGTCCAATATCTGACGGACCTTTCATTTTCTTTTAGTTTACATTCTCGGTCGCAAAGGATATTTGTATCTTTGAATTAAATATATCCTTTTATATGGGTTTATTCCCTTTATAAATTTTAAGATTTTTAAGAATCAAATGTAATTGCAATTTTTAACCACTCGTTGTTGCTTCTGTATCAATTGGATAAGAGTAGTGGAGGTTTCCTCTTTCCCACAACCAAGATGACATCTTTCGCCTCGCCACTTCCTTGCACGTCAAAACAAGGCTGGGCTCTTATAGCGGTGGTTCAGTGTATCGCCCTATCCCCATTGAGAACGTCTGTTAACCACTTCCCGACTGCTGCATGTAGATATACGTCCACAGAATGGCAAGTACAGGCAGATGGACGTATATATATATACGTCCCTGCCTTTGCGCGGGTCGGGGGTCTGATCGGGACCCCCCGCTACATGCGGCGGTTGTTAACCTGCGGGGAGCGATCTGGGATGAGGGCACGGCTATTCGTTTCTAGCCACCCGCTCGCGATCGCTTCCCGGGGCTGAAGAACAGGGAGAGCCGTATGTAAACACGGCTTTCCCGTGCTTCACTGTGGCGGCTGCATCGATCGAGTGATCCCTTTTATAGGGAGACTTGATCGATGACGTCAGACCTACAGCCACACCCCCCTACAGTTGTAAACACAAACTAGGTGAACCCTAAATCCTACAGCGCCCCCTGTGGTTAACTCCCAAACTGCAACTGTAATTTTCACAATAAACAATGCAATTTAAATGCATTTTTTGCTGTGAAAATGACAATGGTCCCAAAATGTGTCAAAATTGCCTGAAGTGTCCGCCATAATGTCGCAGTCACGAAAAAAATCGCTGATCGCCGCCATTAGTAGTAAAAAAAAAATAATAATAAAAATTCAATAAAACTATCCCTTATTTTGTAAACGCTATAAATTTTGCGCAAACCAATCGATAAACGATTTTACCATAAATAGGTAGAAGAATATGTATCGGCCTAAACTGAGGGAATTTTTTTTTATATATATGTTTTTGGGGGATATTTATTATAGCAAAAAGTAAAAAAATATTGAATTTTTTTCAAAATTGTCGCTCTATTTTTGTTTATAGCGCAAAAAATAAAAACCGCAGAGGTGATAAAATACCACCAAAAGAAAGCTCTATTTGTGGGGAAAAAAGGACGCCAATTTTGTTTGGGAGCCACGTCGCACGACCGCGCAATTGTCAGTTAAAGAGACGCAGTGCCGAATTGTAAAAATGCCTTTGGGCATTTAGCAGCATTTTGGTCCAGGGCTTAAGTGGTTAATGACGAAACGTCGCCTGGGAAGGCGCACACTGACGTCACCGCGTTCCATCTGAAGGAGAAAGGGCTCCTATTGCCGGCCGGCACAAATACACGCTTTTAACCATGAGATGTTTGTAAGTACATGTCTTATGCGTTTTTATTAAAAATGTGTACGGTATCACGCTATGGTTCGTTTCATTTATATACCGAGGATTTGTTCAATCATTGGTGTGGTGCAATTTGAGATACACAAACGACATAAAAAAACACTGCGACGGCCGTACGTACGTTCGTGAATCGGCGTATCTAGCTCATTTGCATATTTTACGCGGACACACAACGGAAGCGCCCCTAGCGTCCAGCGTAAGTATGCAACTAAGATACGACGGTGTAATAACGTTACGCCAGTCGTATCTTAGCGTAATTCCAGCGTATCTTGTTTTGTGAATACAAAACAAAGATACGCCGGCGGGAATTTGAAATTGCGGCGGTGTATCTGGAGATACGCCGCCGTAATTCTTTGTGGATCTGGCCCGATGTGTTTTTATTCATATTATTTATTATCATTGCTTTTTACCAGCCTGACATCTGGTTTCCTACTTGGCGCAGTTTACTTTTTTATAGTATTCAGTATTACCCTGAGGTAAAGGAAAATATTTCAATATTTCACACAGGTGGCACCCCCCCCCCCCCCAAAAAAAGGGATGTTTATGTACACTTTTCACACTGTATCCCAAAACATGGCTGTAGATACACTTTAACCACTTGCTTACTGGGCACATACACCCCCTCCTGCCCAGGTGAAATTTCAGCTTCCGGCACTGCGTCGCTTCAACTGACAATTGCGCGGTCGTGCGACGTGGCTCCCAAACAAAATTGATGTCCTTTTTTCCCCACAAGTAGACCTTTCTTTTGGTGCGGTTTTTATTTTTTGCGCTATAAACAAAAATAGAGCGACAATTTTGAAAAAAAATACAATATAATAAACGCAATAAGCGACTGGTTTGCGCAAAAGTTATTACAAAATAGGGGACAGAATTATTATTTTTTATTATTTATTTTTTACTAGAAATGGCGGCGATCTGCAATTTTTATTGGTACTGCAATGTTATGTTATGGCGGACACATCGGAGACTTTTGACACATTTTTGGCGCCATTCACATTTATACTGCGATCAGTGCTATAAATATGCTTTAATTACTATATAAATGTGACTGGCATTGAAGGGGTTAACACTAAGGGGTGAGGAAGGGGTTAAATGTGTATCCTAGGTGTGTTCTAACTGTGGGGGGAGGGGGGAGTGACTGGGGGGTGACCGATCTGTGTCCCTATGTACAAGGAACACAGATCGGGCTCCTCCTCTCCAGAGACAGGACGCTGTCTCTGTGTAAAATGGCAATGAGAGATGATCTATGAGATCATCTCTCATTCGCCCACAGATCGCATTGCAAGCGGCCACTCTGATTGGCCGTTCGCCGCGATCTGTGATTGGCAGTGTCCAAGGGACACCGACAACACAGGGCTTCCCCGCAGCGCGTTCTGGGAACGCCCAAAGGGGCGGCCTTCTTTTGACGGCGTGTTGGATATTCAGACCCGCGCTGTAGCGCGGGTCTGAAGTAGTTAAAGGTAAGGATTATTGCCAATAATCTGTCATCTGTTAGTATAAGGTCACCATTAAATCTTTTTCTGATAAAGTATTTTTATTGATTTTAAAATAAAAAATAAAAATTACAGAAATCTGCTCAAATAGGACACCATACAACTGAATAGTAATCGCGTAGCAGAGCGGCAAAGATAAAAACATGACACAACAATAACATCTTAAGCCTCATACACACGATCGGACTTTAAACAAACGTTTCCATTGATTTTTGTTCAAAGGGCGTCGGCTGTGAACTTGGTATGCATACACACGGCAGGACTTTTTTAGCCAACACACATAAACATAGTGATGTAATTGACGTACTACGTGTTTTTTCTGCTCTTTAGTGCCACCCTTTGGGCAAATTCTGCTATTGCTGGTTGATCTTTTGCATTGGTTCTGAGCATGCGTGTTTGTACTTTGGACTTAAGTCTGATGGCGAGTCCAGAGGCGATTCAGCTCGCATGTGTTGCGCTATATAAGTTTCTCACTCACTCACTTCTGTACACACGATTAGACATGTGCAAAAGGAAAAAATTAGTTTAGTTTTGTTTCGATTTATTTAGTTATTTAATTAATTTTGTTAAGTTAAATTCCTTAAATCTGTTAAATTCGTTTTCGGAATTCGATCGTTTTCGACCGAATTCGAAAAACCCGGATTCGAATTCGATCATATTTTGATCGGATTCGAAAATATTTCAACAGAATTCAATAATATTTCATCCGCTATCGTTAATTTTTCAACCAAATTCGACGATATTTCAACCGGATTGGAAATTATTTCAAACAGATTTGAAATTATTTCAACCGGATTCGATAATATTTCTACCGGATTCGAATTCGATCATATTTTGATCGGATTCTAAAATATTTCAACAGAATTCAATAATATTTCATCTGCTATCATTAATATTTCAACCAAATTCGATGATATTTCAACCAGATTTGAAATTATTTCCACCGGATTTGAAATTATTTCCACCAGATTGGATTTTTCAACCGAATTTGAAATTATTTCCACCGGATTTGAAATTATTTCCACCAGATTGGATTTTTCAACCGAATTTGAAATTATTTCAACCAAATTTGAAATTATTTCAACCGGATTTGAAATTATTTCAACCGGATTTGAAACTATTTCAACCGATTTTGAAATTATTTCAACCGAATTTGATTGTATGTATTTTTGTATTTGATTACATTCTATTAAATTCTATTCTGTTCTTTACTATTCTTTGATTTTCATTCTATTGTTTTATTATTTTATATTCTATTTTATTGTATCCTTTTTTAGAAATCGATTTATATTTTTTAGATTTTGATTCAAATTTGCTTTCAATTTTCATTCGAATTTGTTTTCGATACGAATTGTTTTCGAATTCGATTCGAATTCGTTTCGAATTCGAATTTCGTTCGCGTTTTTTCGAATTTGCTTAAATTCGTTAATTTTGTAATTCGGAAATTCGGATGCATCTGAATTTCCGAATAAAGAAAAATTTGTCCGAATTCGAATTCGTAACGAAACGAAATGCACATGTCTACACACGATCGGACTTTGCTCCATCGGACTTTCGTTGCCGGAAATTTTGTCCGATTGCAGAGCGAACATTTGTCCGATGCAAACCGAAAAACTTTGTCCATGTACACAAATTCCCAGTTTTTTTTTAAAAAATCCAACCGTGTGTACGCTCCATCAGACAAACTTTTTCTGTTTTCTTCGGACAACAAAAGTCCTAAGGTGCAAAATCCTATAGTGTGTACAGAAGTCCATCGGACTTTAGTCCAAGGTACAAACACGCATGCTCAGAACCAATGATAAAACCAACCAACGATAGCAAAAGTTGACCAAAGGGTGGCGGTAAAGAGCAGAAAAGAGCAGAAAAAAACACATGATTTTGGAAAAGCTGGCGGCCAACGGCCTTCAAACAAAAATCTAGGGCTGTTACTAATCAAAATTTTTGTGTTTGATTAATCGTTTTTTTTTTTTTTATCGATTAATCGACTTATGGTAAGTTAATGATAACGCACATACAGATCCAACTACTTTTCGCTGATCACCTTGCAGGCTGATTCTCAGTGCAGCTCCAACCACTGGAAAAATGGATAGCAGGATACAAAAAACACACAAAGGCAGCACTCGATGGGAAGAGCATTAAAACTTTTATAGTCTTCAAGTAGGTAACAAAATAAATATTGCACTGGAGATAAAATCAATGTGGAATAAACTGTAAAAATGGTGTGAGTAATACCAAACGGTCGAAAAAGCAGTCATAAAAACATGTAGCCAAGTATGATACTGGTATAAAAATGTGTACAACGATGCCACTGCTGAATCCAGATGAGGAGGGGTTAACATCAGTCCGTCGGCATGTAGATGTCCCGTGAAGGGAACTATCACAACTCCCAGTAGATGGCTGTAGAATCCCAGGTTGATAGAGGGAAGTGATAAAGGGAAGTGTAACAGCCCTTGCGTGTGGCAGATAGGAAGGTCCCGCCGGCATGCAGATATGAAGGCACAGCAAAGGAGCCCTTCAGATGGACACGGCAAGTCCCACAGGTGTCCGTGACATCACCGGATCTCGGATGGAACTCCCTTAAGGCCCAGAACCCGGCGGAGAGGTGAGTACCAATCAAAAGAATTTTAACCAACCAAAAAGATTTTGATAGATCAAAAAAATTTAAGATTAATCGATCAATTAAAAGTTAATTTGCACAGCCCTACAAAAATCCACAGAAAAGTTTGTCCGTGTGTATGAGGCTTTAGGCAGCACATGGAAATCAACATAATAAGTCAACATTGAGATTTAGCCAACCACGAGGTCAACAGATGGCAGGATCTCTCCCAAACAAAATAGTTATCATGTCTTACTGCTAACAGCTTTTCATGGATATAATTCATTCTAAGCTACCATTAGGGATGAGCGGAACACCCCTGGGTTCGGTTCGCACCAGAACCTGCGAACAGACCAAAAGTTTGTGTGAACTTTAGAACCCTGTTAAAGTCTATGGGACTCAAACATTTGAAATCTAAAGTACTCATTTTAAAGGCTAATATGCAAGTTATTGTCCTAAAAAGTGTTTGGGGACCCGGGTCCTGCCCCAGGGGAGTGTTTGGGGACCCGGGTCCTGCCCCAGGGGGAGTGTTTGGGGACCCGGGTCCTGCCCCAGGGGAGTGTTTGGGGACCCGGGTCCTGCCCCAGGGGACATGTATCGATGCAAAAAAGTTTTAAAAAACTGTCGTTTTTTCAGGAGCAGTGATTTTAATAATGCTTAAAGTGAAACAATAAAATTGAAATACTCCTTTAAATTTCGTACCTAGGGGGGGGTGTATAGTATACCTGTAAAGTAGCGCTTGTTTCCTGTGCTTAGAACTGTCCCTGCACAAAATGTAATTTCTGAAGGAAAAAAGTCATTTAAGATCACTCACCTTAGGGTCTGGTATGGATATTAAGGGGAACCCTGTGTCAAATTAAAAAAAAATTATATGGGGGTTCCCCCCAAATATCCATTCCAGGCCCTTCAGGAACTCCACCCCAAATGTAAAAAAAAAATGTCGTGGAGAATGACTTTTCTCTGTATTGCCGGGAGCCGACAATTCATTATAGCTGCGAGCGATTTTAAATTACTTTTTTTCCTTCAGAAATGACACTTTGTGCAGGGACAGTTCTAAGCATGGGAAACACGTGCTAATTTACAGGCATACTATACTCCCCCCTAGGTACGAAATTTAAAGGAATATTTTAATTTTATTGTTTCACTTAATGGAATTATTAAAATCACTGCTGCCAAAAAAAAATCTGTTTTTAAACCTTTCTTTGCATTGATACATGTCCCCTGGGGCAGGATCCAGGTCCCCAAACACTTTTTATTACAATAACTTGCATATTAGCCTTTAAAATTAGCACTTTAGATTTCAAACGTTCGAGTCCCATAGACTTTAACAGGGTTCTAAAGTTCACACGAACTTCCCGCGAACACCCCAAATAGTTCGCTGTTCGGCGAACAGGCAATGTTCGATTTGAACATGAGTTCTACTCCAACTCAAAGCTCATCCCTACCTACCATTAAGTCTTGAGGGGCTTGTCAGGTGATTACAATTTTACTTTCAAAGATTTTTATTAGTTTAAAACAGGCATACATGAAATACAAATTTCCAGCGAGGCATTTAAAGAGCCTATATGCTTACAAGTAAGAATAACAGTTGAGGTAAGGTAAGGCTTATGACTCTGAATCGGCACCGTAATCCCCGCGTGACACTAATGCCATAAGGTATCAATTTCCAGGAACCTGGTGAAGTTCTTCCACCCCTTGAATGGGAGCATACTGTGCCCGGAAAGCCCGGAAAGCCACCCCCAGATAAACGGAGAGTGACTGTCGCCATGGATAGGCATTGAGCTTTGCATATGGAAGAGTGGTTTAGGTGCCCAGCCTTTATGCCCCAAGGGGATAGTCCTTTGTCCTAGGTACCTAAAGATACTTAATCGGCTAGGTATTTTGATTGTAGTAGAGGACCTTAGTGTATAGGAGAAGGGAAGGGGGGAGGTTAGAGAGGGGAAGAGAAGGAAGGAGGAAAAGAAGCCAATCAACAGGAGGTGGAGTAAAGGTGAAGTGGAAACTCGTATTTGTTATGTCTGTACCCCAGCAGGTGATTACAATTTTACATATTGACACCCCAAAAGAAACTTGTTACCACAGAGACATGGAGGCTATCAATGCTGATCTCAGCATTTGAAAATGCTATTTGACTGGCTGTTATATTGACTATCTGTCCCTAATACTTTTTGTGATGACTACTGTGACAGACTTAAACCCTCTTATGTCTAAAATCATCCTATGTCCACTAGGGGCATAGGATGACTGAGAATTGACCCTGCTATTGTGTGAAGATGTCCTGTGTTTACACTTATGATAGAAAGAAATGTTTGGACAGCCACACTCTGGAAAAACCTTCTCGGTTGCCTTTTATTGATAAAAGTTTTCAAACACCACACATCACAGCAAAGACAGGGGCATACAGCTGACGTTTCGCTCTACAATCAGTGCTTACCCTACCTACAATTGCTTTGTGCATTGCCAGCACCTGGGTTTCTCTGAGAGGATACGGATTCATCCACATACCTAATTGGAGCGGTGACTATCTTCTCTTTACACTTATGATAATGTGTTTTGTATAGCAGGTGAGCGGAGACGGGACGTCTACTCTGAAAGGTCATATCCATGAGTCGCCTAGTGTGGGTAAATGATTAGTTAATTAGCTAATGTTAATTTAAGTTCTGGTTACCTCCTTTTTTAAACTGTATATAAGGTTGTATTCTTAGTTCTATTAAACACTTCGGGCCAGATTCAGGTACACGTACATTTGCGCAGAGTATCTGAGATAAGCTACGCCGCCATATTTTACCAGGCTCTACGACGAATTCTGGTAGATTTTTGCCCGTACGATACGGCGCCGTAGTGTATTTCTCGTCGCGTAATCGAAATACGCGATTAGGGGGCGTGAAGCATTTAAATTAGGCGCGTCCCCGCGGCGATTAAACTGCGCATGCTCCGTTCAGAAATTTCCCGCCGTGCATTGCGCGAAATAACGTCGTTACGTCATTTTTTTTAGCGTCGTTTACGGACATTCCTATTCCCGTACGACTTACATAAACAATAATAAAAGACGTCGGAAAACGTTGAAATTCGATGCGGGAACGACGGCCATACTTAACATGGGCTGTCTAATATTAGACCAGCTAAAAGCTGGTATAACTTTACGCAGCAAAAAGATGACTAAAGATGCCGTAAGAGATTGCGATTGAAGATCGTAATTTCTGGGATCGCCGGCAAAAGCTCATTAGCATACCCCGATGCGGAAAACGACGGGAAGTCCACCCAGTGGCCGCAAATTTATTGCAGCGTAGATCCGAAGGCGTACTAACAAGTAAGCCAGTCGAATTAAAGCCCGCAGCCGTATTTTCAGGGTTTGAGGGTTCAGAGTAGTGAAAAAACGCGCGTAATTTGAAAGTACTCCAGTCTAACGCAAGTTAGACAGGAGTAATGGCTCTCTGAATCTGGCCCTTCATGTTTATCACACTAACATGTCTCGTCTAGTTGTGTTTGAGGGCAGCTGGAATATCTGATATCTATATCCAGACTGACAGGAAGCCGTATATGACAGAAGCACTCAAGCGGAGTGTGGGACATTCCGTTACAACTAGTTTTTGATCTCTTACAGACATTGACTCAGGAAGTACTAAAGCCTCCATGTTTGTCTCTTGAAAGGTTTTCTTAAAGTTGACCCCAGAATGAAGACAATGATGGATTCGGACCAAACCTCATCCCTTGTATTGATAGAATAGATGTAAAGGGATTTGAGTTTGGGATTATAAAGGTGCCCAAATACATTTCAAGATACAAATTTACTTAAAAATTTAATTTTTATTACATGAATAGTACAACAAAAACAATCAGCCCTAATGCAGCCACCACATCCAAGTAGACGTGCATTCGTTTTTTTAACAAACGATAACGAATGCGCAAAATCCACAAGAGATCCAACATAAAAAAATGCTTTATTTTTGTTTCGTTGCGACAACAGTTGGATATAGATAGAAGATTTGACATGACGGTGACAATAGCGATCTGTGTCCTGCGGTTGAATGTGCCCAACCCTAACTCTAGTCCAGAATTATTTGACAGAGGAAAGATTCGACATTATAGAGACATGAAGATTTGACAGAGAGAGAAAATATTTGACATGAAGATTCGACGAAGCAGCTGAAAACATACGATCGCCACGAGCGGACACTTATGGTCAAATGCTCCGCCCATAGTCTATAGAAGAATTCTAATGTTGGTTGACTAATAATAATAATTAATAAATATAATTATTACTAGTGTCATACAACATTAGAATTCTTCTATAGCTTGTGGGTGGAGCATTGAACCGGAAATGTATGATCACGGCGTCGTACAGTTTAGCTGCTCCATCTAATCTTCTTGGAACATTCGACAGACACCATAAGCCTTCAGTGACAGATTCAACTTTAATTCAAATTTTTGGACGAATGCATTTTTTAACAAAACAAAATAAATAAAACCGAATTTCAGGAGTAACTAAATAAATGTATTTTTTGGACGAAAACACAATTCCGAAACAAAATATTTTAGTGTGCACATGTCTACATCCAAGGAATGCTAAATTTTAATTTATTAAATTGTTGTCCTTGATTTTGGATAGGGTTTAACCACTTAAGGACCGTCTAACGCCGATATACGTCAGCAGAATGGCACGGCTGGGCACAGGCGCGTACATGTACGTTGCCTTTAAGCTGAAGAACGGGGAGAGGCGAGTGTAAACACACCTTCCCCGTTCTTCATTGTGGCAATGTCAGTGATCGTCTGTTCCCTGATATATGGAAAGACGATCACTGACGTCAAATGTCCAGCTCCGCCCCCTACAGTTAGAAACACATATGAGGTCACACTTAACCCTCACAGCGCCCCCTAGTGGTTAACTCCTAAACTGCAATTGTAATTTTCACAGTAATTAGTGCATTTTTATAGCACTTTTTGCTGTGAAAATGACAATGGTCCCAAAAATGTGTCAAAATTGTCTGATGTGTCCGCCATAATGTCGCAGTCATGAAAAAAATTGCTGATCGCCGCCATTAGTAAAAAAAAAAATATTAATAAAAATGCCATAAAACTATCCCCTATTTTATAAACGCTTTAAATTTTACGCAAACCAATCGTTAAATGCTTATTGCGTTTTTTTTTTACCAAAAATATGTAGAAGAATACGTATCGGCCTAAACTGAGGAATTTTTTTTTAATATCTTTTTTGGGGATATTTATTATAGCAAAAAGTACAAAATATTGTTTTTTTTTCAAAATTGTCGCTCTATTTTTATTTATATTGCAAAAAATAAAAACCGCAGAGGTGATAAAATATCACCAAAAGAAAGCTCTATTTGTGGGGGAAAAAGGACGCCAATCTTGTTTGTCGCATGACTGCGCAATTGTCAGTTAAAGCGACACAGTGCCGAATCGCAAAAAGGGGCAAGGTCCTTAACCTGCATATTGGTCCGGGTCTTAAGTGCTTAAGGATCTTCTTAGTTCAAACAAATACCTTCATGTCTTCAGAAAACTCTAATTATTTTTCCTATGTTGGCAATAGAAGACAGGATGGATGATTTATTAAAGGAGTATAGCATGCTCTATACTTTGTAAAGTATTTTTTTTTTTTACGTAGCTTGGTGAGTGAGGTGAAGCTGGGCTGACTATCATTCAATAATGTGTGAGCTAAAACATATTTTTTTTTCTTCCATGCGATTTGGCATTCTAAACAAAGTGAAAATTAATCCATGCCTGTCTACATCTGCAGAGATGGCTGTTTTTTGGGTTATATGAGTGTCATCAGAAGAATGGTTGGGACCAGGATCACCCAGCGATGGTGTGAGAAGCTGGATGTTATTAAAGGACTTCCTCCACATACCCTTGTTGGTTTCGGGATATTTGACACATAATTGAATGTAACAGTCAGGTAGGTGCTGATCCAGTCTTGGTAGGACGTCACCTGTGTGTACACCCCAGGGAAGTTGGGGGCTGCGCAGCCTACTCCTGAACTCACAACTCCAACCTGGTACCATACGCCCCGGACCTTACACACCAGAGGTCCTCCTGAGTCACCCTGTAAGACATCAATAATCATCAGCTGCACCAACGTCTATCTGTTCAGCAGAGGCGGCTCTAGGCTTTGTGAGGCATTAGGCAAAACTTGACATGGGGCCCCACTCACACCCATGATGGGAAAAATAATTTAAGGACAAGAGCCTCTTCCCCACAACCCTGGCTGGTGGTTGTAGGGGTCTGCGGGCAGGGGGCTTATCGGAATCTGGAAGCCCCCCTTTAACAAGGTGGTCCCCAGATCCTGCTCTTTAATAACTAAGGGGCGGGGGCCACCCGGTGATGTCACCTGCTGAACCCGCCCCATTGTGACGTCATTGACTGAGGGCATGCTGGGTCATTGACATCACAAGGGGTGGTGTCTCCGATATTCATTGGTTGTTAGGGATGCTGGCGGTATTGCTCCTGAGTCAGGACTCTTACCGCTGCCTAGTGTTGCTCACGAATATTCGCATTGCGAATATTCATTCCGAATATTGCATATTCGAGTATTCGCGAATAATCGAATATCGCGGTGAATATTCACTATTGCGAATATTGTTTTTTTTTTTTATTTATTTTTAAAACAGATCACATCCTAGTGATCTCCATCGACGTCTAAAAGCATTGCTGGTATGATTAGAGAGAGACCCTGGGCCGAGTAGCTGATGCAATCCTTTTATGCTGCCGAATATTCGCGATGCGAATATTCGGCAAAAGGAATATTGCGCGATTATTTTCAGGCCCTTTTTTTTGCATCAGAGCCAATCAAAGTTCTCCTACCACAGTTGTCAGAGGTTAGCAACCTCCATAGCAACCAATAGGAACCTGCCTCCCAGTTACTCCCAGTGCTGACGAGAATTTCGCAATCAATTTCGCATTCGCATTGGCAAAATTTCGCATTCGCATTAGCGAAATTTCGCAATTTTTTTTTTTTTGGATAAAATATCACGAATATTCGATATTAACGAATATTTCGCGAATATTCTTCTATATATTCGCGAAATATCGCAAAATCGAATATGGCGTATTCCGCTCAACACTATGCCTGAGCACAGCAGCATTAAAGTCCCCTCAAAACTGGGGTAAGACATTGGGTAAATTAGGCGGCCACGAGGCCCCTGTGAGTGTGAGGCCTTAGCCTAATTTGCCTAATTAAAGAGCCGCCTCTGCTGTTCAGGATACGTTAACAACATTTTTAAATCTTAGCATCAGTCTTTTCCATGAATGTGTAATTACACAAACTAGTTGAACAATCAGTAAATGGGTATAGAATAGGCACTGCCTAAGGACTTTAACTCCCCATCCCCCCCAGCTGCCTGTTTTTCTGATTACAGAGAAATGTCCTCTTTAAATCATCAAAATCATGAAAATCTTCAAAATACAATATATAGACAAAACCAGGTAAGCATCGCTCAGACAAAGGCGTTAATGACTCCATATTCATACATCATACAACACAGTGGCAGATGGTGCTCAAAGTTTTTGTGGGAGCGTCAAACCAGAGACACCCCCCCCTTAGGAGATGGACAGGTAGGCGAGCAGGTCGCTCCTTACCTTATCAATCCGGCAATCAGCATGGCGAACCCCACCTTAATCCTGCCAGCCAGCGAGGAGACTGAGAACCAAGAGCAGGGTCGTCTTAATAGCATCTTGGGCCCCTGGGCAAAGTAATACTCTGGGGCCCCTACAATGATGACAGTGCAGGTAAACAGACATCAAGTAGGTAAGAGGCAGAGTGCCCCCCTGTGTATCTATCACTTTCAGTGCCATCATGGAGACCCCTAATTTCAGGGCAGCGTGGGCTTAAGGACCAGCTGCTTTGGGCAAAGTGCAGGGGCCCCCCATGCAGCTGGGGCCACTGGGAAGTGCCCAGGTGTGCCCTCTCATTAAGACAGCCCTGACCGAGCGGGAGAGATGCAGAGAGGGCCGGCACACAGGACAGCTGCAGCTTAATGATGGCTGTAAAGGCAGATCCGGGAGCGGCGGCAGGCAGAGAAGGATCCTGGCTGCTGCTCCTTGCTGTGGGGGCCAATACATCTCCTCCCCACCGAATACAAACTGAGTCCTGAGACCCGGACATAGTGTTGCCACTTCATCCATTTATACCCGAATACATAGTAACTACACAGGTTCTGAGGCCAATTTAATGCTGATAAGGCATCAAGTGAGTTTAATTACCACCTTAATCAGCCAGAGAACCTGTGTAATTAATATGTGTTTGGATTTAAAGGGATGAGGTGGCAACCCTACCGGCACCCTCGATTGGCCGGGAGGAGAATCAGGAAGACGGTGGCGAATATTAATTTGCTATTGTCACACAACTGAGTGGGCCGCGCCCCAAGCCCACCCTTTTTTTAAGCCAATTAGAGCCTCATTGAGTGCTTAAAAAAAAAAAAAAACATTGGAATCCATGCATCCGGCACTCTGCATGTAGATTAGGGGGCCGGACGCATGGATTGGAGGGACAGGGCCAGTACGCCCCCTACAAACGGGTCGCCACTGATATAACATCCAAAAGTAAGATCCAGCCGGCAACTCAGCATTATCCAAATGTGTAGAAGTTTATTAGCTACATGGTTAATGCAGCATGAATACGCTAATATTTTTCAGCTCTCAGGCCTTAGTCATAGCATATAAAAAGGGGGTGTGATTCCGCGCCAAAAAAAACAAAATTATTTAGTGTGAAAATGCTAAATAAGCTGCTCCTCTTAGAACAGTACTAAACTGTAATTGTGGTAAAAATGTGAAAGGTAGAGGGCGCTATAAATTCCTAAATGGAACAATGTGTACTTAGGTGTATCTATTAGTGATTGATCAGTGATCACCTATGAGAGTGACCGCAAATGCTAATTAAGGAACAAAAAAACAGTGAACAAAATCAGCTAATTGGAGTGAACACTTGATAAGTGAAAGTCCCAATGAAAAATAAAGTGAATCAAGTCCAGCAGGAAAAAACAAAAAAGCAACACATGAAGAAAAATCTTCCAGAACTTGTCATGCAATCTGAATCCAACGTGATAGTATTGCCTTCACCATACAAACAGTTCAGGATATAAATTGCGCTTACCACAACACATGGACTGCTTTAATAAAAAAGATAGTCATATAAGCTGGACAGGATAAGTGCCTGCACACTGCAAAAGGCATGGACTGGAACTGAGACTTCAACCTCATTTGTGGGAAGCATTCAGCCAAAAAACAAACGGGAATTCATAGCATAATTCCGTTTATTTAAAAATACATTAAAAAACAGTTGAGCCAAGTGGCCTCTTACTTTAAAAGTGCCTGTCCGGCACTGGAGCTGTAAGCGTGGCAGATTCTAACCAGGGGACCCGCTTGGAATGGCAATGAGCTTGCGGCATGGTGCCATAGCATGTTTATACCAGACATACATTTCTGTTATATACTTAAAAAAATAGACATTAGTATCACTTTAACTGATGTCATGAACATTGGCGTCCACAGGTAGGGGCAAGGGGGGTCAAGTTGGGCTGGTACTACCTATAGGCAAGTGCACCAAATCAGTTGGGGGCGCTGCGCTGCATGTCCCAGGGACGTGAGTCACATGAGCTGAGGGGAGGCGACGCAGCCATAGGCAGGAAATACAACACTCTCCCGCAGCTTTGACCATGGTCATGCATTGCTTCCATTTTCCATTTTCTGTGAAGAGATCCTAAAATTGAGCCATGCTGGAATAATCTTGGTGTCACTCACCTGACAGGAGTCCTTTCCCCCATCCTTGTAACCGGCACAGATCTGATCATACTGAATGGTTTTGGCGCTATTTCCTTTAAGATACATTGCTTGACATGTATAGCGGTCGATTAGGGGAACCATGACCTCCTGGAGGATCCCATTGTAAACTACGTTCCCTGGTGATGAAACAAAGACAAGAAAATTACTATAAGGTCATTTTTTTTTTAGGAAGGTCTTATAGATAGATCACGTTTGTGCTTCTCTCACACTTGTGAATTGTGGGATTGAACTTAAATTGGGAGAATCTTTTTGTACAGAAGGGCTGCGGTGCTATTAACATAAATAATGCTACAATGTACCCTGCTAAAGTTTATAAAAAGTCACAAGAATAAATACATGGTAACAAAGTACCCTGTGTTTTGGTGCTAAACTTTTTTTTTTAACCTCTTTGGTGTTATTTAGACATTTAGCTCATAACTGTCCCTGATTTGGAGGGACGGTCCCTGATCTGGAGCAATGTCCATGTGTCCCCCTTTACCCCTCATTTGTCCCTCATTTTGGTCAGACCTATATAGCTTTCAAAAAGTGTTCCCCAGTGCTAAACCTTTCATCCAAATTCTAAATTGCTGCATTTGTAAATTTTAACATTTTTGGTTAATTCTCCTTTAAGGGGGTGTGGCAGGGTGTGTGTCCTATGCCTGCATACAGTTGCTAGTAGGTGTCCCACATTCCCATCTCAAATAGTTAGGAGGTGTGTTTAACCACTTTAGCCCCGGACTATATTGCTGCCCAATGACCAGAGCACTTTTTGTGATTCGGCAGTGCGTCGATTTAACTGACAATTGCGCAGTCGTGCGACGTGGCTCCCAAACAAAATTGGCGTCCTTTTTTTCCCCACAAATAGAGCTTTCTTTTGGTGGTATTTGATCATGTCTGCGGTTTTTATTTTTTTGCGCTATAAACAAAAATAGAACGGCTATTTTGAAAAAAATGCAATATTTTTTACATTTTGCTATAATAAATATCCCTAAAAAATATATGAAAAAACATATTTTTCCCTCAGTTTATACCGATACGTATTCTTCTACATATTTTTCGTAAAAAAAAAATCGCAATTAGCGTTTATTGATTGGTTTGCGCAAAATTTATAGCGTTTCCAAAAAAGGGGGTAGTTTTATGGCATTTTTATTAATATTTTTTTTTTACTAGTAATGGCGGCGATCAGCGTTTTTTTTTCAGCACATTATGGCGGACACATCGGAACACTTTAGACACATTTTTGGGACCATTGGCATTTTTATAGCGATCAATGCTATAAAAATGCATTGTATTAATATAAAAATGCCATTGGCAGTGAAGGGGTTAACACTAGGGGGCAGGGAAGTGTGTTCCTATTTGTGTTCTAACTTTATGGGGGTGTGGCCTCACTAGGGGGAATCACTGATCTTCTGTTCATACATTGTATGAACAGAAGATCAGCGTTTCCCCCGCTGACAGGAACGAGAGGAATGTGTTTACACACAATGCTCCCGGTCCCCGCTCTGTAACGAACGTCCGCTAGCAGCTGCGAAAGGGAGGACGTAGAGCTACGTGCTCCCGCACAGCAGTGCCGACCTGCCGCCGTATAACTGCGGTGGGCGGTCGGCATGTAGTTAAATGCAATAGTCTGCTCTAACGCTGTAAACGCTAACGTGTTCAGAAAAGAGTGCAGCAACGTATGTGTGCTGTAACGGTCACCACCGTTTACGATCTTCCATCCACCCAAGACAAGACAGCTTAGCCGACACTCTGACAATCCCTGTAGACACGATCCATTCCATAAGAATTCCCTCAGAGAGACGAGACATACGCTCTGTGCTTTCTGGTTTCAAAATGTATGAACGCTTTAATGGTACACTTATCTTGCTTATATACAGTACAAGATGTTACAGTAATCACAGGAACAATCAAACCCTCTACCCCCAACTTCACAAACTATGGCTAATTACTAATTAGTATCCAGACAATTTGGCACTGGTCTATAATTAACATGACCTGATTACTATACCTGAGAAGTCACATTTCTTTAGATAATGACATTCAGTTGAGTTAATTACTAATTGTAACAGAATGCATTATCCAGACAGCCTGGCTCCGCATATAGTATGACAGTTCCCCTAAACATAATTGACATGTTAATTCAATACACCTGAAAGGAGACTGCTAACTCACAACACATATCTATCATCAATAGACTTTTCACAGTGTTTGCATCACACAATTAGTTCCCCTCAATCCACATCTTTAGACAGACTTCTGTCTCTGACAAAAAGGTATTCACACCTGATCATCAATGGGCTTTAAACAGTTTTATCACAGAATGAAAAGGTCTTAGGAGTTTATTGACCTGGTTGGGGGTCAGAATGAAATCACCTGTAATCTGTCCCATCTTCTGCAATACATGAATTATGATCTATCAGCCATCCTATGCCCAAAAGGGATTAGCCAAACTAAAAAATTAGTTTGAACATGCGAACACTGTTAAAGTCTATGGGACATGAACATGAAAAATCAAAAGTACTAATTTTGAAGGCTAATATGCAAGGTATTGTCATAAAAAGTGTTTGGGGACCCAGGTCCTGCCCCAGGGGACAAATATATTCTATACAAAAAAAGTTTTAAAAACTAAAAAAAATTCGGACCCAGACCCGGACCTTTAGGCAGCTAAAGGACCTGGCTAGTTTTTGCGATTCGGCACTGCATCGCTTTAACTGACAATTGTGCAGTCGTGTGACGTGGCTCCCAAACAAAATTGGTGTCCTTTTTCCCCACAAATAAAGATTTCTTTTGGTGGTATTTGATCACGTTACTTTTTGCTATAATAAATATCCTGCAAAAATATATATATATAAAAAAAAATTTCCTCAGTTTAGGCCGATACGTATTCTTCTACATATTTTGGTGAAAAAAAATCGCAATAAGCGGTTATCGATTGGTTTGCGCAAAATGTATAGTGTTTACAAAATAGGAGATAGTTTTATTGCAGGGGTACTTAAGTGGTTAATCATGCTTAAAGTGAAACAATAAAAGTGAAATATTCCTTCAACCACTTGCCGACCGCAGTTTTACTGCGGCAGGTTGGCTCGGCTGGGCAAAATCACGTAATATAACGTGATGTTGCTCTGCGACCACTAGGGGCATGTGCGTCCCCTGCTCGCCCCTGGTGCTGATGCGAGTGCCAGAGCGAGTGACAGAACGAGAGTCGGGAGCTGTGTGTGTCTCTTTCAGGGGGAGAAATGCCCATACAAAGTATGAACAGCAATCTGTCATTTCCCCTACTCAGTCCCACCCCCCCCCCCTTCAGTTAGAACACACTTTAGGGAACATAATTAAACCCCTTCCTTGCTCCCTAGTGTTAACCCCTTCCCTGCCAGTGACATTTTTACAGTGATCAATGCATTTTTATAGCACTGATCGCTGTATAAATGACATTAGTCCTAAAAATGTGTCAAAAGTGTCCAAAGTGTCCGCCATAAGATCGCAGTATCAATAAAAATCGTTGATCGCCGCCATTACTATTAAAAAAGAATTATTAATAAAAATGCCATAATTCTATCCCCTATTTTGTAGACGCTATAACTTTTGCGCAAACCAATCAATAAACGCTTATTGCGATTTTTTTTTACGAAAAATATCTAGAGGAATACGTATCGGCCTAAACTGAGGGAAAAAATGTTTTTTTTATATATATATTTTTTTGGGGATATTTATTATAGCAAAAAGTAAAAAGTATATATTTTTTTTAAATTGTCGTTCTATTTTTGTTTATAGTGCAAAAAATAAAAAATGCAGAGGTGATCAAATACCACCAAAAGAAAGCTCTATTTGTGGGGAAAAAGGGACGCCAATTTTGTTTGGGTGCCACGTCGCACACGCGCAATTGTCAGTTAAAGCGACGCATAGCCGAATCGCAAAAAGTGGCCAGCGAAATGGTACTTGGGGGGGGGGGGGTGTCTATAGTATGCCTGTAAAGTGGTGCATTTTTCCCGTGGTGCATTTTTCCCGTGTTTAGAAATTTAGACAGCAAATGTCTGATTGAGCCTACACACAAACTCACATCGAACATTTGTTGTCGGAAATTCCAACCGTGTGTACGCGGTATAAGATAGCCTGAGGAACAATTTAAGCCACATTAACACAGTTCTGAGGCCAGAAAGTGCAATGTGGTAACTAGTTGCTATTGCAGCAAGTGGTTGGATTAGTTGAATGAACATTGTGAGTGATCGGTAGTGTGTGTTTGAGCTTGGGGGTGCACACCCTAATGCAATAGGCTGTGCACACCTATGCCCTCTTGGCTGTGCCCACCGCCCCTGCCCCTTTGGACAATAGATTGCCTATTCGTCTTGTATATGAATGATCAGATAGTATCAAGATTTACCCTCCCCCACCATATACTTTAATAGTATTCAATGCTAAGTTCAAGCTTAATGGATTTTAAACCAGAATTGATGAACAAATATAACCCAGTTAGATTTCCCCATCAATAATTATCATGATGTATTGGGTGAAAGTGACACGTCTGGCTGACTTGTAATGAAAATGAGTGAAGTTACTTTTGGTTATCATTTCATGGACTCACCTCCAGAATATCTTGTACCCCAGCCGGTCACCCAGCACTCTGTACCACAGGGGAAGGTGGTGGTGGAAGATGGCAGACAGATTGGCATGATGTACTGAGTATAGGTGACAGGTGCGGCCAGCCGTATCAGGGCGATGTCCCCGGGGGTAGAGATGCTTAAATAATTAGGATTGATGATGATATTGCTTACAGTGGCAACAACTGTATGAGAGCTGATCACATCCAGCTGGTACATGCCCAAATATACTTTATAATTCGATAGCTGGATAGGACTGCAGAAAGAAAACAGAACAGAACATGTATACATGAGGACCAATTTGCTGCAGAAGGCAATAGTGTGTCATTGTTATCAATTTACTTCAGACATCCCAAAAACATTTAACCTCGGCATCAGGGGCTTTATAGCTGCTGGTAATACAGGGCTGATTAATTTTGATAAAAGTCAGACGATCCACTGAGTCTGTGGACAGACGCGTTCCATGATCAGTAACAAAACCTCCAGCAGCACTGAATGCCCGTTCAGAAAGCATGCTGAATGCAAGGCAGCCCAGCAGCTCAATAGCATACTAGATACATTCTGGGTAGTGGTCTATTCTCATGACCCAGTAAGCCAGTGGATCGTCCTAGAAAATCACCCACCATGTGATGCAGACACTGCCAATGGGATGTGGAAGCTGACAGCTCTGGGCAGCGAGGACTAAAAAATTGAGAAATGCATCACTTAGATGGCCTCCTTCGACCACCGCTCCTCTCTTGACCAACAGAAGCCTCAAAACTATGTTTTCCACAACTCTGTAATCTTCCAGAGTCGGGAAAAGCATTTGATAAATTCCTTTTTTAAGGTGTCCTCAAGAAATATCATCTTCTGCACTCTCTGTGGGGATGGGATGAGTTCTCAGAATTTCCCCTTATAACAGCGGTCAAAGAGGGTTGCTAACCAATTGTGGTTCCTCTCCTTTATGCCACATATTCTTGGGTCCTTTCACAGGCTTTGAAGCATGAAGGAGCCCATGCACTGCAAATCTGTGGAGGCATGAGACACAGACTCGTCAGGGTTACTGAGGATTACAGTATCTGGAACTGACTCCTCCCAGTCATGTACAACTCCCAAGGGTTCTGAGGATAGAAAACCACTGCTTATTGTTTGACGCATGTCTTCCTCTGCTTTAATGCCTCTGAAATGACCAGAATCCTCCTCCTCTCTCTCCTCGTGTGTGTTCTGTGGCATAGGAACAATGGTGTCTGCATAAAGTGGGCCTTGAGAGGAAAGGGAGTCCTCCTCTTCCTCCCACTGCTCTGACTCGAGTGCCCTGTCCATAATGCCATGGAGAGTCTGCTCCTGCAGGAACACAACAGGGATTGTGTCACTGATGCATGCATTGTCACGGCTCACCATCCTCGTGGCCTCCTCAAATGGTGACAGTATAGCGCATGCATCATTTAGGATCAGTCATTTGGTGTGGGTAAAAAAGCAGAGCCGGCCTGAGCCTGTCATTGTGCCATGCTCACACAGACTCTTTTGGCTTGCATTAGCTCTGGGTACCTATTTAGGAAAAGTTGCACCAGCAAATTGAGGAATGGCACATGTTTCAACTCTCCCTGTCTAGGGGCAGACAGGAGGTTTGTGCCATTATCGCACACCACCATTCCTGGCTCCAGCTGGCATGGCGTGAACCACCTTTGGGCCTGTCCCTGCAGAGCTGCAAGAATCTCTGCTCCAGTGTGGTTCCTGTCCCCTAGACACTCCAGCTGAAGCACTGCATGACACTTTTTAGCCTGACTCATTGAATAGCCATTTGAACGCTTAGGGGGTACTTGAGGTTAATAGGACAATTCAGCAGAGGAGGGCATGGAGGAGAAGGAGGAGGGCGTAGAGCTGACAACTCTCACATCATCACCAGCTGTATGGAGATGTGGGGGCACAACAAGCTGCAGCACTGAGCCCTGTCCTGCATCCTTCCGAGTTGTAAACAGCTTTACCCAGTGTGCTGTGAACAAAATATATTGCCCCTGCCCGTGCCCATGCTTGCTGGACCACATGTCAAAAGCAACGTGGACTTTGTGGCTGACTGCCTTGCCCAACGATTCCAAAACATTGCCTTCCATGTGATGGTAGAGATATGGAATGGCCATTATGTGAAAAAAAATAGCGACCAGGGAACCTGTCATTGTGGTACAGCACATTCTGCAAATTCACGGAATAGGGCAGAAGCCACCAGGCCTAAAAGCAGAGGTTGGAGAGACAGCAGCTTTTACAAACTTGCATTTAGACAATGCACATGTGGGTGGCAGGGACTGTATTTTTTTCCCGCTACAGCAGATGGGGCAGAGAAATTTTTCAGATATAGTCTACAGCTAGTGGTGTGCTACTGGCAGATGTGCTGCAAGGAACTTGGAAACCCTGTGCTATATCATCATCTATGTCAGTGAAAACTACTGAGAGTTCATGAGGTATAGGGGCAAACTGAGGTGAGTAAGGAGGAGTAGGTACAGATTTGTGCCCCTTTTGTGTGTCGTTTAGGTGCTCTTGGCAATGGGCTGAGTGGTGGTAGGTTAAATGCCTTGTCAAGCATGTGGTACCTAAATGGCTGGTGTTTTTGCAATATTTGATGTGCTTGAGACTACGTTTCAAATAGCAACAGTGTACTAAAAAAGGTCCAGACAGCTCCACAATGTGATGGAATAAGGTGGCTTCTCGCTACTCTTCCATGATGGCTGCCTCATTGAGGTTTTGCCTCACCATACTTTATCATGCACCCAAGTACAACTTGGCAATATGCTGCTGCTGGGGGAACATGAATTTGTGTACCAGTGTTCTCCCCTCTCTGTAGGCTCAGAGTAATGGCTGTGCATCTTCAAGGAGAAAGTGGCTGACGCTCCATGCCTGATGCTGGGGCTATGGCAGGAATAGCAGTGGATAAGGAGGCAGGTTTTGCCACTCTGGCAGCTGCAGGGGACTGTGCACTAGTCTCTGCTTGGGTGACAAAGGATGAGGACGGTTTAGTAAGCTAGTCTAACACCTCCTCTGCATGCTGTGGCTGGATGGCACAGGCAACATCACTAAACAGAGGAAATAATGTCCTGCCTGAGGACTAGGGTGACCACGTGTTCCGGATTGCCCGGGACAGTCCCGCATTTTGCAGGTCTGTCCCGGGTACCTTTATGCCAGGAGAATACAGTGTCTCGGAATGAAACTGACACAGCCACCCCACGCCCCCCCTGGGCGAATCTGATGCCCCCAAAAAAGGCAGCCATATCACCGCTTTACTCACTGACAGTACTTGTCCTGGCCAGGAATGCCTGGAAGAGCACAATCCCCGCCCCCTGCTTGTGATTGGAGAAATAAATCCTGTTTATTGTGTCTAATGACTGTGTTGTGATTCTAGCACAGTCATTAGACACAATAAACAGGATTTATTTCTCCAATCACAAGCAGGGGGCGGGGATTGTGCTCTTCCAGGCATTCCTCCTTGTTGTCTTCCCAGACATGATGGGGGGGGGGGGTTGCTTTTTATCCAAATGTAATAAAAATGTGTAAATTTGTTGATGGATGGACTTTAATCAATCGAAAGTGGTGTTTGGTGCACTTTAATTTGAGAATTCACGACACAGACACACTCCACGGATACACTACAATGTACTGCAATATAATGCGTCAAACGTGCAGTAACGCACAGAACTATATGGCTTTAAACTTTAAGTAACTCAATGAAATATATGGCCTTAAGCTTGCAGTGACGCAATGAAATATACAGCGTTAAACTTGCAGTAACGCACAGAACTATATGACGTTAAACTTGCAGTAACGCACAGAACTATATGGTGCTAAACTTACGGTAATGCACAGAACTATATGGCGTTAAACTTGCAGTAACGCACAGAACTATATGACGTTAAACTTGCAGTAACGCACAGAACTATATGGCGTTAAACTTGCGGTAACGCACAGAACTATATGACGTTAAACTTGCAGTAACGCACAGAACTATATGGCGTTAAACTTGCGGTAATGCACAGAACTATATGACGTTAAACTTGCAGTAACGCACAGAACTATATGGTGCTAAACTTACGGTAATGCACAGAACTATATGGCGTTAAACTTGCAGTAACGCACAGAACTACATGGCGTTAAACTTGTAACGTAACAAAATATACATCGTTAAACGGTCACTACACTCACACTCGCTCAACTGTCCCTAGATTCACACTAATGTAAAGATGAATGGTGGTCACTACCAGTGGCGGCTGGTGCTCAAAATTTTTGGGGGGGCGCAAACGAAAAAAAAAATATTGCAGCCTCACTGTGCCCATCACATGCAGCCACTGTGCCATGCCACCAAATGTAGCCACTGTGCCACCAAATGCAGCTACTGTGCCATGCCACCAAATGCAGCCACTGTGCCATCAATTGTCACCACTGTGCCATGCCATCAAACACAGAAACTGTGCCATCAATTGTCACCACTGTGCCATGCCATCAAATGCAGCCACTGTGCCATCAATTGTCACCACTGTGCCATGCCATCAAACACAGCAACTGTGCCATCAATTGTCACCACCGTGCCATGCCATCAAACACAGAAACTGTGCCATCAATTGTCACCACTGTGCCATGCCATCAAATGCAGCCACTGTGCCATCAATTGTCACCACTGTGCCATGCCACCAAATGCAGCCACTGTGCCATCAATTGTCACCACTGTGCCATGCCATCAAACACAGCAACTGTGCCATCAATTGTCACCACTGTGCCATGCCATCAAATGCAGCCACTGTGCCATCAATTGTCACCACTGTGCCATGCAACACAGCAACTGTGCCATCAATTGTCACCACTGTGCCATGCCATCATATGCAGTCACTGTGCCATCAATTGTCACCACTGTGCCATGCCATCAAACGCCACCACTGTGCCATCAATTGTCACCACTGTGCCATGCCATCAAACGCCACCACTGTGCCATCAATTGTCACCAATGTGCCATGCCATCAAACGCAGCTACTGTGCCCATCAATTGTCACCAATGTGCCATGCCATCAAACGCAGCTACTGTGCCCATCAATTGTCACCAATGTGCCATGCCATCATATGCAGTCACTGTGCCATCAATTGTCACCACTGTGCCATGCCATCAAATGCAGTCACTGTGCCATCAATTGTCACCACTGTGCCATGCCATCAAACGCCACCACTGTGCCATCAATTGTCACCACTGTGCCATGCCATCATATGCAGTCACTGTGCCATCAATTGTCACCACTGTGCCATGCCATCATATTCAGTCACTGTGCCATCAATTGTCACCAATGTGCCATGCCATCAAACGCAGCTACTGTGCCCATCAATTGTCACCAATGTGCCATGCCATCATATGCAGTCACTGTGCCATCAATTGTCACCACTTGTGTCACCAATTGTGCCATGCCATCAAACGCCACCACTGTGCCATCAATTGTCACCACTGTGCCATGCCATCAAAAGCAGCTACTGTGCCATCAATTGTCACCTCTGTGCCATGCCATCAAATGCAGTCACTGTGCCATCAATTGTCACCACTGTGCCATGCCACCACTGTGCCATCAATTGTCACCACTGTGCCATGCCATCAAACGCCACCACTGTGCCATCAATTGTCACCACTGTGCCATCAATTGTCACCACTGTGCCATGCCATCATATGCAGTCACTGTGCCATCAATTGTCACCACTGTGCCATGCCATCAAACGCCACCACTGTGCCATCAATTGTCACCACTGTGCCATGCCATCATATGCAGTCACTGTGCCATCAATTGTCAAAACTGTGCCATGCCATCATATTAAGTCACTGTGCCATAATTGTCACCACTGTGCCCCATGCCACTGTGCTCATTGTGGCCTCTGTGCCCCGTGATGCCACTGTGCCCCATGCTGCCCCTTTCCCTGTAAAAAAATCACTTACCTGACGCTTCCATGTCCTCTCTCGATGTCTTCTGCCGCCGTGGAGAAGCTTCAGCCAATCAGGTTCCTGAAAACCAGAATCCGGGAACCTGATTGGCTGAAACGGCTGTCAGTCTAATGCAAGGACCGCAGATTGCCTGCGTCCGAGCATAGACTTCTGAGAGCCGGAGGGCGGCACTGGAAAAGCCTATTAGAGCCGCTGGCTTTGATAGGCAGTTCCCCTCAGCCAACCAGCTGCCGCTATTCGGGTAACCGGCGTCCCATGTCCGGTTATACGAATAGACCAGGCAGCTGGCAACAGTAACACACGTCCAATGCATAGCATTGAACGTGTGTTACTTGCGAGAGGGGGTGGCGCTGCAGCGCCCTCTATAGACGGCCTCCAGAACTTCGGCTAAAATGTCAAAATGACATTTTAGCCGAATAAAAGTTCTTAAAGGGCCCGTTTTTTTTTTTTTTTTTTGTGACTGCGGGAGGGGAGGCGGCGCCCGTGCGCCCATATGGGCGGGCCGCCACTGGTCACTACACTCACACTGACTGCACTGTCATTAGATTCACACTAAACTAATATTCTATACACACAATATAATCACAATAGCACACTAATGCCGCGTACACACGATAGGAAATTCCGACAACAAAACAGTGGATTTTTTTCAGACCGAATTTTGTCTCAAACTTGTCTTGCATAATCACGGTCACACGTATTTTGCCGGAAATTCCGAACGTCAAGAACGCGGTGACGTACAACACTACGGCGAGCCGAGAAAAATTAAGTTCGATGATTCTAAGCATGCGTCTTATTGATTCTGAGCATGCGTGGGATTTTTGTGCATCGGAATTGCTTTCAGACAATCGGAATTTCCGATGTAGGAAAAATTGAGAACCAACTCTCATATTTTTGTTGTCGGAAATTCAGATGGAGCCTACACACGGTTGGAATATCCGACCAGAAGCTCACATCGAGCATCTGTTGTTGGAAATTCCGACCGCGTGTACTCGGCATTACGGTCTATCTAGTAGTACTGAACAGAGCCCTGTTCTATCTCTCAACACAGTGATATCACAGTAAAAATGGCCGCTATGGGAAGTATACTTTCACACTGTGGGGCGGGATTAAGAGCAATGAGCCATGATTGGATACAGTCATCATGACAGCATCCAACCATGGCACTGACAGTGCTCTGTGCCCTGATTGTGTGAAGTTTTCATTGCTTCAGCCAATCAGGGCTTTCAATGCACTGTGCATTGTGGTCGTTCAGAGAGCCGAACAAACTGTCGAACGACCCGATAATTTTTTTTTTTGGCGAACAGCCAATCTTTGACCCAAACTCATGCTCAGGTCACCCCTATTGATGATCAATGATGCACAACTGGCAGTTTTAAAGTGGACACATTATAAAATATGAACACTGGATCAATAAACATGTCCATGACTGAGCTTTAGGAAAACAATTTTCCAAAAGCAGAATGATTGGTGGCTGATGGAAGAATTGGTTTATAAAAGGTCACATGTTATACTCACTAGTGGATGCAATGAGCCGCCGTCATAACCCACTCCGGTGAGATCAGGGAGCCCCCACACATATATTTTCCGTCTGTAACATAAACCTGCCAGGGCCACTGCCCATCCAAGGAACTTGTACCGCCAACTATCCGGCTGGACACCAACGGGAATCCGCACACTGGATAATCTGGAGCAGCAGTTGCAGCTGACACAAGCAAAAAATAATGAATTTGTTTAGCTTCCACAATAAAACATATAAATAAAGCACACAAAAATGAAACTATATTTATCAGTGTGTCAGCAGATAAAAAAAACATATTTGGTTCTATGTAAGAGATTTTTATGACACACATTTCAACCACATATATTTAACATCAAACCCAACCAACTTTTTTTTTATTTTTATATTTTTTACATATGTCCAACACAGGCAGTGTTTAAAATATAAAAGCTCCGCCTGCAACACACACCTCTTCTCTTGAGTTTTCCCCCTCACAAGATGTTCTCAGTCTTTTGATTTAACCTCCCTGGCGGTATGATTATGTTTGGAATTTTGTACCAAAAGCGGTACAATCATTTTGCAAGGAAATTTGGCATTTTATACTGTAGGCCTGCAATTTAAGGCCTCGTACACACGATCTAATCTGTCTGCTGGAAACGGTCTGCTAGACCGTTTCAGCAGACAGATTCGATCGTGTGTACGGGCAAACCGACGGATTTGGCCACCCGACAGATTTCAAAGCATGCTTTGAAATCTATCGGGTGGGAACCCATCCGCCCGACATGTCTGCTGGTTAGTACACTTACCAGCAGACATGTCTTCTCGCACCGGCGCCGAATGATTTCGGCGCATGCGCGGAAGTGTTTTACTTCCTGGTGCGGTGACGTGGCGGCGTCAACGTCACCGACACGTCAGCGCGCTGTCTGCTGGCGGAGATTTTGGTTTGCTCATGTGTACACACGAGCAAACCAAAATGACAGCAGACAGATTTGTTCAAATCGGTCGGTCCGACCGATTTGAACAAATAGATTGCCTCGTGTGTACGAGGCCTTAGGAATAACTCACTTAAATCTGTCCAAACAATAGTCTAGTAGACATCCCGGGTATGATAAAGTTTGAAACACAAAATCATAAAATTATAATATAATAAATAACTATAACAAATGATAATGTAATTATAATAAAAATTATTCAATAATGTAATCAAACCAAATAACTGAAATTTTCTCAGTTGCAGAATTGTCGCTGTCATTACTTTTATTTTTTTATGATGAATTTCCCCACAAATCGCTATCGCTCAATTCTGCAAGTGATTATAATTTATTATCGCTGTTTTCTAGCTGCTCTAAAATCATTGACATAAAGGGACACTTTTGGTTGCTATGGGCAATCTACAGTTTTCAGGCACAAAAAAAATGTTTTTATTATATAAAAGTACATGCAGGACCCTGGGCAGACCACTAGGGACAAGGGGGGGTGTATTTTTTACATACAGTACTGTAATCTATAAGATTACAATATACTGTATGTAATGTGTTTGTTTACATTTTTGAATTTGCCGCCGGTCTCCGCCCCCGTGCGTCGTAACGTCGCAGGGAACGGAGATCTCGAATGGAGGAAGCCACTCACTCACACAGCGCGGATGCATCGCTGGATCCAGGGACAAGGTAAGTACAGTATACCTGCCTGCCTGCCAGGAACCTGCCTGGAAAAAGGTAAGCCAGCACGTGCTGCACACTCTGCATATCCACCCCAAGCTTGACTCGGGGTTACCGATTTTTGCATTGAAAATCCACCCCGAGTCACGCTCGGGTTTACCGTTAAGGGGGTTAAATCTGTCCAAACCAGAGTCTAGTACACATCCCGGGTATGATAAAGTTTGAAACACAAAATCATAAAATTATAATATAATAAATAACTATAACAAATGATAATATAATTATAATAAAAAATTATTCAATGATGTAATCAAATCAAAATCACTGAAATTTGCTCAGTTGCAGAATTGTCGCTGTCATTACTTTTATTTTTTTATGACGAATTTCCCCACAAATCGCTATCACTCAATTCTGCAAGTGATTATAATTTATTATCGCTGTTTTCTAGCTGCTCTAAAATCACTTTTGACATAAAGGGACACTTTTGGTTGCTATGGACAATCTACAGTTTGCAGGCAGAAAGAACAGTTTTTATTATATAAAAGTACATGTAGTGCACAGGGCAGACCACTAGGGACATGGGGGGGGGGTGTATTTTAAACATACAGTACTGTAATCTATAAGATCACAGTATACAGCATGTATTGTGTTTGTTTACTTTTTTGAATTTGGCGCCGTTCTCCGCCCCTGTGCGTCGCAACTTTGCATGGAACGGAGATCGGCGGCACACTGGCACTGTGTGAATCGAGCGAGGACCCGCTCGCTCACACAGTGGGGAGGCATCGCTGGATCCAGGAACAAGGTAAGTAACTTGTCCATGGATGCGCGCACCTTGAAGGTGAATGCCGCACCTGGAACCGGGACCCCGCAGAACTGAACTTGAGCACATGACACCTGTCACAGATATGTCCCTCCCCAGCATGCCTCGCAAGGGAAAACTCCTCCAATTGGCTGCTGGAGAAGCTTGCTCTGTCAGAACCTCCTCTGCCGCCAACTGCGGACCAGAGATGATACCACATCCCCAGAACGCAGACTGGCCCAAAGGACACTTCTGAAACAACAGGGGTCACCATCCTGAACAATTGTGTGAATGGGAGCAAGGTAACTCTCCCATTCCTGTTAAATTTAGACTAGTGCCTGCACTGAAAGTACAGTAAAGGGGGCGCTACACAAGCAAAATGTTTTAATTAATTTTGCCTTGATATACAAGCGATGTCTTGAGTATAAAAGAGAAGAGCCTCTAAGGCCTCGTACACACGAGGGAATAAATCCGCTGAAAATGGTCCGACGGACCATTTCAGCCGAAAAATCTGCTCGTCTGCAGGGGCAAACGGACAGTTTTGGCCGGATTTCACCAGCGAAAAGTTTCAAAGCATGCATCAACTTGATTCTGAGCATGCATGTTTTTTTTCTCCGTCGGAGTTCCCTACAGACAAACGGAATTTCTGAAAGAAATGTTTTCCGTCTAAAAAAAAGAGAACATGTTCTCTTTCTAACTTTGTCGGAATTTCCGAAGGAAAAAGTCTGATGGGGCACATACACGGTCGGAATATCCGATGAAAAAATTCCGTCTGACTCTTTCTTTCGGAAAAAATCGTGTGTACAAGGCATTATCTAAAGCGACTTGGTGGCTCTACAAAGTATTGCGTTTAGGGGGGGGGGGGGGGGTGAATAGTTATGCACATTGAGTTTTTCTGTTATTTTGTCCTATTTGTTGTTTGTGTCACAATAATAAAAAATAAATAAACATCTTCGAATTTGTGGGCGTGTTGTGTTAATTAAATGAGGCAAATCCTCAAACAATCCAGGTTGTGAGGCAACAAAATACGAAAAATGCCAAGGGGGGGGGTGAATACTTTTGCAAGGCACTGTATGTGGTCAGCCTGAAGACACCCAAATATAACCACTTAAGACCCGGACCTTTGTGCAGGTAAAGGACCTGGCCAGGTTTTGCGATTTGGCACTGTGTCGCTTTAACTGACAATTGCGCGGTCGTGCGACGTGGCTTCCAAACAAAATTGGCGTCCTTTTTTCGACACAAATAGAGCTTTCTTTTGGTGGTATTTGATCACCTCTGCGGTTTTTATTTTTTGCGCTATAAGCAAAAATAGAGCGACAATTTTGAAAAAAATTCAATATTTTTAACTTTTTGCTATAATAAATATCCCCCAAAAATATATAAAAAAAACGATTTTTTCCCTCAGTTTAGGCCGATACGTATTCTTCTACATATTTTTGGTAAAAAAAATCACAATAAGCGTTTATCGATTGCTTTGCGCAAAATTTATAGCGTTTACAAAATAGGGGATAGTTTTATTGCATTTTTATAAAAAAAAATGTTTTACTACTAATAGCGGCGATCAGCGATTTTTTTATCGACTGTGACATTATGGCGGACACATCGGACAATTTTGACAATTTTGACACATTTTTTTGGACCACTGTGATTTTTACAGCAAAAAAAATGCTATAAATATGCACTGATTACTGTGAAAATGACAATTGCAGTTTAGGAGTTAACCACAAGGGGGCGCTGAAGGGGTTTAGTGTGACCTCATATGTGTTTCTAACTGTAGGGGGGCGGGGCTGGACGTGTGACGTCATTGATCATGTTTCCCTATATCAGGGAACAGACGATCAATGAAGCTGCCACAGTGAAGAACAGGGAAGGTGTGTTTACACTCGCCTCTCCCCGCTCTTCAGCTCCTGTGACCGATCGCGGGACACCGGCGGCGATCAGGTCCGCTTCTTGTAGACTCTCAGCCCACTGAGCTCCAAGTCTCTTTCACTATACTTGCTGATTCACTGATACTGAATCCAGAGCTCTAATCGTTTTTAGTATCTTCCTCAAGTGTCTCTCCGCTTCCCTTCTCGGTCCCTGGCTTGGCACTCCAGATACAAATCAAGCGTCACCTCCGCTGGCTGGGTCCCTGGCTTGGCACCTACTGAAGCTTCCCAATTCTTGACCATCCCCGGTTGGTGAGAATACTGCTCTGGTACTCATTTCATCTACTCACTGTGGTCCCTGGTAACAAGTTGGTTAGTCCCTTAGTGACGACAGCTTCCCCTCTACCTCCGACCATGACAGGTTCTCTGGCCAGAAGAACCATCACTTCTGGTTGGACTGCAAGCCCCAATGCCAACCCTGTGCTGCTCTTTTGCTTCTGGATAGGCCTTCAGACAGCCTAGCAGCCAGATGTACCTGGGACAGGCCCAAACTCTGGCCTAGCACCCAGGCAACACAACACACGTCCACCCAGACAGCCGCCCAGGTGGCAAAGAACCCCAATCACCTGACTACACCCCAATATATAGGCTCTCCCAGCAGGCCAAGGGACCCCAAAAAAATCCCTGCCCATTGGCTGAGATACCCTATCCATTTCTAATCTGTCCTTCCAAGACCCTTGTCGTCAGCAGCGCTGTGGCTGGATCTGTGACAAATGCAGTCACAGATCCAGCCATCACTCCCTGCAATACCCCCCATACTGTGCAATACCCCCTATACTGTGCAGTACCCCCATACTGTGCCGTACCCCCCGATACTGTGCCGTACCCCCCAGTACCCCCATACTGTGCCGTACCCCCCATACTGTGCCGTACTCCCCATACTGTGCCGTACCCCCCAATACTTTGCTGTACCCCCCGATACTCTGCCGTACCCCTCATACTCTGCAGTACCCCCCATACTCCACAATACCCCAATACCTTGCAATACGTCGCCTATGGGGATTTTTAAGTAGCAAAGTTTGACGCAATTGCACAAGTGTGTGCAATTTTGAAGGGTGACATGTTGGGTATCTATTTACTCGGCGTAACTTCATCTTTCTTATTATGCAAAAACATTTGGCTAACTTTACTGTTTTTTTTGTTTTTTTTTAAGCACAAAACAGTTTTTTTTTTTTTTTAAAACACGCGTTCAAAAAATTGCTGCGAAAATACCGTGCAAGAAAAAAAAGTTGCAACAACCGCAATTGTATTCTCTAGGGTCTTTGAAAAAAAAAAACATAATGTTTTGGGGTTCTATGTAATTTTCTAGAAAATAAATGATGATTTTTCCATGTAGGAGAGAAATGTCAGAATTGGTCTGGGTGTTCCAGAACGCCTGATGGTGCTCCCTGCATGTTGGGCCTCTGTATGTGGCCACGCTGTGTAAAAGTCTCACACATGGGGTATCGCCATACTCAGGAGGAATAGCAGAATGTGTTTTGGGGTGTCATTTGTGGTATGCATATGCTGTGTGTGAGAAATAACCTGCTAATATGACAGAAACAAGATTTTTTTATTTTTTTTTTACAGAATTTACAGTCTTTTTTCTTTTATAGCGCAAAAAATAAAAACCGCAGAGGTGATCAAATAGGACACAAATTTCAGATGGGTACAATGTTGTATGACTGAGTACAGTAATTGTCATTCAAATTTTGAGAGCACCGAAAGCTGAAAATTGGTTTGGTTAGGAAGGGGGTTTAAGTGCCTAGTGGTCAAGTGGTTAATAAACAGACACTCACCTACTGTATCCCAGGATCCAGCAATGTGGCTACCTGAACCCTCGATTCTCTCCCTCTCCTCTCACCGGTGTTGGCATTACAATTGTGGGCACCCAGCTGTGAAAGCATGCATGAGCCAAGCTGCGCCCCCTTAACCAAGGCCTCGACAAAATCCAGGCGCCCGGTCGCAATTGAGACAAGAAATTGTGACCTGGCGCTTGGGGAAGCTTAAGCCTGCTGGAGGCCACAAAGCCGCGGGCGGGGGGCGCGATCAGGGCAGGCCGGCGCCCGCCGGTAATTGAGGCCACGGCTTTGCGGCCTTCTGCAGGCCTCAGCTTCCTTCTGTAATCTAGCACCATCTTGTGATGGCCGTTGGCATTACAGGTTACATTACATTACAAGTAGCAAAACAGCACTTCTAATGAGTTTTTCACTGCCATCTCATTCCCTCTAATTAGAACCTCCAAACATTGTATATTTTTTTATTCTAACACCCTAGATCAGTGTTTTTCAACTCCAGTCCTCAAGGCACACCAACAGGTCAAGTTTTCAGGATTTCCCTCAGATGAAATGGCTGTGGTGATTACTAAGGCAGCGAAACTGATCAAATCACCTGTGCAAAATAATGGAAAGCCTGAAAACCTGACCTGTTGGTGTGGCTTGAAGACTGAAGTTGAAAAACACTGATCTAGAGAATAAAATGGCGGTAGTTGCAATACTTTCTGTCACACTTTTTTGGGGAAAAAATACACTTTTTTAATTAAAAAATAAGACAACAGTAAAGTTAGCCCAACTTTTTTTTATACTGTGAAAGATAATGTTACGCCGAGTAAATGGATACCCAACATGTCACGCTTCAAAATTGCGTCCGCTCGTGGAATGGCGACAAACTTTTACCCTTTAAAATCTCCATAGGCGACTTTTAAAAATTCTGCATGTTGCATGTTTTGGGTTACAGGGGAGGTCTAGGGCTAGAATTATTGCTCTCACTCTACCAATCGCGGCGATACCTAACATGTGTGGTCTGAACACCGTTTACATATGCGGGCGCTACTCGTGTATGCATTCGCTTCTGCGCGTGAGCTCGGCGGGACGGGGTGCGTTTTTTTGGCTCATAACTTTTTTATCTGGCTCCTAGATTCCAAGCAAATTTGTCAAGCCCTGATTTAACCATTGCAGCCCCGAGCCTCTTTCTGAGATTTGGTGTTTACAAGTCAAAAACTTTTTTTTTTTTTTTGCTAGAAAATTATTTAGAACCCCCAAACATGATATATATTTATTTCTTCTAACACCCTAGAGAAAAAAATGGCGGTGCTAGACAGTGCTTACTACAAATCTACAATGCTGGAATTACCTGGGCTGATGAGGTTTCCTCCACACGTCCTCGTTGGTGTCGGGATATTTGACACGTAATTAAACGAAACACTCAGGTAGGAGCTGATCCAGGCTTGGTAGGCCGCCACCAGTGTGTACACCCCGGGGTAATTATATAATGCGCATCCTTTTCCCCAGCTCACAACTCCAACCTGGTACCATACGCCCCGGACCTTACACACCAGAGGTCCTCCTGAGTCCCCCTGTAAGACATAAATAATCATCAGCTGCACCAATGTCTCTCTGTAAGGGTGAATCAAGAATCAGTATAATTCAACAACATTTTTCAATCTTAACATTTGTCTTTTCCATGAATGTGTAATCACACAAGTTACCGTATATACTCGAGTATAAGCCAAGTTTTTCAGCCCATTTTTTAGGCTGAAAAACTCCCCCTCAGCCTATACTTGAGTGAGCCGTAAAACAGAGTGGGCCAGATTCTCAGAGGCGATACGACGGGGTATCGCAGTTTTTTTTCCCGGGCATCTTCCTAGAATCACTTACGCATAGATACCAGTGAAGATCCGACAAGTCTAACTCAATTACACTGGCGGATCGTAGATGTAATGACAACTCCGGCCACTAGGTGGCCTTTACGTTGTTTTCTCATTTGCCTATGCAAATGAGGCTAATACGCAGATTCCCGAACGCTTTTACGCCGCCCCGTCGTCGTTTACGTCGCTTTCGTACGCGTAAGGTTACCCCTGCTAATGTGTGGAGTAACCTTACGCAGTACCGTCGGATGCCGTCGGATGCCATGTTAAGTATGGCGTCGGGTCAGCGTCGTCTTTTTCCGTCGGTTACGTCGTTTTACTAAGTCGTTTGCGAATAGGGCATTGCGTAAGTGACGATCACGTCGTTTTCAACGCGGCGGCGTAGTGTAAATGGCTTACGCTACGCCGCCGGAAATATATGAGAATCTGGCCCAGTGTGTCTCCCGCTGTGTAATGCAGTCTGTTCGGCCGTCCATTGTAAGAAAGCCCCGCCTCCTCCTCGTCTGTGATTGGTGGAACACTGATACAGTTTCCCAGCATCGTATCGGTGTTCCTCTATCGCGGACGGACAAACGAGTAAGAGGCAGGGCTTTGTTTCAATGGACGGCCGAACAGACTGCATTACACAGCGGGAGACACAAGCTGTGCCCATGATTGGTCATGTGTTCGTTCTGTGGTTCCTCTAACTGACTTCTACATCTGTACCAGTTACAGTAGCGATGGTCAGCAGATGGAACCACAGTGCATGGAGGGGACACACGGGTTGAATGCAAAGGTTTCTCAGGCGGATGTTGCTTCTGAGCAGAGATCTGAGAAATGGATGGTAAAGGTCTTGCCATTTTTGTACTTTGTAATAGTGTCAGAGGAATGGCGTGTTGAGGGGAAAATGGGGTGTGCGAGAGGGGCATGTAAATGACACATAGAGGGATTTTAACCTTTTTTTAATCATATCTAGGCCCGGGACAAGGGGTGGGCAGGAACGGTGGCTGCCCTGGGTACTGTGGCATCATGCAAGGTGGGGGGCTCCATGAGGAGATTGAGGGGATGGGATTTGTGTTGAAAGGGGGAATTTGGGTGGTGGCAGAGGGTAGAAATTGAGGTGTGGTGATTTGCAAACCTATTTATGTTGGGAGGGGGTAGAAGATTTGTGCTAGAAGAGGGGGGGAGGGATTTAGGGGGTTTATGCTAGAAAAGGTAAAATGTTGGAGGGGGGAAATATTTGTGATAGGAGGGGACATATTTTGGTGGGGGGATTTGTACTAGTATGGATGATTGGAAGGGATTTGTGTTAGAAGAGATTTTTTTTGTTGTTTTGGGGGGGGGGGGGGAGGGGTGACGACTTGTGCTAGGATAGGGGATTTGGAGTGTGTGTGTGGTGTTCAGAGGAGACATTTTTTAGAGGTAGGGGATTTATGCTAGGATTATTGCTAAATTTTTTGGGGGGAGGGGGTATTTTTGCTGACACATAATGCTCATACATCTTGGGGGAGGGGTGCAATTTGGCTTGTTCGCCCTTGGCTGTAGATGACCTTGTCCCTGCACTGATCATCAGGAGCGGTGTGTCCATAGGGACGCCAGAGCGCCGCCCCCTCTGGTTTGCTCGCTTACAGCCAGTGGCTGGCTCTCTCACAGCCACTAAAATATACAGATTCATGCATTGCATGAATCTGGATATTTTCGCCGCTGCTGCCCACTATTCAGCTGGCTGGACATTGAGCGTCGGTCAGCTGAATAACGGCAGCTGGATGGCTGTGAGGAAGTGCCTATCAGAGCCAGCGGCTTTCCGAGTACAGCCCTGAGGCTGTAGTCGGCTTCCTGAAGCTTATCCTCGGGACGTACTGGCGGTGCGTTCCTTGGATAAGACTGACAGGCGTCTCAGCCAATTAGGTAATCTGATTCTGGTAATCAGTAACCTGATTGGGTCAAGCGTCATCGAGGGCGGGATGAGGGACATCGAGGGACATAGCCAGAAAGGTAAGTGCCAGGGGGGGGGGGGGGCATTTTACTGTGGGCAAGGTGGCTACAATTGCGGGTACAGTGGCGACAATTGGGGGCACAGTGGCGACAATTGGGGGCACAGTGGTGACAATTGATGGCACGGTGGCTGAATTTGATGGCATGGCACAGTGGTGACAATTGATGGCACAGTGGCTGCCTTTGATAGGCACACTGAGGCTTGCGCCCCCCCAAAAAATTTTGAGCACTAGCCGCCACTGCTGATCATACCTATGCATATACAGAATATATTAGAGCTGAACTCAAGCTAAAACTTCTTTAGTATAAGACCCCTTTCACGCGGGAAGCCACCTCGGATCCGGCTGTCCGTTTTTATGGTTGATCGGAGTGGGCCATCCATTGACTCCTATGGAGAGACGGATGTCAATGAAGATGTGTCCGCCGACACCCGTCTGCCATCCGATCCGCTAAAATGAGACGTATGGCCATAAGGAGGGGATGATTTAGTGCAAAGTTTAAGTGTAATGAATAATTCCACCATGTGCAGCCAGTGCCGGGACAAGGTTATCTAGAGCCTGGGGAAAACATGCCCCCCCTCCCCCCCAAGAGTTATGAGACCTTTTCACACACATGGATTGAAGACTCTGGTGGTGGTCCCCAGACATTTTATTTATCTGCATATGGACTTTGTGTTTTATGTGGTCATTTCACATTAGTGTTTCAGCATGTATTTTTAACCTGTGTATTTCCAAATTCACATGTAGCGCCTGTGTGCTTTATGGTACCGGTGCTAGTTAAACTTAGAGGGAGATCAGAGTGTAGTTAAAGGGCTCTTTCACACGTCCGTTCAGTTTTTTGGATCAGTTTTTTCCCCCTTCAGTTGATCCGTTTTTTCATCAGTTTTTCGTCAGTTTTCCGTCCGTTTACATCCGTTTCCGTTCCGTTTTTCATCAGTTTTTCATCAGTTTTTTTCATCCGTTTTTTCATCCGTTTTTTTTTTTTTTTTTTAGAACTTTTTTTTTTTTTTTACATATTTTGATGAAAAACTGACGTTAGCGGATCGGATGGTAAACGGATCATCCGCTAACGTCTGTTTTTCGTCCGTTCCGTTTTTTTGACGGAAGAAAAATAGGGTTTTCTTCCGTCCAAAAAAACGGAGCTTACCGCAGACGGATGTTAACGGACGTTAGCGGATGCTCATCCGCTAACGGATGCTAACCCATAGGGAAGCATTGAGGTCCGTTAACGGACGTCCAAAAAACGGACGAACTGAACGGACGTGTGAAAGGGCCCAAACTCTGATCCAAATTGTTATGTGTAAAACAGGTTCTCTGACTCAGCTTGGCTGTGCTGTGGGCTCATTCTGTTGCGTTGGAGTGTTCTTCCAGCCTCGGCGCTGCAGATGGCAGCAGTGGAGTCAAGGTTTGGATGCTCTTTCCCAGCAGCCAATCAGGAGGGTTTGGCCTTTCTGTGCATGCTGGGGAGGGGTATTTATGAGTCAGACGCCATTGGTTTAGGGTCTTCTTCTTCGAGTGTGGCACCCACCTTTAGGGTGACCACATCACGGCGCCCCGGCGTTATGGACTAACTGGCCGAAGCATGTGTGCCGCGTGGTGTTCCTGGTTCCGGGGGCCATGTTTGCCTGAAGCATCTGAGCAGAAACGGGGACCCAGTGAGCGACTGGGTTCCCACCTTTGAGGATCCCATGCGATATTGCTGTTCAGTAGGGAGTCGGTCTGAGGAGCGCCATTGAAGGGCTGGCGGTCCAAAAGGGCCTGGACAAACCACCGGGGATCGAGGTTGCCGGACACTGAAGGATTGATTACCTGTCAGTCGGTACCTGGGCGACAAGTTCAAGGAGATTCAGGCGTAATTCATCTAAGGAGGATTACCTCCGTAACTACAAATCAGAGAGGGCCTGTGGCAGAGGCGTCTTTCTGAAGTTCACCAAGGAGGGTCTGTGGCAGAGACTTTATCCTACAAATGTTCGAGTGATACTCCGGCTGCCGGGTCAGTGAGAGAGGCCTGTCCGGGTACACTACACCCACTCAGGTAGGAGTGGCGCAGAAAAGTGTTATGCTTTGGAGCAGGACTGTTTCCTATCATTACGCCTGAATCTGCCGTTCTCCTTTCTTCTTCAACTTTACTTTCCTCACCACAAGTTTTATTGTTTTTACCCGGCTGGGTAATAAAGAGCACCTGTTGCGGACATTCCTTTACTTCTACCAAATGCAATACGCATCATTCACCCCTAGGAATTCGGGGGAGCCACGGGGTAAATGTGCCCCCCAAACAACCAGCAGCTCCTCTGGGGGTAATGCTACACACATAGGCTTTTAACCACTTCAGATCCACGCTATAGCCGAAAGACGGCTACATCGCGGACCTGAATTCCCGGGAGGGTGTCCCTGGACGTCCTCCCATGCTCGAGCGGCCCACTGGTGTTACCCACCTGGCAGGAGTCCTTTCCCCCATCCTTGAAGCCGGCACAAATCTGATCATCTGTGATAGTGAAGGAACTTCCTGTACTGTAAAATTTTTGACATGTATTTCTGTCGATTAGGGGAACCATGACCTCCTGAAGGGTCCCATTTGTAACTGAGTGCCCTGGTGATAAAACATGGGCAAGAAGGTGATTACAAGGTAATAGACAGATATATAGATTAATCATCTTTATGCTCCTATAACACTTGTGCATTGCAGGAACACATTCAAAATTGCACTCCAAGCTACTGTAGGTTGCTAACAGTTTAGGCCAGTGGTGCCCAACCAGTGGCCCGGGGGCCACAGGTGGCCCGCGGAGCCCTCTGATGTGGCTCGCCACTCCCTGCTCTGGGATGGAATAGAATACTGTTATTAAGGGTCAGTATATTAATAAAATCAAAGTGTGTATATATGGGCATATCTGTTCTGCAGTGGTTACGGGGCTGCTTTACAACTGACCCGCAGATGCAGAGCAGCACACCTGCGGGTTACCTGCACTGAGCCATAGACTTCCGTCAGGGATGGACTGGCCATTGGGACTACAGGGAGTTTCCCGGTGGGCCGATGGCTCAGTGGGCCGGCTTCAGTGATAGTGGACCGCCGCCCCCTCCGATCCTCTGTCTCTCCCTTCCCGCAGCGCTTACCTCCTCTCCCTCCCTGCAGTGCTCATCTGGGGGGAACAAAGAAGCAGGGGGGGCCAGAGGAGCATGGGGGAGGGGTCAGACAGCTGACTTAACAGCTATGGCCTGGGAGTTTCTCCCTTCTTGTCCCATAAGGGGGGGGCACCAAACTGATTCTTTGCCCCGGGTGAAATAATGTCTAGCTTCCCCACTGGTACTGCCTATAAGAGTACCAGTACCAGCCGTTCTACTCTAATAAAGTAGAACGCCTAGTGAAGGGGCATAGGGGGCTTGGGTGGCCGGGGGGGGGGGGGGGGTGCGGGAGTTGTCCGGCCACCATGAGAGAGACCTGTCAAAGTGGGCCACTCTGGATTAAATCCAGGGCCAAATTTCTGTGTCAGTCCAGCCCTGACTTCCGTTAATACCTGCAAGTTTGGTGAGCTTCCTGAAAGTGCACCAAACCTGCAGAATATAATAGAAGTCTATTGCAAAGTGCAGGAAAGCCAAAGGTTGGTAAACTGAAGCGCATCAGTGTTAAAGCAGCCTTGGGCCCCTTTCACACAGTCAGTCTGACCCAATTGGACCCTCCATTCACCTCTAAGGAGTGGCAGATGTAAACCGACTTGTGTCCTACCTCCAATCCGATAATAAAAAAAAAAGAGTATAGTGGGCTGTGTCCACTCTGCATATGCAGCGTAGGCACGGACCTGCCATCCGCCTGTTCCATTTATTGCGGCCCACGATCGGTTACCAGGTCGCTTAAGTGGCCCTCGAGTTTCAAAAGGTTGGGCACCCTTGGTTTAACCACTTAAGGACCGCCTAACGCCGATATACGTTGGCAGAATGGCACGGCTGGGCACAATTCGCGTGACCCGCGGACACGATTGCCACCGGTGTCCCGCGATCGGTCACAGGAGCTGAAGAACAGGGAGAGGTGAGTGTAAACACACCTTCCCATTTCTTGATATAGGGAAAGGCAATCAGTGACGTCACACGTCCAGCCCCGCCTCCTACAGTTAGAAACACATGTGAGGTCACACTTAACCCTTACAGCGCCCCCTAGTGGTTAACTCCCAAACTGCAATTGTCATTTTCACAGTAACAGTGCATTTGTATAGCCCTTTTCGCTGTGAAAATGACAATGGTTCCTAAAATTTGTCAAAATTGTCTGATGTGTCTGCCAAAAATAGGTAGAAGAATACGTATCGGCCTAAACTGAGGAAAAAAAATATATATTTATTTTTTGGGGATATTTATTATAGCAAAAAGTAAAAAATATTGTTTTTTTTTCAAAATTGTCGCTCTATTTGTGTTTATAGCGCAAAAAATAAAAACCGCAGAGGCGATCAAATACCACCAAAAGAAAGCTCTATTTGTGGGGGAAAAAGGACGCCAATTTTGTTTGGGAGCCACGTCGCATTACCGCGCAATTGTCAGTTAAAGCAACGCAGTGCCGCAGTGAATCGCAAAAAAAGGCAAGGTCCTTTAGCTGCATAATGGTCCGGGGCTTAAGTGGTTAAGCAAACTTAGTTTGTCTCCTCTGTACAGTGTCGCCAACCATCAGTATTTTTACTGGCAGCCAGTAAAAAACAGGCAATTTTCTCCTGCCAGTAAAAGGAAAAGGTTGCAAGTAAAAAATATGGCTGTGACGCTCGGCTCGGTCCGAAGCCATCCAAGACCATTCCAGTGCCTGCTACAATGTGTTTGGGCGGCTCTGGCGGGGCCCCATGATCTCCCATTGCCCGGGGGCCCCATGAGTTGACAGTCCACCCCTGATATGGCCACAATTAATTATCAAGATTTTCTCACCCCCCCCCCCCCGACTTTAACCACTTGTTTACTGGGCACCTACACCCCCTTCCTGCCCAGGCGAAATTACAGCTTCCGGCACTGCGTCGCTTTAATTGACAATTGCGCGACGTAGCTCACAAACAAAATTGGCATCCTTTTTCCCCCACAAATAGAGCTTTCTTTTGGTGGTATTTTATCACCTGTGCGTTTTTTGTTTTTTTTTGGGCTATAAACAAAAAAAGAGCGTAAATTTTGAAAAAAAAAACAATATTTTTTACTTTTTGCTATAATAAATATCCCATTTAAAAAAAAAAAAATCGCAATAACCGTATAGTGACTGGTTTGCGCAAAAGTTATATTGCCTACAAAATAGGGGACATAATTAGGATTTTTTTTGTATTTTTTTTTACTAGGAATGGCAGTGATCTGCGATTTTTTTTTTCGGGACAGCGACATTATAGCGGACACATCGGACACTTTTGACACTACTTTGGGACCATTCGCATTTATACAGCGAACAGTGCTATAAATATGCATTGATTACTGTATAAATGTGACTGTCAGGGAAGGAGTTAACCACTAGGGGGCAGGGGAAGGGGTTAAATGTGTAGCCTAGTGAGTGATTCTAACTGTAGGGGGAGGGGGTGACTAGGGAGGTTACCGATCTGTGTCCTTATGTACAAGGGACACAGATCGCTCTCCTCTCCCTGACAGGACGTGGAGCTCTGTGTTTATACACAGAAATCCACGGTCCTACTCAGTTACTGGGCAATCGCGGGTGCCCGGCAGGCCATCGTGGCCGCCGGGCACGCGCATTGTGTTCCCAGTAACGCGACGGGTGCGCGCGTATGCCCTCTAGCGGCTTTAAATGACAGGACGTCATATGATGTCATGTCAGAATAACTGAGCTACTTTGCCGCCATCATTTGACGGCGGCTGGTAGTACACTGGTTTATAGATTCCTCTGCTAAGTTGAAGTTTCATGGACTTTAAATGGATTTCTACAATCCCCAGGCAGGATCCCCTTCCCTAAATACCAGGATGTGTTGGGTGTGAGTGACGAATCTGGCTTAGTGTGGAAAATTATTGAATTAGGGTTTTACTTATCACTTCATGGACTCACCTCCAGAATATCTTGCACCCCAGCCGGTCACCCAGCACTCCGTACCACAGGGGAAGGTGGTGGTGGAAGATGGCAGACAGATTGGCATGATGTATTGAGTATAGGTGACGGGTGAGGCCAGCTGTATCAGGGCGATGTCCCCAGGGCTTCCAGAGCTTATATAATTACCATTGACGAAAATATTCCTTACAGTGGCAATAACTGTATGAGGGCTGATCACACCCAGCTTGTACATGCCCAAATATACTTTATAATTTGATAGCTGGATAGGTCTGCAGAAAGAAAACAGAACATAACATTTATAAATGAGGATCCATCGGCTGCAGAAGGCATCATCCGTGTGAACTTCAGAATCTAATGAATCAAAATACAACTTGTTCATAATGTGTTCTCTATGATTGTATGTACACAAGCCCAATGGTATGAGAAGGATCATCAGGATTTGCTAATATGCTAAGTCCCTGTAATCTCTATTGACAGCAGTGGCGGCTGGTGCTCAAAATATTAGGGGGGGGCGCAAACAAAAAAAAAGAAAAAAATTGCAGCCTCACTGTGCCCATCAAATGCAGCCACTGTGGCATCAATTATCACCACTGTGCCATGCCATCAAACGCAGCCACTGTGCCATCAATTGTCACCACTGTGTCATGCCATCAAACGCAGCCACTGTGCCATCAATTGTCACCACTGTGCCATGCCATCAAACGCAGCCACTGTGCCCCTCAATTGTCGCTACTGTGCCAATTGTCACCACTGTGCCCTTTAATTGTCGCCTCTGTGCCCATTGTTGCCACTGTGCATGCCACTGTGCCCTTCTTTGCCACTGTGCCCTTTATGCCACTGTGCCCTTTGTCGCCACTGTGCCCTTTGTCGCCACTGTGCATGTCACTGTGCCCTTTGTTGTCACTGTGCCCATTATCACCACTGTGCCCTTTGTCGCCACTGTGCCCATTGATGCCCATTGTCGCTGCTGTGCCCTGTAATATGCACTTACCTTAATTCTTCCGCGCCCCTCGATGTCTTCTCCCGCCTTGGTGGCGATTCAGCCAATCGGCGCACCTGATTGGCTGAGACGGCCGTCAGTCTTATCCAAGGAACGCACCCCGCACATTCCCTGGATAAAACATCCGGGAGACGAGGGCTGTACTCGAAAAGCCTATCAAAGCAGCTGGCTCTGATAGGCACTTCCGCACAGCCAACCAGCTGCCGTTATTCAGGCGGCCGGCGCTCAATGTCCAGCCACCTGAATAGACCAGCAGCAGCTGGCAACAATAACATACATTCATGCAATGCACGAATGTATGTTATTTTCAGTGGCGGTGCGGAGCCAGAGGGGCCATCAATTGTCACCACTGTGCCATGCCATCAAACGCAGCCACTGTGCCCCTCAATTGTCGCTACTGTGCCAATTGTCACCACTGTGCCCTTTAATTGTCGCCACTGTGCCCATTGTTGAAACGGTGCATGCCACTGTGCCCTTTGTTGCCACTGTGCCCTTCATTGCCACTGTGCCCTTTATGCCACTGTGCCCTTTGTCGCCACTGTGCCCTTTGTCGCCACTGTGCCCTTTGTCGCCACTGTGCATGTCACTGTGCCATTTGTCGCCACTGTGCATGTCACTGTGCCCTTTGTCGCCACTGTGCCCTGTAATATGCACTTACCTTAATTCTTCCACGCCCCTCGATGTCTTCTCCCGCCTTGGTGGCGCTTCAGCCAATCGACGCACCTGATTGGCTGAGACGGCCGTCAGTCTTATCCAAGGAACGCACCCCGCACATTCCCTGGATAAAACATCCGGGAGACGAGGGCTGTACTCGAAAAGCCTATCAGAGCGGCTGGCTCTGATAGGCACTTCCGCACAGCCAACCAGCTGCCGTTATTCAGGCGGCCGGCGCTCAATGTCCAGCCACCTGAATAGACCAGCGGCAGCTGGCAACAATAACATACATTCATGCAATGCACGAATGTATGTTATTTTCAGTGGCGGCGCGAGCCAGAGGGGGCGGCGCTCCAGCGTCCTCTATGGACGGACCACAGCTGATTGACAGTAAAGCTGGAGATAACCGGGAAGAACAGTCCGAACAACGGACTTTTAGGAAAGCCATTTTTATTTCACATTGGCCAATGTGGCAACCAGCCCGACTCATGCCAGAGCCAACATGCCCCGTCTATAAGTTTTGACAGTATACATATAACTTGTAATAACGTTGCACATTTTGTGTAACTCTTGTGGTTTTTCTTAATTTACATATGTAGCGGCCTGCTACTTTCTAGCCGGCGCTGCTTTCAATTTAGAGGGTAGTCTGAGAGTTAGTTGACTCAGGCTGTGTTATTTTTCACTAAATGTGGGCCTTTGTTCCAGCCATGGCTGTACTGTAAGTGACCACTATTGTTGTCTGGGGTGCCGTTACCGCTCTGGGCCAAGGGTGGCAGCAGTCAGGTCAAGGTGTTTTGGGTGTTCCCCTTCAGCAGCCAATCAGAGGGAGTTTATCATCCCACTGTGCATGCTGGGTAGGACTACTTAAGGGACAGACGTCACTAGTCCTGGGTCATCGTCGATCCTGGGTCTGTTGTCCCACCCCCCCCTGTGTGTGGCCCTCCTGGCCGGGGGTGCGTGTTCAAGTGTTCCTGTCTCCGGGACCACGTTGGCCCGGGGTTGTGATCTACTAAGTAGGCCCGGTAGTCTAGGGTGACCAGACATCCCCAGTTTCAGGGGACAGTCCCCAGATTGAGGACACTGTCCCTGGACCAAGTCTGTCCCTGGTTTTGTCCCCAGATTGGATTTAATAAGGGGCAGGGGCAATTTCAAAGACAGTCAGTGCAGAATTAAAATAAAAAAATTAGAATTACACCCCCCCGCTCCGCTGTGCCTACTAGCATAGGGGGGTTGTATTTTTCCCATTATATGTGCCCCTTTCTGATGATCATGTGCTGGTCGGAGTGGAGGGAATATTTCTTCAGTTTCAGGCGCATGCCCATTTAGCTTCGCTCGCATGTTCTTCTGCCTTGGCACAAATCCTGGCCAGCCGCCTGCTTATCTCCTTGCCTTCCCTGGTGGAGTGATCTTCCTCCGCTCCCCATCCAGTAGTAGTCGGGGCACGAAGAGTAAGACTTGAGAGGCTGTGAGGCGGGCGGCGATGGGCAGAGAGTCGCTGATTGCCGCCATTACTAGTAAACAAAAAATATGTCCCCGGATTTCATTTTAAAAATCTGGTCATCTTACGGTAGTCAGACTCAGGGCCGCCATCAGGGGGGTACAGGCAGTACACCTGTAAGGGGCCCGGGGGTCCCCAGGGGCCCGGAGGCCCCCAGGGCCCTGGATGGTAACACCCCCTTTTTTTATTTATTTTTTATAAAAAAAATATATTATATATATATGTATATATTTTATTATTAAAAGGGCCATTTTTTTTTTTTTTAGGGGTCTGGAGGTCCCCAGGGGCCCGGAGATCCCCAGATGACAACCCTCCTTTTTTTTATAAAAATGTTTTAAATTGTTTTTATATTATTTTATTTTATTTCTTCTTTTTTCTTTTTTTTATATATATATATATATATATATATAGATATATTTTTATTAAAGGGCTCAGAGGTCCCCAGGGCCCCATGTTATTTTTGTTTTTATATATATATATATATATATATATATATATATATATATATATATATTTTTTTTTTTTTTTTTTATTAAAGGGCCCAGAGGTCCCCAGGGCCCTGGAAGGCAACCCCCCTTGTTTTTTTATAAATGTTTATTTCTTTTTTATATATATTTTTTTTTAATTTCTTTTTTATTAAAGGGCCCAGATGTTTCTTTTTATTAAAGGGCCCAGAGGTCCCGGATGGAAACCCCCATTTTTTTGTAATTTCCTTTTAGAATTTTTTTTTTTTTACAGGGCCCAGAGGTCCCCAGGGCCCCAGATGGCAACAACATTTAAAAAATATATATATATATATATATTTTATATATATTTTTTTCTCTCTTTTTTTCATTTTATCAAAGGGCCCAGGATATATTTTTCTTTATTTCTTCTCAATTCAGGCAGCACCCCCCCCCCCCCCCATTCTTTAACCAAAAAACATGTGGAAGAATACGTCTCATCCTAAACTTAGGAAAAATTTGAATAAAAAAATGGATATTTATTATAGCAAAAACTTAAAAACAATGGCCCGGATTCAGAAAGGACTTACGCAGACGTATCTACTGATACGCCGCGTATGTCCACGGATGCGCCGTCGTATCTATGCGCCTTATTCTTCAAAAAAGGTACCTCTGAATTTTGGCTTAATCCGACTAACGTAAGTCTCCTACGCCGTCGGATCTTGGGCGCATATTATATTTACGCTGACCACAAGGGGCGCTTCCATAGATTTACGCTTCGAATATGTAAATGAGCAAGATACGCCGATTCACAAACGTACTTGCGCCCATGGCTGTAATCTATGTTGTTTACGTAAGGCTTACGTCCGGCGTAAAGTTACCCGTAGGTAACGTTCACGTCGTAGGCATTGAGCCGACGTATCTGCTACATTTGGCATGTAATTTTTTTTGGGGGGGGAGTGGGGGCTTCAGGAGGAGTGGGACTTCCTGTCCCACTTCCTCCTTCCGCCGAGGGCTGGTAAGGCGATTAAGTTTAATCGCCTTATTGCAGCCCCTCCCCTAGGCGATCGTCTAGGACACGTGACAGGTCCTAGACGATCGCCTTTCCAATCAGCGGCGAGCCGTGCCGCGCACGCATGCGCAGTGCGGCGAGCGCATGCGCAGTGGGTGCCCGGCCGTGAAGCCGAAGGCTGTCACGGCCGGGTGCCCAGAGTAGAAATTAAGACGCCGGCCGGGGAGGGGGGGGAGAGGAGCGGAACCCCCGGCCGGCGCGTCGCTGGAACGCTGGAGCAGGTAAGTGATTGTTTATTAAATGCCAGCGGCTACACTTTTTGTAGCTGCTGACTTTTAATAAACAAAACTTTTGGCTGGAACACCCCTTTAAGGAGTATATGCGACGTGATTCCGCGCATGCGCCGTTCATTCGGCCATTCATTTGCATGGGGCCAGGCTTAATTTAAATGGATCACGCCCACCTCCTTCCTACTTCGAATTACGCTGGCTTACGCCGGCCAATTTACGTTTACGCCGCCGCAACTTACGGAGCAAGTGCTTTGTGAATACTGTTCTTGCCTCTCTATGTTACGTCGGCGTAGCGCATATGAGATGCGCTACGCCCGCACAAATATACACCGCCCTACGTGAATCTGGCCCATTGTGTTTTTTTCAAACTTATGGCTCTTCTTTTGTTTATAGCGCAATAAATAAAAACCGCAGAGGTAATCAAATATCACCAAAAGAAATCTCTATTTGTGGGGAAAAAATTATAAAAATTTAATTTGGGTACAATGTAGCACGACCGCGCAATTGTCATTCAAAATGTGACAGCGCTGAAAGCTGAAAAATGGCCTGGGCAGGAAGGTGGTGAAAGTGACCAGTAGGCAAGTGGTTAATGCCCCTTTAAGACCCTCCTACTGTTAGTGAAATTTGACTGGCCACACCCACTATTTCATGTGATTTAGAGGGTGTGTGTAGGGGGAGGGGTTTTGGGAGGTTGTGGTTGAGTTCCAACACGTATTGTTTGAGGCAAAAAAAAAGCGCATAAACCAATCGATGATGAACAATGAGGCATACCTGACAGTTTTAAAGGGGCCACTTTATAAAAGATGAATACTGGATCAATAAATATATACAGGACATGACAGATTTTTAGCAGAATGATTGGTGTCTGATGGAAGAATTGGTATATAGAGGTCACATGTTATACTCACTGGTGGATGCAATGTGCTGCGGTCATAACCCACTCCGGTGAGATCAGGGAGCCCCCACATAAATATTCTCCAGCCAATTCTTTATCCTTAACAGCGACCTGCCAGGGCCACTCCCCATCCAACGCATCCGTACCGCCAACTATCCGATCGGACACCAACGGGGAACCGCACACCGAATAATCTGCAGCACCGAAAGCCTTGCCGGCTGATATAAGCAAAAAAATAAAAAAATGAGTTTGAACTTTTTTTATCTTCCACAACAAAATAATCATATAAATAATGCACAGAAACAGTAAAACCATATTTATTGGTTTAGCGCTACCCCCGCCGGAGCCGCTTTACCACTTAAGGACCCCTTTATGCTGATACACGTCAGCAGAAGGGCACAATCACGTACCTGTACGTTCCCTTTAAGAGCCCAGCCGCGGGGTCGCAAGGGCCACCGGTCCCACAGCTCCATGACAGCGGGACCTGCGGACCCGATCACCACCGGTGTCCCGCGATCGGTCACAGGAGCTGAGGAACGGGGAGAGGTGAGTGTAAACAAACCTTCCCCGTTCTTCTGTGTGGCTTGTCACTGATTGTCTGTTTCCTGATGTAGGGAACAGACGATCAGTGACGTCACACGTCCAGCCCCGCCCTCCTACAGTAAGAATCACTCCCTTAGGGCACACTTAACCCCTTAACGCCCCCTAACCCCATTCACTGCCAGTGTCATTTTCATGGTAATCAGTGCATTTTTGTAGCACTTTTCGCTGTGAAAATGACAATGGTACCAAAATAGTGTCAAAAGTGTCCCATGTGTCCGCCATAATGTCGCAGTCACAAAACAAAATGCAGATCGCGACCATTACTAGTAAAAAAAAATATTAATAAAAATGCCATAAAACTATCCCCTATTTTGTAAACGCTATAAATTTTGCCCAAACCAATCGATAAACGCTCATTGAGATTTTTTTTAACAAAAATATGTAGAAGGATACATATCGGCCTAAACTGAGGAAAAAAAAATGTTTTTTTTATATATTTTTGGGGGGATATTTATCATAGCAAAAAGCAAAAAATATTGCAATTTTTTCAAAATTGTCCCTGTATTTTTATTTATAGCACAAAAAATAAAAACCGCAGAGGTGATCAAATACCACCAAAAGAAAGCTCTGTTTGTGGGAAAAAAAAGGACGCCAATTTTGTTTGGGAGCCACGTCGCACGACCGCGCAACTTTCAGTTAAAGCGACGCAGTGCCGAATCGCAAAAAGGGGCAAGGTCCTTTACCTGCATAATGGTCCGGGTCCTAAGTGGTTAAAGAAGATGAGAATGTGCCCTTCATTTTGACATTTCATCAATTGCTGCGTCACAAATGTTAATTCTAGATTACAACTGGTAGTTTACAAAATCGAACTCTTCAGTCTTTCCATGATTCCGAGCATGCGTGGTTGTATTTTTGACTTTTGTGTGACGATTTCTGTACTGACCATCCGAAAATCAGACGTTGAGTTCACATCCAACAAAAAATGTATAGCCTGCACATCCAGCTTTTGTCTGACAAAAAAGTCAAGTCGTCTGTTGAAAGCACCGTACTAATGATCCGAGAATCCACCGACAGCTTGTCTGACGAATTTTACCCTCTGGTTTTCGTATCGGGTGTATGAGACTTTAATCTCCTCTTCTCAAGAGTGAATAAATTCAGTTCCTCTAATCTTTCCTCATAGCTGAGCTCCTCCATGCCTCTTATTAGTTTGGTTGCCCTTCTCTGCACTTTCTCCAGTCCCCTGATATCCTTTTAGAGAACTGGAGCCCAAAACTAAACTGCATATTCCAGATGAGGTCTTACTAATGATTTGTACAGATGATATCTCTCTCTCTCTCTCTCTCTCTCTCTCTCTCTGGAGTCCATACCTCTCTTATACAAGAAGGACTTTGCTCACTTTGGAAACCGCAGCTTGGCATTGCATACTATTAATAAGTCTATAATCTACTAGAACACCCAGATCCCTCTCCACCATTAATTCCCCCAGTTTTACTCCCACTACTATTTATGATTCATGCATGTTTTAGCCCCAAAGTGCATAACTTAACATGTATCAGCAGTAAACATAATTTGCCACACAGTTGTCCAATTAGTTCATTGAGGTCGACAGGTGACAGACTATTAACAGCTGAGGCTACAGACTGAGGCTGAGCCCAGGTTCACACTGGGTACGATTTGGTTCGATTTGAGATGCCATTTCACATGTGAAATCGCATCTCAAATCGGCGGCATTTTCCGGCAATTGTCGGCAATGACACCGTCCTAATCGGTGCGACGCCGCATCTGCGGCGCTGCACCGATTTCAAAAAGTAGTTCCTGTACTACTTTTTGCGATTTGGGGCCGCGATTTACATTGACATCTGTGCAGAAACCTGCACAGATGTCTCTTAAATCGCGGCCGAAATCGGGACTGTCAGCGGGAGTGAAATCGTGCGAGTTCAGCTGAACTCGCATGGCTTCACTCCCGCAGCCCAGTGTGAACCAGGGCTCAGGCTAACAACATTCTTCACAATCACTTTAAAGCTATACGAGTCCTTTTTTGGAACTTCAAGAGATGTAAGCAGAATGTTTTTGTTTTTCATTATATTACTACTGGAAGCTCCGATCAACTTTTCAACCATGCATAGCTCTCCCAACCACTATGGGCCAGATTCAGGTAGAAGTTACGCCGCGTAACTTCTAACCTACGCCGGCGTATCTGTTTTCTGTATTCAGAAAACAAGATACACCGGGATTGAGTTAAGATACGAGCGGCGTAATTGTATTTTGCCGTCGTATCGTAACTGCAATTTTAAAATGGCCGCTAGGGGGCGTTTCCGCTGATTTACGCTGAGAACATGTAAATCAGCGAGATATACACCAATTCCCGAACGTACGCCCGCCCGACGCAGTGACTTTACGCCGTTTCTGAAAGGGGTTTCCCGGCGTAAAGATAAAGCACCAAAAAGCAGGCGCATCCTATGTTAAGTATGGATGTTGTGACCGCGTCAAATTTGAAATTTTTTACGTCGATTGCTTAACTCGTCCGTGAATGGGGATTGACGTCATTGACGTTCACGTCGAAAACATCATCATATTTTGGCCATGCGCACTGGGATACATTGACGGCCGACGCATGCGCAGTACGTTGGCCGCGGGATCGCGCCTATTTTAAATACTACACGCCCCCTACCCGCCCAATTAGAATTCCGCCGGCCCATTTACGCTACGCCGTCACAACATTAGGAGCAAGTGCTTTGTGAATACAGTACTTACGCGTAAAGTTGCGGCGGCATAACGTAAATGAGAAATGTTACGCCAGCATAAAGAACCGCTCGCCATCCTGAATCTGGCCCTATCTGTTTTTGTCTGTTTTATGTACTTTTTTTTTTTTTTAACCCACACAAACTATTATTAACCTATAACTAAAATCACTTTATTCATATCAAGTTACAATGATCTCAGGAATCTTCAGATCTTCTGAATAAATGAAAAAAAATATATAAAATTGTCTTATTTTATAGCAATTACCTAAGAAGCTTATGGCCGGGTTTACACTTGTCCTACAAACGCTCCTACATTGGGAGCTCATGTCGCATGACCTGTGAAAATCAATGTTTCCCTATGAGAGCCGTCTTAACTGGTCTGACACAAGTCAGTCCGACTTTGAAAATGCTCCCTGTACTACTTTGCTCTGACATTGATTCTATTTCAGCCCATTGAATATCATTGAAGTCGGACCAAAGTAGGAGCCTTGTCCTTATCAGACATCCGACTTGTGATTACAGCACCAGTAAAAGGAATTTATCTCACTCTGGGATTGTTTTGATTGGTCAAAGAACAAGTCAGAGTATCACAAAGTTGGTTCAAAGTAGTATCCTGTTCATGAAAGTCGGATGGATGTAGGACCAATGTAGGACCAAGAGCAAAGTAGGATGAAAGTCGCACTGCTGTCGTGTAGTATCGTGTGAACCCAGCCTAAGGACTATATGAGTCCTTTTTTGGAACTTCAAGAGATGTAAGCAGAATGTTTTTGTTTCTCATTATATTACTACTGGAAGCTCCGATCAACTTTTCAACCATACATAGCTCTCCCAACCACTATCTGTTTTTGTCTGTTTTATGTACTTTTTTTTTTTTTAACCTACACAAACTATTATTAACCTATAACTAAAATCACTTTATTCATATGAAGTTACAATGATCACAGGAATCTTCAGATCTTCTGAATAAATGAAAAAAATATATTAAATTGTCTTATTTTATAGCAATTACCTAAGCAGCTTATGGCCCGGTTCACACTGGTCCGACAAACGCTCCTACATTGGGAGCTCATGTCGCATGACCTGTGAAAGTCATATTTTCCCTATGAGAGCCGTCTTAACTGGTCCGACACAAGTCAGTCCGACTTCGAAAATGCTCCCTGTACTACTTTGGTCCGACTTTGATCCTACTTCAGCCCTTTCAAAATCATTGAAGTCGGACCAAAGTAGGAGCCTTGTCCTTACCATCCGACTTTTGACATCCAACATGTGATTACTAGACATGTGCATTCGTTTTCGTTAGAATGCATTTTCGTCCGAAAATCTGTTTTCTTTTTCGTTATCGTTTTAACAAACGATAACGAAAGTGCAAGAAACGAAAACCGAAAGATCCGACATAAAAATGCTTTATTATCGTTTTCATTGCGGTAAAAATTCGATATAGAGAGATTCGACATTATAGGGAAAAGATTCGACATTATAGGGAAAAGATTTGACACTATAGAAATAATAGATTCGACATTACAGAGATTATTAGACATGTGCAATTTTTTTCGTTACGAATACGTTTTCCGTCATTTTTCGTTATTTTCGTTGATTCAGTAACCTACGAATGAACGAATGGTTTAGCGCAAATAATAACGAATAACGATATTTCCAAAATGAACGAATATGGAAAACTACGAAGATACGAAACTACTAAATGTAAAAGAACCACACAACAAAAGAAAAAAGAAACGAAAACATAGAAATAACGAAAATACCGAACACCCAAAAAAAAATCATGATTACGAAAAATAAACGAAAATGCAAACTTACTAATATTCGAAGAACGAAAAGAAAACAACCGAAATGCCGAACAAAGAATAAAAAACGAAAACCAAAACTAACGAAAAATAAATTACGAATCTTCGGAAAACGGAAATGAAAACAACGAATATACAAAATAATGCAAATTCACTTTCATTAGTACTGTGACCAATAGCCACTCAGCGCTGTCCCTTCCCCTGAAGAGGTTTGTTCCTTCCCCCAATGAGCTTCTTTCTTATTACCTAGTGGCTCCTTGACCTTGTGTCTTTATCTGTGTTAGACTGCAGTGCATTCCATCCAGAGTCCAGATAGGGTGCGTTTGGGTAGGTTGCCCCAGTTTTGTGGATCGGTCAAGTCAATCGCAGTAAAGTACGATTTACAAAATTACGACGAGTAGTGTGTCGAATAAAAACGTAAAATGTATTTTAACAGAATTACGAATGCAATAAAATCTACAAAAGAACGTTGTTACAATCAAATGAAATTAGACACGAAAATACGAATGATCATAAAGCAACAAAGATTTATTTCTTGCGAAAATACGAACGCGGCATTATGAAAAGTATAATGTAAATACGAATATCAAAACAACGAAAAATAAACCAACGTAAAAACCAATGAACGAATAAATTCATTGTAAAAATACGAACGAGGCAGAATACAAAATTTTACGAAAATACTAATCTCGAATCAACGAAAAATAAACTAACATAAAAAAACGTAAACGGAAAAAAAAGTTTTTACGAAAATACTAAAGAGTACGAATACGATAACTAACGTCTTACGAAACTACGACTCGTTACGAATCACGATAAACGAACAGAAACTAAACAGAAATAAACGAAAATTTTTGCTGTGCACATGTCTAGAGATTATATTTCGATTTATGATAAAAATAGATTCGACATTATAGAGAATAGATTCAACATTATTACTAGTCATACAACATTAGAATTCTTGTAGGCTGAATATTGGAAGGGAAATGTACGATTCGACGTAAAGATTCGACGTTCCGTCGAATATTCTTTTTGACAATTCGACAGAAACCAAAAAGATTCGACGTTCCGTCTAATATTCTTTTGACCATTCGACAGAAACCAAGTGTTATTGGATTTTCGGACGAAAGCTATTCCCCAACGAAAAACGAAAAATAATTAAAAAGATTTCCGGGAGTAACTAAATAAATATATTTTCCAGACGAAAACGAAAAAACAAAACAAAATATTCCAGTCTGCACATGTCCAGCAGTAAAAGGATATTTTCTCATTCTGGGATTGTTTTGATTGGTCAAAGAACAAGTTGGACCAAAGTAGTATCCTGTTCATGAAAGTCGGATGGATGTAGAACCAATGTAGGACCAATGTTGCAGAGCAAAGTAGGATGGAAGTCCTATGTAGTATAGTGTGAACCCAGCCTCATGGGCGAAATTCCCACTTCAGCAAAATGTCACCAACAGCGGAATCAGTAATTTTGCAGCAAAATAATTGTATCTGAAGTCACCCCACTCCCCCCTAATTATAATGATTCCGGGAATCCCAAATTCAGCTAATAAAGTTTAGAAAAAGTTCCCCATGTTTGAAAATGGGCAGTTAATTGAATTTACAATGTACAATGTACCCTCCGTGAGACTTCAGGTCAGTGCAAACTTGGTGAGCTACTTACCCGTGGCTAGGAGGACGAGTGCAATCAACATTCCCATCCCAGCAGAGTGAAAACTGTTCAGCAGATCTCTCTTGCCCTCTCTCTCATTGATCTATGAAAAATAACATTTTCAGATCATGAATTTAAACCTTTTAAGCTTCCTTATTCTTGAGAATTGTGTACATTGGTAAACATGCTCTAGTTTTCTTTCTAGTCATGCCTAGCTTGGTCCGGAAATTCCACCTGCCACCTACATTAAAGTGTTGGCTGTCAAATTCCTCATATGCTAATGCACTGCATTGCAGGAAATGTATTATTTTTAGTGCATTTAGGAGAGGCTTCGCCATTAGAATAACTTTAGATGGGTCGGTGTTTCCTCCAATTCAAGCAACATGAAAGATAATTGCAGGAGAAAAACAAAGGAAAGGATGCCTTTAGCAGATGCTATTCTAACCTGTTGGAAATGCTATCGTCTACCAAGGGATTCCATCAGAAATTGTAATCTGCTTGTCAACAAAAGGGCTGGATTTAGCCTGTCTAAAGTCAGGATGCAGTAAAAAATGTCAGGTGGGCAGAGGATGAGAGGTCAGCAGGGCAGTGTACAGGGGGGTCAGCAAGGCAGAGGCTAGGGTCAGCAGTTTGTAGGGCAGTGTACAGGGGCTTGCAGGACAGTGTAGAGCAGGGGTGCCCAACCATTTGAAGAGTGAGGGCCACTTACACGGCTTAGTAACCAGTCGCGGGCCACAATGAGCGGCGCGGGTGGATGACATGCTCGTGTCAACTCTGCATATGGAAAGAGGACACAGACACAGCCCACTCTACTCTATGGGCCCTCTGATCCAATTCGCCCAAATGGAAGGGACACAAGACAGTTTACATCACTGCTCCATAGAGATAAATGGAGGGTTGGACCAATCGCGTGAAAGGGGAATAAGGCTGCTTTCACACTAATGCACTGCAGTTGACCCGCACCGTGGGTGCAGCTCAGTGCACCTGTGGCTTTTCTATGGGTAAGCTGAACTTTGCCGTAGAATTCTCCAGGCAAAGTTTATTTGGGATTTGGCCTATGACAGGAGCCAGCGCTATACAGGAAGCATCAGCTTATGTGGCTCTGCTGCGCAGCCGCTTGCTTGTGCTACCGCTGCCTTCATTCTCAAAACTGATGCTCTGGGATGGCTGGTCGGCAACCCGCAATCTGGGCTTGCTAACCCACCATCCCAGAGCAGGTGGTCGGGGGCCACATCAGAGGGCTCCGTGGGCCACATGTGGCCCCCGGGCCACTGGTTGGGCACCCCTGGTGTAGAGGGTATTAGCAGGGCAGAGGACAGTAGGTCAGCAGGGTGGAGGACAGTGTTCAGCAGAGCGGAGGATGGGAGGTCAGCAGGTGAGTGTAATGCCGCGTACACACGATCGGTCCATCCGATGAGAACGGTCTGATGGATTTTTCCATCGGTTAACCGATGAAGCTGACTGATGGTCTGTCGTGCCTACACACCATCGGTTAAAAAAAACGATCGTGTCAGAACGCGGTGACGTAAAACACAACTATGTGCTAAAAAAATGAAGTTCAATGCTTCCAAGCATGCGTCGACATAATTCTGAGAATGCGTGGATTTTTAACCGATGCTGAAGTTGGCTTGTCCATCAGACCGTTCTCATCGGTCTAACCAATCGCGTGTATGCAGCATTAAGTAATTGATAAGGCTGTGTGTTGGGGGTATGTAGGGCAGAGGACAGGGGTCAGCAGGGCGAAGGACAGGGGCCAGTAAGGGAAGGTGTACAGAGCTGGCAGGAGAGAGGACAAGAGTCACTGCTGGCAGAAGAGAGGACAGGGGTCACTGCTGTCAGGAGGAAGAACAGGGGTCACCATCGGCAGGATAAAGGACAGGGGTCACCACTGGCAGGAGGTAGACTAGGGGTCACCGTTGGCAGAGCACTGGGCATCATTTTTTCTCCCATCCCTGCAAGGTACACAGTCTGAATACAGGCAGCAAGAACTCATTCTCTCCACAGCACACATTGTAGCTGAAATCTGATTCCATTACTCATAACTGCGATCTGCACAGTGTATAGCTGGTTACTGTGTTGCAGTCCTGACCTGTGAAATTCAGTTTCAAAAAACGTCAGCTTAGCAGAAGTAGCTAGCTACACATTGTGCAGATCGTAGCTGTGTGTAATGGAATCGGATTTCAGCTACAGCGTGCGCTGTTGGGAAGAGGACTTATTGTTGTCTGTGCTCAGGCGGTGTACTGTGCAGGGAAACACAGCATCAGTGCAATAATACACAGCATCAGGGGTGGTGGGTGTCTTGGGGGCAAAACAGAAATCTATGGGGGTGCAGCCCACACTAGCACCCCCCTAGATCTAGCCATAGTTACATAGTTACATAGTTAGTCAGTTTGAAAAAAGACACAAGTCCATCCAGATCAACCATAAAAAAAATAAACAAACAAAATAAAACACAGTACAATCCCATACACCCAACTACATACCCACAGTTGATCCAGAGGAAGGCAAAAAACCCCAGCAGCGCGATGATCCAATTTGCTACAGGAGGGGAAAAATTCCTTCCTGATCCCCCGAGAGACAATCGGATTTACCCCGGATCAACTTTACCTACACATCTTAGTACTCACTTATATTATGTGCATTTAGGAAAGAATCCAGGCCTCTCTTAAAGCAATCTACTGAGCTGGCCAGAACCACCTTTGGAGGGAGTCTGTTCCACATTTTCACAGCTCTTACTGTGAAGAAACCTTTCCGTATTTGGAGGTGAAATCTCTTTTCCTCTAGACGTAAAGAGTGCCCCCTTGTCCTCAGTGTTGACCTTAAAGTGAATAACTCAACACCAAGTTCACTATATGGACCTCTTATATATTTGTACATGTTGATCATATCCCCCCTTATTCTCCTCTTCTCAAGAGAGAATAAATTCAGTTCCTCTAATCTTTCCTCATAGCTGAGCTCCTCCATGCCTCTTATCAGTTTGGTTGCCCTTCTCTGCACTTTCTCCAGTTCTCCGATATCCTTTTTGAGAACTGGAGCCCAAAACTGAACTGCATATTCCAGATGAGGTCTTGCTAATGATTTGTACAGGGGGGGCAAAATGATATCTCTATCTCTGGAGTCCATACCTCTCTTAATACAAGAAAGGACTTTGCTCGCTTTGGAAACCGCAGCTTGGCATTGCATGCCATTATTGAGCTTATGATCTACCAAAACACCCAGATCCTTCTCTACTACAGATCCCCCCAGTTGTACTGTATGTATGATGCATGAATATTCTTAGCCCCCAAGTGCATAACTTTACATTTATCAACATTAAACCTCATCTGCCACTTAGTCGCCCAATTAGACAGAGCATTGAGGTCGGCTTGTAAATTGGAGACATCCTGCAAGGACGTTATTCCACTGCATAGCTTGGTGTCATCTGCAAAGATAGAAATGTTACTTTTGATCTCAGACCCAATATCATTTATAAATATATTGAAAAGTAAGGGACCCAACACCGAACCTTGGGGTACACCGCTGATAACCCTGGACCATTCAGAGTAAGAATCAATAACCACAACTCTCTGAATTCTGTCTTTCAGCCAGTTTTCTATCCATTTACAAACCGATATATCCAATCCTGTAGACCTTACCTTACACATGAGCCGTGTGTGGGGAACTGTATTGAACGCTTTTGCAAAATCCAAGTATACCACATCCACTGCCACACCTCTGTCCAAGTATACCACACCCACAGCCACGCCTCTGTCCAAGTATACCACACCCACAGCCACGCCTCGGGGTTTTACTTCTGTCCTTCATGAATCCATGCTGTCTAAATGGTTCCCTTGAACATGGATTCCAAATCTATGGAATATGTTATAGAAATCTGGGGCCCTAGATGTCATAAGTAGTGTTGGGTGAATGGTTCAGGCCAAGCATACATTCGGCTCGAACATTGCCTGTTCACCCGTTCTGCACAAATTGTTGGGGAATTCGACCGTTTGGCTCACCAAACGCCCCACAATGCACTGCATGCTGCACAGTGAATTGCAAGCCCTGATCGGCTGAAGCAATGAAGGCTTTGCCCAAACAGGGCACAGAACACCTTTAGATAGCCTTTTTTTCAGCCGGCGACTCTGCGCACCGTAAGAGTGGCAGTTCCTGCCGCTTGATCATTCTTATAGGCAGCGGGAGGGGACGCCCCCACCCTTCTGCCGCCATCCAGTGCTTTTCTGGGCTCTCCCGTGGCATTGGGGGCCCAGAGAACGAATCGGCAGGCACCAGATGACGAGGATAGAGTTTGCGGTGAATAGATCACTGGTCATCTCTATGACCGTCGGAGGGCCGGGCGCAATGTTATTATAAAGGGGCCGTATGTGCAGGAGAGGAAAGTGGAGGGTATGATGGGGCAGTATCTGCAGGAGAGGAATGTGGAGTGGAGGGTATGATGGCGACAGTATGAGCAATAGAGGAGCTCCCAGGGTATTACAAATGACAGTATATGCAGGAGTGGAGTGCAGACAGGGGTGGACTGATCATTAGGGCACTCAGGCAGTGCCCGAGGGCCTGGGGCCAATAGCAGGCCACATAAGAAGCTTTTGGCAGGGACGGTGCCAGGGGCAAATTTTATTTTTTTGCCAGCAGCTGTATTCCCTGGTGAAGCAGGCTGGCAAGCAGCTTCATGCCTCTCAATGTGGCCGAGCGATGTGCAGGGATAGAGTGAGGCAGGCAGCGAGGAAAATATTGAGCCTGCTATACTGCCCTGTGGTGCCTGGCATCTCCACCTCCACCCAGCAGTTCACACTGTACAGTGGAGCGGAGGGTTGTCTGACCCGGGCGCACAAGTGGGTGAGCTGACGATCAGAAGTGCAGAGTTTTGTGTGTGTGGGAAGGGGGGTGTGTTCAGAGATGTGCTAGAGGTGCAGAGGTGTAAAGGAGGGGGGTGCAGAGATATACAAGTGGGTACAAAGGGGTGTTCATGGTTTAAGGGTTGCAGAGATTTGTGGTAGAGCACATAGATGTATTGGGGGGTTCAGAGACTTGCTGGGGGATGCAGAAGTGTGTGGAGGGATGCAGAGGTAGGGATATAGCAAAATGCACCTTCACCTGTGTAGACAAAAGTCCTGGCACCGGCCCTGACTCCTGGTACCTTTATTGGGTCACCAGCTTTAAGTCTCTGCTTCTCTGAAAGAAACTGGCGGTAGGGGAGACCAGGGATGCCTGATTGCATGCATTGTGGGCAGTTCAATATGTAACCCACAAAAGATTAGATTAGATTAGATTAGGCTCACGTATGCTATCCTGCACATACTGCCAGCTGTCATATCCTCCACACTCCTCTCCTGTATATACCACTCACTGCCATATCCTCTGCACTCAGGGGTGAACTGACAACTCTTGGGGGCCTCCGGGTAGTGGGAGATCTTAGGGCCACCTTTGACCCCGCCCACGCTGAAATCACACCCACACAAAGCTGAATTTTTTATTTTTTCAAGGTCATTGTTCTTACGTTTCTGTTTTTTCAAACAAATAAAACAAAAGCTGTTTGCACACCTGATACTTGAACCTGTTCTGCAATTTACAGTAAATCTTCTATTCAGGGTGTTTTTCTGGAAAGACAGGTTGGAACATTTCCCGTATTTTCCCTGAAAACTTTACCATGCCATCCACCTGTAATTATAAGTGGCCAGATTCAGTAAGAGTTACGACGGCGTATCAGTAGATACGCCGTCGTAACTCAGAATCTGCGCCGTTGTATCTTTAAGCGTATGCTCAAACGGAGATACGCTTAAATGTTGCTAAGATGCGGCCGGCATAAGTCTCCTACGCCATCGTATCTTAGCTGCCTATGTACGCTGGCCGCTAGGGGCGTGTACGCTGATTCACGCCTAGAATATGTTAATCAGCGAAATACGCCTATTCACGAACGTACGCCCGGCCGTCGCAGTAAAGATACGCCATTTACGTAGGGCGTTTTCAGGCGTAAAGATAAAGCAACAAAAAGATGGCGCAGCCAATGTTAAGTATGGACGTCGGGACCGCGTCAAATTTTAAAAAATTTACGTCGTTTGCGTAACTCGTCCGTCAATGGGGCTGGATGTAAATTACGTTCACGTCGAAACCAATGAGTCATAGCGACGTCATTTGGAGCATGCGCACTGGGATACGACCACGGACGGCGTTAGTAAAAAATGTCAATTACGTGGGGGTCGCGATTAATTTACATAAAACACGCCCACCTCTTCCACATTTGAATTAGGCACGCTTACGCCGGCACATTTACGCTACGCCGCCGGAACTTAGGACGCAAGTGCTTTGTGAATACTGCACTTGCCTCACTAACTTGCGGCGGCATAAATACGATACGCTACGCCCGCCCAAAGTTACCCCGCCCTACGTGAATCTGGCCAAAGATGTCTTCACTTGACTTGCACAGAGTTCAGCGCCTCTCAGAAAAACACTCATCCCATTAGAAAGTAAAGGTTCCCCAAATAAAATGCACAACTTTATTATTTTTTATTAAACGATAGTTTTTGTTGAAATTCAGAAATGTCACAGATTTAACTGCTAAGTTTGATTTAACCACTTAAGACCCGGACCAAAATGCAGGTAAAGGACCTTGCCCCTTTTTGCGATTCGGCACTGCGTCGTTTTAACTGACAATTGCGCGATCGTGCGACGTGGCTCCCAAACAAAATTGGCGTCCTTTTTTCCCCACAAATAGAGCTTTCTTTTGGTGGTATTCGATCACCTCTGCGGTTTTTATTTTTTGCGCTATAAACAAAAATAGAGCGACAATTTAAAAAAAAATGCAATATTTTTTACTTTTTGCTATAATAAATATCCCCCAAAAATATATAAAAAAAACATTTATTTTTCTCAGTTTAGGCCGATACGTATTCTTCTACGTATTTTTGGTAAAAAAAATTGCAATAAGCGTTTATCGGTTGATTTTCGCAAAATGTATAGCGTTTACAAAATAAGGGATAGTTTTATTGCATTTTTATAAAAAAAAAATTTTTTACTACTAATATCGGCGATCAGCGATTTTTTTCGTGACTGCGACAATATGGCGGACACTTCGGACAATTTTGACACATTTTTGGGACAATTGTCATTTTCACAGCAAAAAATGCATTTAAATTGCATTGTTTATAGAGAATAAAATGGCGTTCATTGCAATACTTTTTGTCACGTCTTATTTCCGCTGCGGTCTTTCAAGCGCACTTTCTTTTGGAAAAATTCACTTTTTTAATAAAAAAATAAGACAACAGTAAAGTTATCCCAATTTTTTTTATATTGTGAAAGATAATGTTACGTCGAGTAAATTGATACCCAACATGTCACACTTCAAAATTGCGCCCGCTCGTGGAATGGCGTCAAACTCTCATGCCGCGTACACACGATCATTTTTCGGCATTAAAAAAAACAAAGTTTTTAAAAACGTCATTTAAAATGATGGTGTGTGGGCTCCACATCGTTTTTCATCTTCTGAAAAATAACAAAAAAAAAATTCAAACATGCTGCATTTTTTCACGTCGTTTTAAAAAATGTTGTTTTTCGGGTTGTAAAAAATGATCGTGTGTGGGCTAAAACGATGTTTTAAACCCGCGCATGCTCAGAAGCAAGTTATGAGACGGGAGCGCTCGTTCTGGTAAAACTACCGTTCATAATAGAGATCGCACATTCATCACGCTGCAACAGACAGAAAAGGGCGAATCGTCTTGTACTAACACGGAATCGGCTAAAGCAGCCCAAAGGCGAATAGAACTTCCCCTTTAGAGTGCCGTTGTACGTGTTGTACATCACCGCGCTCTGTTCATCATTTTTCAAAAACGATGGTGTGTGGGCAACGTCGTTTTAATGATGAAGTTGGAAAAAACGTTGGGTCAGATTCAGGTTCAATTGCCCTGGCGCAGAGTATCAGAGATACACTACGCCGCCGTATTTTACCTGGCTCTAAGACGAATTCAGGTAGATTTCGACCCGTAAGGTACGGCGGCGTAGTGTTTTTTTTGCGGCGGAATCGAAATACGCGATTAGGGGGCGTGAAGCATTTAAATTAGGCGCGTCCCCACGGCGATCTAACTGCGCATGCTCCGTTCAGAAATTTCCCGCCGCGCATTGCGCAAAATTACGTCATTACGTCAGTTTATGTACATTCCTATTCACGGACGACTTAAGCAAAAACAAAAAAAAAAGTTGAAATTCGACGCGGGAACGACGGCCATACTTAACATGGGCCGTCTAACGATAGACCAGATAATAGCTTCCCTAACTTTACGCAGCAAAAAGCTGACTACAGATGCCGTAAGAGAATGCGACGGCCGATCGTAACTTCGTGGATCGCCGGAAAAAGCTAATTTGCATACCCCGACGCGGAAAACGATGCGAACTCCACCCAGCGGGCGGAAAAAGATTGCAGTGTAGATCCGAAGGCGTATGAAGACATAAGCCTGTCGGATCGAAGCCGTCGTATCATGGTTTGAGGATTCACACTAATCATATGACGCGGGTAATTTGAAAGTACTCCGGTCTAACAGGAGATACACCGGAATAATGGCTCTGTGAATCTGGCCCGTTGTTTTTAGGACATCCTGAAAAACGTTGTTTTTTTTTTTCATGCCGAAAAGCGATCGTGTGTACGTGGCATTACCCTTAAAAATCTCCATAAATCTCCATAGCTCGTCGGGACGGGGCGCTTTAAAAAAATTTTGGGGGGTTTTCTTATTTATTTTAATTTGTTTTATACATTTTTACACTGTTTTAAAAATAAAATAAAAAAACATCCCTTGTAATAGAAAAAAGCATGACAGGTCCTCTTAAATATGAGATCTGGGGGTCAAAAAGAGATCACATCTCATATTTACACTAAAATGCAATAAAAAAATAAATATTGTCATTTGAAAAAATGACAACAGGAAAATATGCCCTTAAGAAGCATGGGCGGAACTGACGTTTTGACGTCACTTCCGCCCTGCTATGCTATGGAGATGGGTGGGGGCCATCTTCCCCTCACTCATATCCCAGCCGAGCAGGAGGAAGGCCCCTCTCCCACCGCCGATAACGGTGATCTTGCGGTAAATCCGCCGCGGAGACCACCATTATCGTTTACAGGACCGCTCACAACATACCGCTCTGCTATCTCATCTCCACTTGGGAAAAGGCTTCTTCCTGTCAACAAACACATGAGGAGTATGTAAGGTTTGATGGGGGTGTATGTTCAAGAGAGGCGTGCCAAAGATATGACAGTGAGCACTATGTGCAGGAGGGGCCTGCTGAGGGTTTGACAATGGGCAGTATGTACATGAGAGGAATGCGGTCAATATGACAGTGGAGAGTATATACAGCAGTGGAGTATGGAGGGTATGATGGGGGCGGTATGTGCAGGAGAAGAATATGGAGGGTATAAAGAGGGCATTATGTGTAGGAGAAGAATGTGGAGAGTATGATGGGGTCAGTGTTTGCAGGAGGGGATTGTGGAGGGCATGATGGAGGTGGTATGTACAGGAGAGGAATATGGAGGGTATGATGAGGACAGTATGTAGGGTGAAAAACGTGTCCCGGATTGCCCGGGACAGTCCCGGGCACCTTCATTCCAGAACAATACAGTGTCCCGGAATGAAACTGACACAGACACCCCCCCTGGGCCAATCTGATGACCCCAAGAAAGGTCGCCACATCACTGCTTTACTCACTGACAGTATGTGCCCTAGCCGGGAATGCCTGGCGGAGCACAATCCCCGCCCCCTGATTGTGATTGGAGAAATCATAAATCCCGCCTCTTGTGTCCAATCACTGTGCTGTGATTTGTTACAGCACAAGCTGATTTTTGGGAAAGGAGGGTGTCCCTGAATGGTAGTTTGGAAATGTGGTCACCCTAACAGTATGTATGCCGAAGAAGAGTGCCCAAGATTTTACAAATGCCAGTATATACAGTACATGAGTGAAGTGCAGAGGATATGGCGGTGAGTGGTATATATATACAGGAGAGAAGTGTGGAGGGAATGTCAGCTGACAGTGTTTGCAGGATAACATACAGTACATGATATGGGGGGGGGGGGTAGATTTACTGTAGGTGTTGTTAAAACTTGCAATAGGTATAGAACAAAATGTGTGTTTTTTTTCAAGGGCAAAGCAATGTTCTTATCTGTCTGTGTTTTTTCAAAACAAAAATACTGTCCTGATACTGGCACACCTGAGACTTAAACCTGTTCTTCAACTTGCAGTATATTCAGGGTATTTTCTGGGAAGTTACTGTACATTTCCCGTAGTCCCCTTGAGAACATCACAAGAACTTTTCATCATCTTTTACTATATTATCCAGCTGTAATCAAAAGATGTCTTCACTTGACTTGAGTTCACCTCTCAGAAAAAAAACCTCATCCCAATAGTGAGTAAAGGTTCACCAGATAAAATGCACAACTTTGTTATTTTTACTAAACAATAGTTTTTGATAAAATAAAGTCATTACAATAAAGAAATGTTAAGATGTAACTACTAAGGTTGCTTTCAGCAAACACCAAGGTTTCCAACCATAACAACATCTATATAACAACTTAACACATTTATATCCAGTCAACATACTTATATAATTGTAGCGCTCTCCCTGACCTCCAGAGGCCTGGTGGTGACCCCCCATAGTCAGGGAGGGCTGACATTCCTCCTCGGTGTGCAGGTTACTAGGCATGGTGGGTGTTGTGTAAGGTGGAAATATCCGTGTCGGACATTTTTAAAAATGAACAAAGAGAGTTTTATTTCTCTTAACAGGAAATATGGGAGAGAGAGAGATAGGGCACAGGGTAATGCAATAGCAAATTGGCAGACTCCTTAGTTAAAAATAAAACTAGCCAGACAGCAATACAGAAATAAGGGCCTTTAAGCTGAATTCAGCAATCTATATTTCATAGCAATTGCTGTCTCCTATAACAACAAGCTTGGCTCCCAGCTACCCACTGGATTCCTTGAGCTTTACTCACAGCTACCCCACTGGATTCCTTGAGCTTTACTCACAGCTACCCCACTGGATTCCTTGAGCTTTACTCACAGCTACCCCACTGGATTCCTTGAGCTTTACTCACAGCTACCCCACTGGATTCCTTGAGCGTTACTCACAGTTACCCGCTGTACTCCTTCAAGCTTTACTCACAGCTATCCTTCTTTCATGAGTTATCTCCTGAAGCTTTCCTAGCCACTTCACAGTTCCCGGCTGATCCTCTGGTACTCCATCAAAACTCCACCCCTTTACACCTGCCTCCGGCAACAAGAGTGGTTGGCCCTCTGGCAACATCTTCTCCCATGCCTGCCAGCAACGACCAGGCCTAAACTTCTGCTGCTGCTCCACACACGCCCACCCATGCCACAGCCCAGGTGGAAAAAACCCAGATCTAACCTTCTCCAAATATATACCCCCTCCCAGAATTCTCGAGGGCCAAATAAACTCCTACTGATTGGCTGAGAGAAGTATACTGTATGCAATCATAACCTGAATCCACTGTAATACATCACACTGAAGTCAATGGTAACAGTGCCATTTATTGAAGAAAGGGAGAAATCACAATTGACACCTGACTTGGACTACAAACTACCCAGGCTAGCTACCACCTAGCACTGCTAAATTTGTTAGCAGCCCTGTTTAGGACAAGGGTGCCACATAATAAATGCTTATACAACCAAAACATTCATAGTACCTGTCACCGTAATTGGGATCAGTTTGTACACAGGACTAAATAATTAGAAAACACAAAAAAAAAATACAGTAGATTATAAATGTTAATTGAAGAATGTTAAACTTTATAATTCCTCCTGCTGGTACATACAAAATAAAAGAGAAGAGGCTAAAGGAGAAGTATGGGGAAAGCTTGTTTATGTCAGGAACCATGAATCAGACGGAGACAGAAAATGCTGTAAAAATCACACCTTTTATTATAGTGGTAAAAATGGTGCAAATAGTAAATGTAGTCAAAACATAGCCAGAGTTTGGTAATCAAAGCGGGTAGTCAGTGCAAGCCAGTAAATCAGGAAGCCAGAGATCAGCGTAGTTGGAGACAGTAACAGGATCAGGAACCAGAAGGGATGTCAGCCAGGCAAGTCTTCAACAGGAACACAGTAGAGAATCTTCAGATATGTTGACCAAGACGAAGGCATGGGAGAAATGAACCAGGCAGCTTAAATAGCCAGAAGGGGCTGGCTGACCAGTGGGAAATGATCACCAGGTGAGTCACTGTGGAACGATGAGTGCTGGCAATAAACCGACAGCTGAGATCCCTGAGCACTGAGAAGAGAGGGCTGAGCCCAGCCCTGAGAGTTTGGCTGTACTTCTCCTGTGGATCAGAGGAGTGCAGTTAGTTTTGCACTCCTGTGACCAGTTTTCAGCAGAGAGAGCGGGCTGGAATAAAAAAAAATTAGCTAATTCTCTAATATACACACACCTCTATCATATTACTAGCATTATTTTTAGAATATTGGGAAAAGAAGACACAGAAGACAGTGTGGCTTATTTATTAAAGAAGTAGCGCATGCTCACTTTGTAACAATTGTTTTACTTAGACGACTTTTTAACCCATAAAATTCTTCTTAAAAGTCGGGGGTCATCTTAAACGCTGGTAACCCAACATGCAGACCGCGGCCGTCCATTTTTCAAAAGCCGCGCCTCCTCCTTCTGCTGTTCAGCAGAGCCTCTGTTCAGTGTTCCGCCTATCACGGATGCCCTCTCGTCCTCGGTCTCCGACAAGAGGGCATCTGTGATAGGCGTAACACTGAACGCAGTGACACAGTGAAGCATGTAATGGTGCACAGTATGACATGTAATGGTACACAGTGAAGCATGTAATGGCAGAGTGAGGCATGTAATGGCACAGTGAGGCATGTAATGGCAAAGTGAGGCATTTAATGGTGGCACAGTCTGGCATGTAATGGTGGCACAGTGAGGGATGTAATGGCACAGTGAGGCATGTAACGGTGGCACAGTTTCGCATGTAATGGTCACAAGGTACAAATAAAAAACAATTCAATAAAAAATACCTGGTGAGTGTCCAAAAACACAAAAAGACCCTAAAAGTCTAAACTAAGAGGGTAGGGTAGTTTAGACTTTCAGGGTCTTTTTGTGTTTTTGGACACTCACCAGGCATTTTTTATTGAATTGTTTTTTATTTGTACCTTCACGTTTCAATGTTGTGTGATCATTAGCGCGGTTCTTTTTCCTTTTTTCCTATTGCCATCCTGTTTATATGATACAGTTCGAAGCGCAGCTTCATTTATGCTTATGTTGCACTTCACATGCACATTTTTTTGATTAAGTTCATTTATATAATTTCACTCAGATTAGCGCAATTTTTTCACTCTTTTCTTGGCATGTAATGGTGGCACAGTGAGGCATGTAACGGTGGCACAGTCTGGCATGTATTGGTGGCACAGTGAGGCATGTAATGGCACAGTGAGGTGAGGCGAGGCATGACTAGTAGGAAGGGTATACTGTAAGTATATCCCAAAACCAACATTTTAGCTGGAAAATTAGGGGGTCCTCTTATATGCCCAGTCGTCTTATACGTCGGCAAATACGGTAGATTAGTAAATGAGCGGAAACTGTTCTGACTTCAATCATCCAATCATTTGCAAGCTAAACCCCTTTTTTCATTCCACATGGTTGAATATTCTTTGCAAAGTGAATGTTCTCTACTATTTTAATAAAAATCTCAATTGTCTTGGACAGTTGAGATGGAAGTGTTTCATTATATTAGTGTTAGCAGAAGAGTAGTTGGGATCAGGATCATGCTGTAATGATGGGAAAGGCCGGGGGTCACTCCACTGTTTGGATCAATTATGATGATGGGTCCTTCTTCAGATGTGTTTTTTGGTAAAGAAGCACTGGTGTAAGGATAGACAGTGCTTCCTAGAGTGCTTATTGAAAAAGGGTGTGTATTTGCACTGCTGATGTTCCCTGTGTCGACAAAACTTCCTCCACATGTCATTGTTGGTGTCGGGATATTTGACACATCATTGAACGTCACATTCAGGTAGGAGCTGATCCAGGCTTGGTAGGCCGTCACCATTGTGTACACCCCGGGGAATTTAGGTTCTGCACAGCCTATTCCCCAGCTCACAACTCCAACCTGGTACCATACACCCCGGACCTTACACACCAGAGGTCCTCCTGAGTCACCCTGTAAGACATTGATAATCATTAGCTACACCAATGGATACCTTTTCAGAACATAATGTTTCAAACTTAGCATTTACGCAAACTAGCTGAGCACTTAGTAAGTGGGTACAAAATTGGTAATGCACAAGAGTTTTCAGAGCCGGTTCACACTGGGGCGAACCTGGGATCCGACTTGAAGTTGCCCCAAGTCGTCCCAAGTCATGTGGTTGAGAAAATCAATGGAAGTGAATGAGAGACATCTTGATACACACTACTGAAATCGCTCTGTCTTCAGAAAAGGTTCCTGTACTACTTTAATCCGACTTGTAGGCAACTTAGACCCATTGAGTTCAATGGAAGTCACCTCAGAAGTCTGATCACTGTCTTAACTGAAGCAACTTTACAGGAAGAGAACATACATTTCTCAGGCAAACTCCTCCCTCCCCCTCCCTCCCATACAGCTAATTGTTGTTTGATTGCCCACTGGAAAGCATCCTGTCCTGGAGGCGACTTGAAGTTGCCTTGTACTGTCCTGGAGGCAACTTGAAGTTGCCTTGTACTGTCCTGGAGGCGACTTGAAGTTGCCTTGTACTGTCCTGGAGGCGACTTGAAGTTGCCTTGTAAGTTGCCTGATGATTCATACTCAAGTTGTGTCCAAGTTGCCTCCCAAAGTCGTGCTGAAAGTTGTGTTGTCCCTGTGTGAACCAGCTCTTAGGAACCAGCAACCAGGTACATTTTCATTTGGTAACTTTGCCTAAAGCAACTCTGTAACCAAGTAAAAAAAAAAAGTCAACAACCAGGACCTGGAAAAGAAGGAGTTACACTTACATGCCCTGCCGTACATTCTTCTGACTGCAGAGCAATGGCATTTTCACATCTTACATACTTACCGGTGTGTTTCATGGCTGGTCCCCTACCATGCTCTGTGCTCTGTTCCACTAGCTGGCTTATATGGTGATGGGTTAGTAAATGGAACCACAGTGCATGGCGGGGGACACAAAGGGTGGATTTTAAGATTGTTCAGGTGTTGTTTACAATTGGCCCTGTGCCCATTCGGCTGTATTTTAATAGGTATAACCTTCTTTCTCTTGGGGCTTTTTCTTACACAGGTTTTTTTTTTCCAATTCAAGATCCTTTTGCTGGTTAGCAAAATCCCTATATCTTTGTTTGAATATACCCAGTTAGCAAGTCTTGACAATTGGAGCCACTGTGTTTCTTCCATTCTGCTCTGTCAAAGTTTGGGCCTCACGTTTTGGGTCTTATTAGACCAGGGGTAAGAACCTTTGGCACTCCAGCTGTTGTGGAACTTCATTTCCCATGAGGCATTGCAAGGTTGGCAGTTACAATTACTACCAGAGGCATGATGGGGTTGGCAGTTTGGCAATTAAAATTGTAGTTCTGAAACAGCTGGAGTGCCACAGGTTGCCTACCTCTGTGTTAGACTCTTGTGGCTATAAGTATTTCTTCCAAAAAGCCAAGCTGTACATCTTGATACTTTATGTGCAACTTTTTACCTATTTTGAGCTCCGTGCCCCATTACAGCCCCCTTACAGGGATGCATTTATATATGGGATACAGTATTGATTTAATCTCCATTATACATTAGGTAGCCTTCTCTTGAATTGCCTCTTGACTGTTGGACTCTATTGGAGCTGGATCTGGTGTCCATGTATGATTTTTCAACCTACATTGTGTAAGATATACTCATATTTACAATGCTTGATATTAGGGCTGCGGAAATTGTTTTGATCGGTTACTCACCTCTCCTCTGGCTTCCAGGTCTCCCCTGCCTTGCCCATAGGTAAGGCTGTGGCTTCGCCTTAGCCTAGATGAGCTCCTAGAGTGGCGCGCTGACGTCATTACCCCTCAACTGCTCATGGATCCAGATGGAGGTGGTCTGCCGGCTTCTATTCTGGTATATCTGCTGGGGGAGATGTCTGTTACAGTGGGGGGAGATGTCTGTTACAGTGGGGGGAGATGTCTGTTACAGTGGGGGGAGATGTCTGTTACAGTGGCAGGAGATGTCCATAACACTGGGGGAGATGTCTATAACACTGGGGGAGATGTCTATAACACTGGGTGGGATGTCTATTACAGTGGGGGGAGATGTCTATTACAGTGGGGGATATTGCAGATATTAGAGTGGGGGAAATGTCTGTTACAGTGGGGAAAATGTCTGTTACAGTGGGGGAGATTGCAGATATTACAGTGGGGGAGATTGCGGATATTACAGTGGGGGAGATTGCGGATATTACAGTGGGGGAGATTGCAGATATTATAGTGGGGGGAGATGTCTGTTACAGTGGGGGGAGATGTCTATTACAGTGGGGGGGATTGCATATATTACAGTGGGGGAGATGTCTGTTACAGTGGGGGGAGATGTCTGTTACAGTGGGGGGAGATGTCTGTTACAGTGGGGGGAGATGTCTATAACACTGGGGGAGATGTCTATTACAGTGGGGGGAGATGTCTATTACAGTGGGGGATATTGCAGATATTACAGTGGGGGAAATGTCTGTTACAGTGGGGGGAGATTGCGAATATTACAGTGGGGGGAGATGTCTGTTACAGTGGGGGGAGATGTCTATAACACTGGGGGGAGATTGCAGATATTACAGTGGGGGGAGATTGCAGATATTACAGTGGGAGAAGATGTCTGTTACAGTGGGGAGGATGTCTGTTACAGTGGGGGAGATGTCTGTTACAGTGGGGGAGATTGCAGATATTACAGTGGGAGAAGATGTCTGTTACAGTGGGAGAGATGTCTGTTACAGTGGGAGAGATGTCTGTTACAGTGGGAGAGATGTCTGTTACAGTGGGGGAGATGTCTGTTACAGTGTGGGAGATTGCAGATATTACAGTGGGGGAGATGACGTGGATATATTAGAGTGGGGGAGATTGTGGATATTACAGTCTTTTATAAATAATCAAAATTAGTCGATTAATCGATAAAAAAAACACGAAAATTGTAATCAGTAACAGCCCTATTTGATATATATTGTATATATTTTAACATGATTTTGTAGCATGTGTCTCTGATTGGCATTTGTCTTTTAGTGTCCATTCAATGTACTCCTCAACAAAGAACTCCCTGAAGAAGACTGTCTTAGTTGAAACACGTAGGGGTATTGTTGTGTTGCAGTAGTATTTTAGAGGAATGATATTATGTGCAATTTTTTTGACATGACATATATTGCTTACTTTGTTGTATGCATCATGTTTCAATTTTATATGAATTTTAAAATGTTTGTATCAATTTTTCTTTTTGTATTGTTTAGGTGGATGTTGCTACTGAGCAGAACCATAATTGGAGAGATGGACAATCAAGGTCATGGTTTTTGAAATTTTTGCACTTAGTGATAGTCGAAGGAGTGGGGTGGGGAGGGGGAAATGGGGTGTAGGGTAGTGCTGCGTAAATGGAAAAGGAACATAGTGGGTTGTAGCTAGAGATGGGCTGAACATGGGCCGTGAACTCAATTGAAAAGCTGATGCTCTGGCCGAACCGTTCGTCCAACACTAGTTATGACCCTTTTTTATTTCTTTTTTTATATCACTTATGCACATACAATAAATGGTGGCCAGGAATGGGGGTGGAGAGTGTGTACCCCCTCCCTGAACCATACTAGGCTACAAGCCCTTAAGTACTTTGTTTGGCAAGCACCTTGTTCCCGTGTCGATGATGATAATGACCTCTTCTCCACAACCTTGGCAAAGGGGTATGTGATCAAAGGACTGATTGAAATCAGAAAGCCTCCTTTAAGAATAAGGGGCCCCAGCTACTGCCCCCCCCCCATTAAATGATGACAGAGCATCTAACATTTTCCAATCCCTTCCAAGTAAACCCTCCCATCTCTAAACACTTTCCTGGAATCAAGTCACCACTTTAGCACTGTACATGGTTCCATCAGCTTTCCTGTTCCTGTTTTCAGAGCGGAAACCAAGGGCAGTGTAGCCATAGCCTTCTGCTACCATCAGTCAAACTCTGGGAGGAGGGAGTGGGGTTGTGGCCCAAGAGTTCACATGCACAGGTGTCTGCTTAGCAGACTTGTTAAGGTAGCACCCAAATAGGAGAAGAGCCAATAGAACCGGTGAGGACAGCTAGAAGCTGATCAGGTACAGTAGGTAAAACCTATTTTTTTTATAAAAAATTGAGTTTAGTGTAACTTTAACTGATGTCATGCATTTATTCCACTTCCTGTAAAGAGAGCTAGACCTAAAGTTGAGCCGTGCTGGAATAATCTTATTGTCACTCACCTGGCAGGAGTCTTTTTCCCCATCCTTGTAGCCGGCACAGATCTGATCATACTGAATGCGGTCGTAACTTCCCTCATTATAATATGTTTGACATGTATTGCGGTCAATTAGGGGAACCATGACCTCCTGAAGGATCCCATTCTGAACTACATTCCCTGGTGATGAAACAGAGAAGAAAAAATTAAGTTTTATGGACACATATAGATGCCCCAACAAGCATGAGTGCACCCACAGCAAGCAGCTTGCTATGGAGACACTCAGTGCAGTAGGAGACAAGAGCACCACTTGTAGACCCAAGAATAGGAGGATCAGGGCAGCCAACCCCCCCCCCCCAAAAAAAAATTCAATAGAATCCTCTGCTAAGTTAAAGTTTCATGGATTTCAAACAGGATTCGACATTCCCCTTGTGAATCTAACCAAGGCGGAATCACCCATCCCTAAATAACAGGATGTATTGGGTGTAAGTGACAGATCTGGCTTCTTAGTATTGAAAATGTATGAAAAAGGTTTGCCCTATCATTTCATGGACTCACCTCCAGAAGATCTTGTACCCCAGCCGGTCACCCAGCACACTGTACCACAGGGGAAGGTGGTGTTGGAAGATGGGAGACAGATTGGCATGATGTACTGAGTATAGTTGACAGGTGTGGCCAGCCGCAACAAGGCGATGTCCCCAGGGTATCCATCACTTGTATAATTACTATTGACAATGATATTTCTTACATTGGCAACAACTGTATGAGAGCTGGTCACACCCAGCTTGTGCATGCCCAAATATACTTTATAATTTGATACCCGGATAGGACTGCAGAAAGAAAACAGAACATAACATGTATTAATGAGGATCCATCTGCTGCAGAAGGCAGTGCAATATCATTACTATCAACGACCATCAGAATCTAGTCAATAAAATACAACTTGTTCATAATTTGCTCTCTATGATTATATGTACAAAAGCCCAATGTTATGATCGGGGTCATCAGAGTTTACTGTGATGCAAAGTCAGAGTAATCTCTTTTGACAGCAATTTAATAGGATGAAGATATTAAAGAAGTGATAAAAAATCAGATATCAATGCTTGCAAGTTGGAAGATCTTGAAAATCGTCTTAGACGTAATAATAGATTAATTGTTAGCCTCTTAATACACAACATAAACATTTTATGGTACCATCACGCTGAGGGTCAGTTTAAATAGAACTAGGGCTTAAGGGACCCCAAAGATCCAAAAGACCAGAAGCACAGAACTAAAGAAGAAAGCAGGCAGTAGGACTATAGCAGTACAGTTTCTCATCCTGTACCGCTATAGTCCTACTGCCCTCTTTCTTCTTTAGCTCTGTGCTTCTGGTCTTTTGGGTCTTAGACATAATAATATTAGGCTGGTGGGTCTCCCAGAACACTCTGAGGGAGAGTTTGCAGAAACATGGCTTTGGGAGACGATTGGGAAAGAACATCGCTCTATGTCTTTTTCGGTTGAAAGAGCACATAGAGCACATCAAGTCCCAGCAGGATCTCCCCCATGGACATTTCTAATATGATTATTCAACCAACGAGATAGAGAATTTATTCTCAGAAGAGTTAGATTACTGAAGGAAGTTCTTTTTAATTGTTGTGTTCTTTCCAGATTTTTTCCTGATGTGCAAAAACAGCATGTCAAATTTCAAGATGTAAAAAAAAGTTTGCAGACCCTGCATTCATCATACTCAATGCTATATCCTGCTAAATAAGGAGTAGAGGCAAATGAAGGACGTCAATTTTGTTTGGGTACAACATCGCACGACTACACAATTGTCAGTTAAAGCGACTCAGTGCTGTTTTGCAAAAAATGGCCTGGTCAGAAAGGGGGCAAATCTTTCCGGGACTGAAGTGATTAAAACTGACCTATCACAGCAGAAACAGCCTGCCGACGGAACACACACGTCCCCTGCAGGCAGACGCGCGTGTGCCACGATGGGCCTTATCTGCTGTGAAAATTTACAGCAGTATCACAGCAGAAGCTGATCTGAGGACTCAATGTCCTTTAGTACTGGCCGATAGTAAAAAACAGAGAACTGATATATGTAAACAAGGCTTATTCTGATGGGGGCAAAGCAGAAAAAAGAATCAATCTCTTCCCTTAATACTTATTTTACCCACTATATATATACGTGATCCTGGGCACAGCTGCCACCCTGTAGCAGTAAAAAGTGCTATAAGGTGGTCAACAAGTGGAAACTGAACCAGAAGAGAAACCGAGGCTGCTAATACACTAGCTTGGGAAAAGAACCTTGGCACCTGAGTGGGTGAGCTCTACATTTAAAGCGCTGTTCTGCCCCCAATAAAATAAAAACCAGCAGCTACACATACTGCAGCTGATGGCTTTTAATAAATGGACACTTTACCTGTCCTGGAGTCCAGTGATTTTGGCACCCGCAGCTGATGTTTCCATCAGCTGTCAGGTGCTGCCTCCGCCATTGCAGGTAAGGGTACCTGGCAGTGTAGCCTTTTCGGCTTCACGCTGGGAACCGTACTGTGCATACATGAGGCCCGCTCCTCTCTCCTACTGGCCCAGTGGCCGGGGGAGGGAGCCATGAGATGACGTCACAGGCTGCGGCCCAGACTCCCAGAAGTGGGAAAGGATACCTGTCAAAGACAGGTATCCTGCCCCTACTTCCCTTCAAAAGGTGCCAATTGTGGTACCGGAGTGGGGGGGGGAATCCTATGAGCAGAAGTTTCACTTTTGGGTTCTGAAGGTTCAACACTCCGGTGGCAGTGTTGTGACAGTGACACATTAATACTGCTGCTAGTGCTAGGACCTCCTCCTGCTTTTCTGTAGACATGGCCCCTGCTTAGTGTTGAAAGCACCCTTCATGATGCCCCAAGTGTATTTCTGGTTTGTAATAGCCAAGTGAGGAGCTGTGAGTTCAGGGTATTGTATAGGATACACTTCACAAGTGTCTATCTATCTATTGGTCTATCGATCTATCGTATCATTGTAACCAAACGAGAACATCCCTCTATGATCAAGGTGGTTACTATTATGGCCGGCAGGTTGATGCACACGCTCTTTAGATCTCTATAAGCTGAGATCTCATCTATCTGGTAAGCGGCAGTAATATTACCTTCTTTGGCTGCAAATAGATCCAGGCTTCTTCTTAATATTTCATCGAATATTTCAGTTGATATTGGATTGATTCCTAGAAGTTACATACTGTGAATATCATCCATAGTCATATTTTCATATTTTGGGACCTTTTTTGTTTTCTGTACAGCACAGGTTTTTATACACAGTCCTGTGGACTTATTTTATGCACCATGCACATGGACACAGTGAGGCAAAGTGAGGCACAGTGAGGCATGCAGGTGGACACCCTAGGCTTATACTCGAGTCAATAAATTTTCCCATTTTTTTGTGGTAAAATTAGGTGCCTCGGCTTATATTCGGGTCAGCTTATACTCAGGTATATATACGGTCTATCTATCTATCTATCTATCTATCTATCTATCTATCTATCTATCTATCTATCTATCTATCTATCTATCTATCTATCTATCTATCCACAGTCAATACTCATATGAATAGCTGAATAAGGGGCTCAATATCAGCACTTAAAGCGGGGGACATAAACTAATCAATGATGATCAATGATGCACACCTGCCAGTTTTAAAGTGGACACTTTGTTAAAAATTAACACTGTATCAATTTACATACTCGTGACTGACTTCCAAAAGCAGAATGATTGGTGGCTGATGGAAGAATTGGTTTATAAAGGTCACATGTTATACTCACAGGTGGATGCAATGTGCTGCCGTCATAACCCACTCCGGTGAGATCAGGGAGCCCCCACATAAATATTCTCCTTCTAATTCTTGATCTATAACAGCGACCTGCCAGGGCCACTCCCCATCCAACGCATCCGTACCGCCAACTATCCGATTGGACACCGAGGGGGAACCGCACACTGAATAATCTGGAGCACCAAGAGCATTGCCGGCTGACATGAAAAAAAAAATGAGTTTCAATTTGTTTGGCTTCCATAATAAAATAATTATCTAAATAAATAATACACACAAACAATAAAACCATATTTATCGGTGTGTTGCCTTTAGGGTATTAAAATCCTCAGGATTGATTCTGCTGCAAGGAATTTTGGACGACACAAATTTCAGCCATGAATTTTCAACATCAGACCCAACCAACTTTTATATAACGTATATATACCCTATATCAGTGATGGCGAACCTTGGCACCCCAGATGTTTTGGAACTACATTTCCCATGATGCTCCACTACACTGCATAGTGCATGAGCATCTTGGGAAATGTAGTTCCAAAACATCTGGGGTGCCAAGGTTCGCCATCACTGCCCTATATACTTGAATATAAATGTAGAAAATGTATTGACTCGAGTATAAGCTTAGGGTGTCCATCTGCATGCCTCACTGTGCCTTACTTTGCCTCACTGTGTCCATGACCATGCCTCATTGTGCCAATGCCTCACTGTGCCCATGCCTCACTATGCCCATGCCTCACTGTGTCCATGCCTCACTATGCCCATGCCTCACTGTGTCCATGCCTCACTATGCCCATGCCTCACTGTGTCCATGACGAGACTGATGTTTAACATGTGAGTCTATGGAAAATCGGTGCTCCCCAGTCGCAGGTCCCCCAGACAACAAACCTTTTACACTTGTAGTGAAGAAATGGAGCTATATGTGTGCCAAGTTCTGGGTCCAGGGGACCTATGACCGGCCAGTACCGGGTCCCCAAATTCACTGGAGAAATTAACATTTAACATGGGAATCTATGGAAGGGGTGCCCGGTTTAAAAAATCGGTACTCCCCGGCCGTAGGACTCCAGGACAACTTTGCACACTTGTAGAGAAATAGAGGGGCTACATGTGTGCCAAGTTTGACACACGGCCGGTACCGGGTACCCAATTTCACCTGAGAAATTACCGTTTAATATGGGAGTCTATAGAAGGGGTGCCCGGCTTTGAAAAATCAGTGCACCCCGGCTGTAGGTCTCCCGGACAACAAACTTTGCACACTTGTAGAGGAAAAGAGGGGCTACATGTGTGCTAAGATTGACATACGGCCGGTACCTATGAACGGCCAGTACCGTGTCCCCAAATTCACCGTAGAAATTACTGTTTAACATGGGAGTTTATGGAAGGGGTGTATTGAAAAATAGGTGCTTCCCGGCCATTGGTCCCCCAGACAAGAAACGTTGCACACTAGTAGAGGAAGAGCTACATGTGTGCCAAGTTTGATACAAGGCTAGTACCGGGTCCCCAAAGTCTGGGAGATCAGGCGCAACAAGGTGACTTGGCTTATACTCGAGTATATACAGTATATATTTTTTAAATGTCCTCCAGATCATTCCATCTGGAAGCCTGAGACAATCCTCTGAATGAGGCTTGTCAACAATGGAACAGCGGAAACAGTAATTTCACAGCAAACTAAATGTATCTGAAATCACTCCACTCCTCCCTAGTTATGAAGATCCCAGGAATGCTCACGTCAAACATACAACATACAACATACTTTGTTTACCTTTTCGTTGGACAGCCTTCCATGAGGCCTTGGGTCAGTGCAGACTTTTAGGTGAGCTACTTACCTGTGGCTAGGAGGACGAGTAGAGTCAACGTTCCCATCCCAGCAAAGTGGGAAATATTCAGCAGATCTCTCTCTCTCGCTCTCTCTCTCTTTCTCGCTCCCATTAATCTGTGAAAAATAAAATTTTCTGTTCATGAAATTTAACCTTTTTAGCTTCCTCATTCCTGATAATAGTGTAATTTGGGTAGACAAGCTCTGGTTTCTTTTCTAGTCATTCCTAGCTTTGTCTAGAATTCCACCTGCTCCTATTATTAAGTGCCAACTCACTAATTCCTCACATGCTAACACATTGCATTGCAGGAGATTATAGCTTTTTAGTGCAATACAGTGAGGGGTGGCTTCACCGTTACATTAGCTACAGACGGGTCAGTGTTTCCTCCAATTCAACCAATATGAAAGATAATTGCAGGCGAAAAACAAAGGAAATAGCAGATGCTATTCTGATCTGTTGGGAATGTTACTGTCTACCTAGGGATTCCATCAGCAATTGTAATCTGCTTGTCTAACAGGCCCAGATCCAGCCTGTCTGATGTCGGGATGTAAAAAATATGTCAGGTGGGCAGAGGATGAGAGGTCAGCAGGACGGGGTACAGGAGGTTAGCAAGGCAGAGGATAGAGTAGCCGTTTGTAGGGCAGTGTACAGGAGCTTTTAGTTTGTAGGACAGTGTAGAGCAGGCATGTCCAAAGTTTGGCCCGTGGGCCAATTGCGGCCCGCGTTCCGGTTTCAGATGGCCCGCCAGGTCATTTTGACATGTATGTCTTGTGTGGCCCCCAACGAATCCCAGAGCATCGGGGGCCACAAAATAAATACATGCTGGCTGCCTTGAAGGAGGGCGGGACAAGCGCCGTGCATACAAGAGTACTTCCTGTTTACACGGTGACCTGTGCAAAAGGAAGTCCCGTCTCCTGGGCTGCCATTGGACAACTGTTCTGTCCATCACAGGAGGCAGGAGTTTCGATTAAGGAGGCCGCCAATAAAACAGGAAATTCTCCTGTATGTCTGTCGGCGATTGTCACGCCCCCTCCCTGTTTCCTTCAATGTTGCAGATAAATGTATCAGGCTGCAATGGTGAGTCTGCATTCATGGCAAGGGGGGTGCTGCATTCAGGGCAAGGGGAAGGCACATTTCCTGGATTTGGTACAATAGGACTCCCTCCCATCTGCTATCTTATATCAGCCTAGGAAAGGGCTTCTTCTTCTTGTCAACAAACACACAAGGACTATAGAAGGTTAGATGGTGATGCATGTTCAAGAGTGGAGTGCCAAGGCTTTGACAGTTGACACTATGTGCAGGAGAATGCCAGTGGTTTGACCGCTGGTAGTATGTACAGAGGAGAGGTATAGCCAATATGACAGTGGACAGTATATACAGGAGTGGAGTGTGGAGGTTTTGATGGGTCAGTATGTGCAGAAAAGGAGTGTAGAGTGTATGATGGGGGTGGTATGTGTAGGATAGGAGAGGAGTATGGAGGGTATGATCGTGGCAGTATGTGCAGTAGAGGAGTGTGGAGGGTATGATGGGGGCAGTATGTGCAGGAGAGGTGTGTGGAGGGTATGATGGGGAAGGTATGTGTAGGAAAGGAGTTTGGAGGGTATGATGGGGGCATTATGTGCAGTAGAGGAGTGTGGAGAGTATTATGGGGTAGTATGTGCAGTAGAGGAGTGTGGAGAGTATTATGGGGGACGGTATGTGCAGTAGAGGAGTGTGTAGGGTATGATGAGGGCAGTATGTGCAGGAGAGGAGTATAGAGGGTATGGTAGGGTAGTATGTGCAGGAGAGGAGTGTGGAGGGTAAGCTGGGGAAGGTATGTGTAGGAGAGGAGTATGGAGGGTATAATGGGGTAGTATGTGCAGGAGAGGTGTGTGGAGGGTATGACGAGAGCAGTATGTGCAGGAGAGGAGTGTGGATGGTATGATGGGGCAGTATGTGCAGGAGAGGAGTGTGGAGGGTATGATGGGGAAGGTATGTGTAGGAGAGAAGTGTGGAGGGTATGATGAGAGCAGTATGTGCAGTAGAGGATTGTGGGGGGTATGATGGGGGCAGTATGTGCAGGAGAGGATTGTGGAGGGTATGATGGGGTAGTATGTGCAGGAGAGGAGTGTGGAGGGTATACTGGGGAAGGTATGTGTAGGAGAGGAGTGTGGAGGGTATGCTGGGGAAGGTATGTGTAGGAGAGGAGTGTGGAGGGTATGATGGGGTAGTATGTGCAGTAGAGGAGTGTGGAGGGTATGATGGGGTAGTATGTGCAGGAGAGGAGTGTGTAGGGTATGCTGGGGAAGGTATGTGTAGGAGAGGATTGTGGAGGGTATGCTGGGGAAGGTATGTGTAGGAGAGGAGTGTGGAGGGTATGCTGGGGAAGGTATGTGTAGGAGAGGAGTGTGGAGGGTATGATGGGGAAGGTATGTGTAGGAGAGATGTGTGGAGGGTATGATGAGATCAGTATGTGCAGTAGAGGATTGTGGGGGGTATGATGGGGGCAGTATATGCAGGAGAGGATTGTGGAGGGTATGATGGGGTAGTATGTGTAGGAGAGGAGTGTGGAGGGTATGCTGGGGAAGGTATGTGTAGGAGAGGAGTGTGGAGGGTATGCTGGGGAAGGTATGTGTAGGAGAGGAGTGTGGAGGGTATGCTGGGGAATGTATGTGTAGGAGAGGAGTGTGGAGGGTATGCTGGGGAAGGTATGTGTAGGAGAGGAGTATGGAGGGTATGATGGGGAATGTATGTGTAGGAGAGGAGTGTGGAGGGTATGATGTGGGCATTATGTGCAGTAGAGGAGTGTGGAGGATATGACAGCTGGCAGTATGTGCAGGATAGCATACAGTACAGAATATGAGGGGGGGTTTAGGTGTTATTCAATAAGTATAAAACAAAATTTGTATTTTTTCAAGAGCAAATGTTCTTACCAGTCAGTGTTTTTTCAAACAAAAAAAAAAAATGTTTGCACACCTGATACCTAATTGAACTTGTTCTCCAACTTACATCCTCTATTCAAGGTTTTTCAGACAGGTTGGAACTCTTTGTATATTTCCCGTGGTCCCCCTGAGAACATTAGAAGAACTTTTCATCATCTTTACCATGCTATCCACCCGTAATCATAAGATGTCATCACTTGACTTGCACGGAGTTCAGCACCTCTCAGAAAAAACACTCATCCCATTAATAAGTAAAGGTTCCCCAAATAAAACGCACAAATTTATTTATTTGTTTAATTATTTTAAGCACTATTTTTTGTTGGAATTAGGTCATTACAATAAAAGAAGATTGAAAGAAAGAAAAATCACAGATTTAATTCCTAAGGTTGGTTTAGGCAAACAACAAATATTTGCATCTATATAATAAGTTAAAATTTGCAATTTTTCAAGGGCAAATCAATGTTCATAACTGTCAGTGTATTTTTTTTCCTTTTAAACAAAATAAAATGTTGTTTACATGTGATACTTTCTGAACCTGTATTTCAATTTACAGTAAATTACCTATTCAGAGTTATTCCTGGAAAGACAGGTTCTTCTTTTGCATATTTACTTTAGTCCCCCCGAGGACATTATCAGAACTCTTCATCTTCAGCATCTTTATCGTATTATTCACCTGAAATCATAAAATGTCTTCACTGTGCAGAGTTCACCTCTAAGGCCACGTTCACACGAGGAGACATGTCTGCTGAAACTGGCCCAACGGACTGTTTTCATCGGACCACGCTGAGGTGGTCTGATGGTCTGATGTGCGTACACACCAGCGAACCACAAATCCGACCAGACCAGAACTCGGTGACGTAGAACACAACAACGTGCTGAAAAAACGAAGTTCAATGCTTCCAAGCATGCATCGACTTGATTCTGAGCATGCGCAGGTTTTTGGTCCGATGCTTTTGTGTACTAACCATCGAATCTGTCCGACGGACAGGTGTCCGTCGGACAGATATTAAAGCAAGTTTTAAAACTTTGGTCCGACGGACAACGAATTGGTCCGATTGGTCCGATTGGTCCGATGAAACTGGTCTTAAGACCAGTTTCATCGGACCGGTCTGATCGTGTGTACGCGGTCTAAGAATAACAAACACCCCAATATAAAGGTCCTTTAATTAGCCACTTCAGCTCTGAAAGTTGTACCCCCCCCCCCTTTATACCTACTGGTGCTACTGGACCTAAGTGCAGCATTTGACACAGTGGATCACAAAACTCTACTCATTCGTCTCAAAGAAGTAGCCGGAGTTACAGACACAGATCTACCCTGGTTCGCTTCCTTCCTAGGAAATCGGTCCCAAACAGTGAAACTAGGAGTCTTCACCTCAGAAACGCGCACCATGTCATGCGGAGTCCCTTAAGGATTGCACCTGTCACCCGTGCTCTTCAACATCTACCTCCGCCCACTCCTCAAAATCATCAGTGAGCAAGATTTGTGCTACCACTCCTATGTGGATGATACTCAACTCTACTTTCGGATCACCGGAAAAAACGACCGGTATCGAGGATTAGAAAAATACCTGGCATTGGTCGAAGAATGGATGACTGAGAGCTCCCTCAAACTCAACGGACCCAAAACAGAACTGCTTCTCCTCCTAAGACTACAGCTAGGACCTCATGGACACCACCCATCTTCCTTGGACAGATCATCACCCCAAGTACCAAAGTCAAAAGCCTGGGAGTAACCTTTGACTAAGGCCCCGTACACACGACCGAGCTTCTCGGCAGAATCCAGCGAGAAGCTCACTGGGAGACATATTCTGCCGAGGTTCTCGGTCGTGTGTACACTTCCGACGAGCGTCCCGTCGGGAAGCTCGTCGAGCCAAAAAAGAGAGCATGCTCTCTTTTTCCTCGTTGTTCAATGAGGACTTTGGCTCGACGAGCTTTTTCGACCGCTCATCGGGAACCTCGTCGGGCGGAAAGATGAGTTTAGCCCAACGAGGTTCTCGTACGTGTGTACGTGGCCTCAGAGATGTCGATGGATGCGCAAATAGGATCAGAAGTCAGCAGATCTCATTACCTTCTCCGCGTACTGGGTAGACTCATCCCCTTCATCCCGGAATAGAGGATACAGCGGTAGTAGTCGGAACAATCATCAATACTCAACTTGACTACACAAACTCCCTCTATTTAGGACTACCAATATACCAGATTTCGCACCTGCAAGTCATTCAGAACACAGTCGCCAGATTGGTAACAGGAAAGAAACCCTGGGAATCCATCACCCCATCCCTGAGGACCCTTCATTGGCTAACAGTAAAGGATCGGGTCACATTCAAGACCCTCTGCCTCACCCACAAATGCACACAAGGAAAGGCTCCTCAATACTTATGCGAGAAAATAAAACACTGCACCCCCCATTTCACTCTCCGATCATCTAACCAAATCCTCCTCTCTCTACATCCCCAAGTCCAAAATACTCCCGATGAAGCTACCACAGTAGCGAAACTAGTAGAGATGAGATCTTGACTTATACGACCCCCTACACCTCACCTCACCCTCTGATAGAGGGTTCCGTACCATCTGGGTGATATTGGCTAGTCGTATAAATTGTCTGTGTATTTTAGAATACTGTTAATGTTTTTTATCAATTACGTGTATCTTTTGTCCATTTTATACTTTTTTCAATAAATTGATTTAACTTTATACTTTCATAACTCTATACTTTATTAATCTCTACATCAAGTACCAGTATAGTCCCCCTGCCCCCACATACTCCCTAGGTATTAGATTGGGCCTTTGGGGTCCCAACGAATCCTGCTTTCTATTCAACATACATTGACGTTGCTGGGGGGGCGGTCCGTGCCTGACGTGTTTTCTTTGTCTGTGTTAGGGGAGCATCTATGTTGTTGAGTCGTTGCCATAGAAACATTTGTAAAGGGAAGGAGTTGGTAAGATGACCACTCCCATGTGGGGGCGCCAGAAATATTTCTGCACCCAGGCGTCTGTGACCCTAGGATCGGCCCTGTTTGCACCCCTTTTCTCCCTCTCCCCCATTTCTTCCCCCTGTTTTTTGTTTTCTTTTTTCTTTCGGGATCAATGTGGAAGGCATTTTTGGATAACAGGAATAAGAGAGAAGAATAAAAATATACCATGGCTGTGATGTATTGTGACCTTACAAAAAGTTACCAGTGGTTGACTGTAAAACACTTGGAAATACGTTTTACTCTACTCCGTCCTTGTTTTTCGCCCTAATGAATATATCAAATTTTTGTTCCTGAATACTTTAATGTGCAAATACCTCCATCATAATACTAGAATTATTTTTCAAATAGAAGACATAGAAGACGGTTTGGCTTATTTATTAAAGGAGTAGAACATGCTCACTTTGTATAATTGTTTTACTTGACTCAAAGAAGGAAGAGCTGTGCTGACTTCAATCATCCAATCGTATGCAACCAATTTTTTTTTTTAGATTTTTTTCTTTTCACATGATTGGGTAAAGTGAATGTTCTTTACTATTTAAGTAAACTTCTCCATTGTCTTGGACAGCTGAAATGGAAGTGTTTCGTTATATTAGTGTCAGCAGAAGAGTGGTTGGGACCAGGATCATCCAGTAATGATGGGAAAGGCCGGAGGACACTCCACTGTTTGGATCATCGATGATGTCGATGGGTCCTTTTTGAGATGTTGTTTGAGATGTTGTTTGAGATGTTGTTTTTGGTGAAGTAACATTGGTGTATGGATAGAAACTTCCTCCACATGTCATTGTTGGTGTCGGGATATTTGACACATAATTGAATGTAACTTTCAGGTAGGTGCTGATCCAGTCTTGGTAGGCCGTCACCATTGTGTACACCCCGGGGTAGTTGTTGTATGCACAGCCTATTCCCCAACTCACAACTCCAACCTGGTACCATACGCCCTGGACCTTACACACCAGAGGTCCTCCTGAGTCACCCTGTAAGACATTGATAAATATCAGCTGCAACAACGGATATCTTTTCAGGATAATTGAACAAAATGTTTCAATCTTAGCATTTACACAAACTAGTTAAAGAGGGGGTTCACCCTAAAAAAATAAAAAATCTTTGTCTCCACTGACATTCAGCATACTAGCGTGAGCTACAGTATGCCTTTATTTTTTTTTCTGTGCTGTACTTACAGTTTAATCTGTTTTTTTCGTTTCAGACTCCGGGCAGGAAATAGGCGTTCCTATCAAGAGGGGAACATGATTGACGGCCGGCTATGGCGCGTCACGCGTTCCGAAAATAGCCGGAGTAGGACTCGGCTCTTCATGGCGCCTGCGCACAGACTAGGAGCTGACTGCGCAGGCGCCGTGAAGAGCCGAGTCCTACACGGGCACCTGCGCAGTCAGCTCCTAGTCTGTGCGCAGGCGCCGTGAAGAGCCGAGTCTACTCCGGCTATTTTCGGAATGCGTGACGCGCCATAGCCGGCCGTCAATCATGTTCCCCTCTTGATAGGAACGCCTATTACCCCGCGGTAGCCTGAAACAAACGAATAGATTAATCTGTAAGTACAGCGCAAAAAAATAAAATATAGGCATACTGTAGCTGACGCTAATATGCAGGATGGCATGGTACATAGTTGTTTTTTAGGGTGAACCTCCGCTTTAAGCACTTAGTAAATGGGTATGAAATTGGTACTGTACATGAACGTTAGCTATCAGCAACCAAGTCAATTTTCATTTGGTAAATTTCCTTTAAGCAACTCTGTAGCCAAGCAAAAAAAAAAGGGGGGGGGATGGGGTGTGGGATAGGCGTATGTAAATGGGGAATGGAACATACCAGACCCATATACTGTACATACAATATCTATTAAAGCTGAACTCAAAACAAAACTATTTGAATATGGCATAATAATAACATCATTGGGTGACTCTGCCCCTTACCTATTATAAGCCTTGTACACACGGTCCGACATCTAACAAACTTTCCCTTGGATTTTTGTCCGAAGGGAGTTGTCCGGTCACACCCATAGCATACACACGCTTGGACTTTTCTGCAAACTTTTCTATAACTTTCCCAACATCACATGTTTTTTCTGCTCTTTACGGCCACCCTTTGGTTAACTTCTGCTGTTGTTGGTTGATTTTAACATTGGTTTTGAGCATGCGTATTTGCACTTTGTACAGGAGAGTCAGGACGCCCACTATTACACAGCTCTTTTCTCCATCTGCAACATAGATAGCGTCCTGACTCTCCTGTAGTCCAAGGGAGGGGGCGAGCCCGACACTCCACACCAGGTAGAAAGCCTCGCATTACTGTGTGGAGTTACAGACAGAAGAACAGGAAGTGAGGATTTCTCAGAAGAAATAAGGACATTTAAAAGCAAAATGGGAGGATGAGGGTAGTGAAGGAGGACTGCACTAAGGTAAAGGAAGATATTTATGGAAAAAATATTTAAGGACGCGGGAGCCGGCTTTCCAGCTTGCTGCTTAACCACAAGCTATTCTTTACACAGAAATCAAATTGGTCCGTCATTTTTCGACCAATCCTAATTTGAATCGTTGCCTAAAAAAAACGAATAAACAAATGAATTTCGACAAAATTTGTTACTATTTCAATTTAAACGTTCGCATACATCTGAATACCCAAATTTAGTCCGAATTTACATTTGGACTGAAGAGAATTGCACATGTCTAGAGCCAACGGCACCAGTGGGGACTGCTAGCAGCTGATGTAAGTGACCTTACTCTGCAATATTGTTGCACTGATCAGGTAGGTATAACTTCTTTTTATAAAAAGAAAATAGAGTTTAGCGTGATGTTAACTGATGTCATGCATCGCTTCTTCTTCCTGTGAAGAGATCCAGACCTAAAGGTGAGCCATGCTGGAATGTTCTTGGGGTCACTCACCTGGCAGGAGTCCTTATACCCATCCTTGTAGCCGGCACAGATCTGATCATACTGGATGCGATAGGAACTTCCCCCATTGTAATACATTGTTTGACATGTATTGCGGTCTATTAGGGGAACCATGACCTCCTGGAGGATCCCATTGCTAACTACGCTCCCTAGTGATGAAACAGAGAAGAAAATGATTACAAGGGAATAGACCTATAATATGTTATATATAAATGGATCACCTTTATGCTCCTTTCGCCTTTCACCCTTGTGCATTGCCGGAATGCACTTAACCACTTAAAAATTGGACCTTTAGTCAGCTAAAGCAGTGGTCATCAACCTTGTCCTGCAGGGCCCACTAACAGGCCAGATAACTGAAACACATGACAGGTGATGCAATTTGCTGCTCAGTGATTGCAGTATTCTAGTCTGCATCTCCCCCAAGGTAATACATAAAAACCTGGCCTGTTAGTGGGCCCTGAGGACAGGGTTGATGGCCACTGAGCTAAAGGACCCGGCCAGGTTTTGCGATTCGGCACTGCGTCGCTTTAACAGACAATTGCGCGGTCGTGCGACGTGGCTCCCAAACAAAATTGGCGTCCTTTTTTCCCCCACAAATAGAGATTTCTTTTGGTGGTATTTGGTCACCTCTGCGGTTTTTATTTTTTGCGCTAAAAACAAAAATAGAGCGACAATTTAAAAAAAAAACTATATTTTTTACTTTTTAACTCTAAACTGGTCTGTTTTTTTTTTTTTTTTAAAGGAGTTGTAAAGGTTTTTTTTATTTATTTTTTTGCTGAAATGACTGTTTACAGGGTATAGAGACCTTGGGCCAGATTCAGGTAGATGGGAGCATCTTTGCTCTGGAGTAACGTTTCTCATTTACGTTACTCTGCCGAAATTTTAGGAGCAAGTGCTGTTATTCATGAAGCACTTGCTCCTAAAGTTGCGGCAGCGCATCGCAAATGAGCCGGCGGAATTCAAATTGGGCGGGTACGGGGCGTGTATTATTTAAACTATGCGCGACCCCGCGGCGAACGTACTGCGCATGCGTCGAGTGTCAATGCATCCCAGTGCGCATGCTCTAAATTCTGTCAGTGAACGTCAATGACGTCACATCCCCATTCATGAAAGTTTTACGCAAGCGACGCGATTTATTTTTTTCCGACGCGATGACGACGCCTATACTTAACATAGGATACTCCACTAGGGGGCTGCTTTATCTTTACGCCGCGTATCGCTTACGGAAACGTCGGAAAGTCACTGCGTCGCGCCCAAATACGATCGTGAATTGCCGATTCCCGCTGATTAACATATTTTTTCATCGTAAATAAGTGGGAACGCCCCCGGCGCCATTTTTAAATTAAAGTTGCGATGCGATGGCGAAATTCTATTGCACCGATCGCATCGGAACACCAACCCGGCGTTTCTTGTTTTCTGGTTACAGAAAACAGAAACGCCGGCTTAAAGTGACAGTTAGGCTGGAGTATCACAGATACTCCAGCCTAATACTACCTGAATCTGGCCCATAATAGTTAATTGATTCCTTTTAAAAATGATTACAATAGATAAAAATCAATCATATAATGTGCCTGCAGTTTCTAGTTTCGTTTTTAATCTAGTTTCATGCTTCTGTGAAGTACAGAGACACACATAACAAAAACAAAGAAACACAGGGCAGTGTTTGTTTTTAAAATCAATCTGATTCTGGTTCTGAGGGGTTTTAGACACACGGTAATCACACCTCCTTGATCAGGGACCATAGAGAGAAGCTCCCATGAGTTTTTTTCATAAGGAAACAGACAAGCAGGAAGTGTGGAGATCAGAGAAAGGATTACAGCAACTTCAAAGCAAAAACGAAAAATGAGGACATGAAACCAGGATTGCAGTAGGGTAAAGGAAGCCATTTAGCCTAAAAAAAAAATCCTTTAGTGACCCTTTAATGGTGTTAATGCGTGTCTATGTATTTACAGACTCAGACTACCCTATTACAGCATCAGTAGTTCGGAAAATTATTGGGCACCGTGATCACCTATCCCTAAATAACAGGATGTATTGGGTGTGAGTGACAGGTCTGGCTTCTTAGTATGTAAAATAACTCACCTCCGGAATATCTTGTACCCCAGCCGGTCACCCAGCACTCCGTACCACAGGGGAAGGTGGTGGTGGAAGATGGCAGACAGATCGGCATGATGTACTGAGTATAGTTGACAGGTGTGGCCAACTGCAACAGGGCGATGTCCCCGGGGTATCCAGTGCTTGTATAATTACTATTGACGAAGATATTCATTACATCGGCAACAACTGTATGATTGCTGATCACATACAGCTGGTGCATGCCCAAATATACTTTATAATTCGACACCCGGATAGGACTGCAGAAAGAAAACAGAACATAACATGTATGCATGAGGACCCATCTGCTGCAGGAGGCCATGCGATATCATTACTAACAACGAACTTCAGAATCTAATGAATGAAATACAACTTGTTCATAATGTGTTCTCTATGATTGTATGTACACAAGCCCAATGGTATGAGAAGGATCATCAGAGTTTATTGTGATGCAAAGTCGCTGTAATCTCTATTGGCAGCTCAGAAGTGGAATGCAATGTAAACAAGCAGAGCTCAGACTAAGGAAGGAAGAAGCAGCACAAGGAGCCAATCATTCAGTTCATATGCATTGCATGGAGTATGTAGATAGGGGGAGCATGGCAGATCATAGGCAGGGTGCACAGGGTACTTTTTCACCCAGGCACTTGCAGAGGTGGGGGGCGCCAAAGTGGCAGAGTTCTCCCCTCCCTTCTTCTCTCCTTGTTTGTGTCCGTCCAGAACTAGTGTTCTGAGCATAGGTGTGTGTCCATCCAGAACTGAAGTGTCTCTGACCATCTCCTGTACTGTGTCTGCAGTCTCTGACCATCTCCTGTACTATGTCTGCAGTCTCTGACCATCTCCTGTACTGTGTCTGCAGTCTATGACCATCTCCTGTACTATGTCTGCAGTCTCTGACCATCTCCTGTACTATGTCTGCAGTCTCTGATCATCTCCTGTATCATGTCTGCAGTCTCTGACCATCTCCTGTACTATGCCTGCAGTCTCTGACCATCTCCTGTACTGTGTCTGCAGTCTCTGACCATCTTCTGTACTATCTCTGCAGTCTCTGATCATCTCCTGTATTATGTCTGCAGTCTCTGACCATCTCCTGTACTGTGTCTGCAGTCTCTGATAATCTCCTGTACTGTGTCTGCCATCTCTGACCATCTCCTGTACTGTGTTTGCAGTCTTTGACCATCTTCTGTACTGTGTCTGCAGTCTCAGATAATCTCCTGTACTGTGTCTGCAGTCTCTGATCATCTCCTGTACTGTGTCTACCAGTGGCGCCGCCTCCCCTCCCCCAAGTCAGTAAAAAAATATATAAAAAAAAACATGTTTTATTTAAACATGTCCCTTTAGAAAAAAAAAACGAAAAAAGGTGCTTATGTGCACTGTGTCCGGTCGCCGGGCTCCGGGCACAGTGCAGTATCAGTAGTGCCACGTCTGTGCAATCACGACATTGCAGACGTGGCGCTACATTGGCAGCAAAAAAAATGCCTTTGTGGCGGAGCGCAACTTACTTCCGGCGCGATGGACTTGGTCTTGTGGCGCAGCACCCAGTATATTTCTGTGCCTGTGCACGCCAGGAAGTGACTTCGGCACTCTGCAGCCTAGAGGGACGCACCTCCGTGAGTCGGGCATGAAGGTAAGCAAAGCTAGCTGCCTATGCCTAATGTTAAGCTAGCGGCCACCCCTCGTTATTTAACCGTTACTGAACATCTTTATTGTAATTCAGACTGAAATAGCGTCCGGCACCACCCGTCCAAGCCGCCAATTCACCCCCTTCCCCCCTGCTTATTAACTTTTTTTTTTATTTAAGGCCCAGCACAAATAGCGGACGGAACCCCCCCACCCCTTTGCCCTTGGTTCTTAACTTTATTTATTTTTTTAGTGTTCAGGAAACAGCTACAAGCGGCCCCATAATCCCCCCCCCCCCCTCTTAACAGTTTTTTTTTATTAAATGTGTTCGCCTATAACCTCCTGGGGAAGACACATGGCCAGGTGATATCAGTGTGGGGGAAATGCTGAGTGTTTGTAGGAGATGATCAGTCATAGTCTCTGGTAATCTCGTGCAGTCATTATGTCCGCAGTCTCTGGTAATCTCGTGCAGTCAGTATATCCGTAGTCTCTGGTAATCTCGTGCAGTCATATATGTCCGCAGTCTCTGGTAATCTTGTGCAGTCATTATGTCCGCAGTCTCTGGTAATCTTGTGCAGTCAGTATATTCGTAGTCTCTGGTAATCTCGTGCAGTCATATATGTCCGCAGTCTCTGGTAATCTTGTGCAGTCATTATGTCCGCAGTCTCTGGTAATCTCGTGCAGTCAGTATATCCGTAGTCTCTGGTAATCTCGTGCAGTCATTATGTCCGCAGTCTCTGGTAATCTTGTGCAGTCAGTATATTCGCAGTCTCTGGTAATCTCATGCCCATTTAGAGTCCTTTATTACTAACAGTGTAATTTCTTAGTTTGTTTGCGCCGATCTGTAAGGCTTCGCTATATACCATGATCTGTGATGCTGGGGCTGTATACTCTGTCCTGTGATGCTGAGCTGTATACTACTGACACTATGGGTGGAAGCAAGTGGAATACAGGGGACAGAATGGGTGGATTCTATAAGAGGTGTGGCTTATGAGAAGTGGGAGGGACCAACTGTGGAGGGGCGGAGTCTTGCACCCCCCCATCCTAAAACTTCACCAGCTGCCACTGGTGTCTACAGTCTCTGATCATCTCCTGTACTATCTCTGCAGTCTCTGGCCATTTCCTGTATCATGTCTGTAGTATGTCTGGGGGTCTTTCTAACAGACTCTCTAACAGAAGCCCTCTTTGTGTCCATCAGTGAGGCCCCCCTCCCCCTCCAGGTCCCAATAAAGTACTCTGCTTCTCTTCCTGTGTTATGTTTATTGTTAAGAGATCATGTAAGGATCCTGGGGTAATGAAGACTTTGTGGGGGAGCATCTGATCTATTTGCAGCCAAAGAAAGTAATATCACTGCCGCTTACCAGATAGATGAGATCTCAGGTTATAGAGATCTAAAGAGCGTATGCATCAACCTGCCGGCCATAATAGTAACCACCTTGATCATAGAGGGATGTTCTCGTCTGATTACAATGAAGATTATTATCTCCTTCAGCTGTTCAGTAAGACAGGTCACACAGAGAAGAACACAGGCAGGATTCACTCAGATTTCCAGGCACTATCCTAAGAACGGTACCCTTTTTTTCTTCATCATAAAAAAAAAGAGAAAAAAAAACTCCTGTTCTTAGGATAGTGTCTGGAAAGCTGAGTGAATCCTGCCTGTGTTCTTCTCTGTGTGACCTGTCTTACTGAACAGCTGAAGGAGATAATAATCTTCATTGTAATCAGACGAGAACATCCCTCTATGATCAAGGTGGTTACTATTATGGCCGGCAGGTTGATGCATACGCTCTTTAGATCTCTATAACCTGAGATCTCATCTATCTGGTAAGCGGCAGTAATATTACATTCTTTGACTGCAAATAGATCCAGGCTGCTTCTGAATATTTCATTGAATATTTCAGATAATATTGGATTGATTCCTAGAAGTTACATACTGCAAATATCATCCATACTCATATTTTGGGAGTTTTTCTGTTTTCTGTACATCACAGTTTTTTTTATATACAGTCTTATGGACATATTTTTAATTTTCGCCCCATGCACATGGGCACAGTGAGGCATGCACATTGACACAGTGAGGCAAAGTGAGGCATGCAGATGGACACCCTAGGCTTATACTCGAGTCAATACATTTTCCCATTTTTTTGTGGTAAAATTAGGTGCCCCTGCTTATATTCAGATCGGCTTATACTCGAGTATATACAGTCTATTAGCTGGATTCACATACCTCGGCGCATATATATATGCCGGTGTAGCGTATCTTCTTTGCGCTACGTCGGCACAACGCAGAGAGGGAAGCATGGAATTCACAAAGCAAATGCTCCCAACGTTGTGCCGGCGTAGCGTATAGTCATAGGCGTAAGTGGAAGTGGGCTGGAAGTGGGCGTGATACATTTAAATGAAGCGTGACCCCATGCAAATGATGGCCTGAGCTTCAGACAAGTACTTAAAATGAACTGAGCATGTGTCGTACCTTGGACGCATCCCTGTGCGCATGCTCACAATCATGTCGAAACAACTGGCTAAGATACGTCGAATCACTGCCTACAACGTGAACGTAACCTACGCCCAGCCCTATTCACGTACAGCGTAAACTACATTAAATTCAATGGCGTTCGATCCCTGGTCCATACCTTTGCATGAGTTGCGCCTCCAATATGCGGAATAACTTTACGCCGGACGTAACCCTTACGCATATCGCTTAAAACATGCAGCGGGCGCAAGTACGTTCGTGAATCGGTGTATCTCCCTAATTTGCATAATTGCATCGAAAATCAATGGGAGTGCCAAATGCGTAACTATGCGCCCACTCTACGCCGGCGTAGGCAAGTTACGTTGGTTGGATGAAGTCAGTTTTTTTGGTGTATCTTAGTTCTATGGGTACGGCGCACAGATACGTCGGCGTAAGTGCTTTGTGAATCCGGGCCTATCTATCTATCTATCTATCTATCTATCTATCTATCTATCTATCTATCTATCTATCTCTCTCTCTATCTATCTATCTATCTATCTATCTCTCTCTATCTCTATCTATCTATCTATCTATCTATCTATCTATCTATCTATCTATCTATCTATCTATCTATCTATCTATCTATCTATCTATCTATCTATCTCTCTATCTATCTATCTATCTATCTATCTATCTCTCTCTCTCTCTCTCTCTCTCTCTCTCTATCTATCTATCTATCTATCTATCTATCTATCTCTCTCTCTCTCTCTCTCTCTCTCTCTCTATCTATCTATCTATCTATCTATCTATCTATCTATCTATCTATCTATCTCTCTCTCTCTATCTATCTATCTATCTATCTATCTATCTATCTATCTATCTATCTCTCTCTATCTCTATCTATCTATCTATCTATCTATCTATCTATCTATCTATCTATCTATCTATCTATCTATCTATCTATCTATCTATCTATCTATCTCTCTCTCTATCTATCTATCTATCTATCTCTCTCTATCTCTATCTATCTATCTATCCAAAGTGAATACACATATGAATATCTTAATGAGGGGTTCAATATTTGCACTCACAAAGGGAAACATAACCTAATCAATGAGGATCAATGATGCACACCTGACAGTTTTAAAGTGGACACGTCATAAAAAATGAACATTGTATGAATTCACAGACTGTATACATGACTGGTCTTTAGCATTTTTTTTTTCCAAAAGCAGAATGATGGGTGTCTGATGGAAGAATTGGTTTCTAAAGATCACATGTTATACTCACTAGTGGATGCAATGCGCTGCCGTTATAACCCACTCCGGTGAGATCAGGGAGCCCCCACATAAATATTCTCCATATGATTCTTTATCCTTAACTGCGACCTGCCAGGGCCACTCCCCATCCAATGCATCCGTACCGCCAACTATCCGATCGGACACCAACGGGGAACCGCACACTGAATAATCTGCAGCACCAAAAGCATTGCCGACTGACAAAAAAAATAATAATTGAGTTTGAATTTGTTTGGCTTCCACAATAAAATAAGTATATACAAATAATAATACACACAAACAATGAACCCATATTTTTCGGTGAGTTGCCTTTCATGTTATAAAAGTCCTCTAAAGACAAATCTGAAAGGGAATTCCAATACCTATAATGTAATAGTTAGTTATTATTAGTTAGTTATTCTTTAGAATGTTTCGGATTTTCTTTCGTATTTTTGGATTTTCAAATTTTAGAATTTATGAATTTTCTAATTGACTAATTTACAAATTGCAATCATAACAAATGACCAGAAAAACAAAAAAAAAAAAAAAAAAAACGATTGAATCGCAAAACAAACACATTTTTCGTCAGGGCACATTTTTCGAAACAAAAATAAAGCATTTTTTTATGTCGGATATTTCAGATTTCGGGTTCTGCACACTTGTTATCGTTTGTTTAAACGAATGCGAAAATCCTTGAAATTTGGACGAGAATGCATTTGAACGAAAAAAGAATGCACATGTCTATACATAGGTAAGGATAAATGAAAGCCATGGGGCAGATTCACAGAGAATTAGATTCTCATAGCGTATCAGAAATACACTACGCCGCCGTTTTTTACCTGGCTCTACGTGGAATCCAGGTAGATTTTGTCCAGTAAACGACGGCGGCGTAGTGTATTTCTCCCGTCGCAATCCATCTGCGCGAGTAGGGGGCGTGAAGCATTTAAAATAGGCGCGTTCCTGCGGCGATCGAACTGCGCATGCTCCGTTCGCAAATTTCCCGCCGTGCATTGTGCGAAATCACGTCGTTACGTCGTAGTAGCGTCGTTTACGTACATTCCTATTCCCGAACGAGTTACATTAAAAAAAAATATATATTTTTTCAAATCGACGCGGGAACGACGGCCATACTTTACATGGGTTACGCACTGTTAGACCAGCAAAAACCTCCTCTAACATTACGTAGCCAAAAAATGACGTAGGCGATTGCGAGGGACACTCGTACCTTCGTGGATCGCCGTAAAAACGAATTTGCATATCCCGACGCATTTGAAAACGACGCGAACTCCTCCCAGCGGCCGCAAAAATATCGCATCGTAGATCCGAAGGCTTACGAAGACGTAAGCCTCTCGGATCGAAGCCCGAAGCCGCCGTATCATGGTTTGAGGATTCAAACTAGTGATACGGCGCGCGAAATTTGAAATTACTCCTGTCTAACACCAGTTAGACAGGCGTAATCGCTCTGTGAATCTGGGCCACTCTGTTCATCTCAAGTTACAATGATCTCAGGAATCTTCAGATCTTCTAAATCATTTTTATTTTTTTAAAAGTACTGTATTTATTGGCGTATAACACTCACTTTTTTATCTTAAAAATAGAGGGTAAACTGTGCATGCATGTTATACACAGGGGGATGTGGAATTTTTTTTTCCTGAACCTTCCCTCTTAAAGTTAGTGTGCGTGTTATCCACCTGTAGGTGTTATACGCCGATAAATACGGTAGATTCAGTTATTTTATAGCAATTCTTACCAAAGAAGGTAAATGGGCAAAATTCCCACTTCAGCAAAATGTCACCAACAGCGGGAATCAGTAATTTTGCAGCAAAATATTTGTATCTGAAATCCCTCCACTCCTCCCTCGTTATAACGATCCCAGGAATCCTCAAGTCAGCGAAGAAAGTTTAGACGGAGAGTTCCTGGGTATGATAATGGGCAGCTCATTGCGCTTCCAATTTACAACGTACTCTGTTTACCATTTTGTTGGGTAGCCCTCTGTAAAGGCTTTAGTTCAGCGCCAGTGTTGCCAACCTACCAGATTGAAATTTACTGACACGACACCCACAATTTACTGGCACAGTCAAGTTTCTACTATTATATCCAAAAGTTACAAAATTACAGTTTGAAGTGCAAATTTCAGTATTTAGGCTACAAACAAGTGCAATATGCAATTAGCAATGTGATTTAAGGCAGATAAGAAAACTATTTCTTATTTTATTTTTGATATAGTAAATAAGTAGCTCAGGGACAGGAATCGAGAGGGCAAGAAATTAGAATGGGCGGCACACACACATGAAATTGACTCTCACAGTGACACCGACAGCAATGTGTAGGAGCACAGACGATGATTGCATCTCACCGACACGACGCGTCCCCTCCTGAGTCACAGTGACCCTTCCTCTGCATGCTAGGTGGTCCCTTCAGTCCACTCCCGGCTTGCCTTCCGCAGACCTGTGCATAAGGCTTCAGCTGGTCCATTCCCTTGTACTACACTCGACACACTGCCGGCACAGTCCAAACACACTGTAGCAGGGACTCAGATGGTCTCAGCCAAGCTTTACAGACATATTTTTTACTGGCAACCTTGATTATTTACTGGCAAGAGAAAAGTGCCCATTTTTTACTGTCTGCCAGTAAAAATATTGGCGGTTGGCAACACTGGTCAGTGCCGACGTTTAGGTGAGCTACTAACCTGTGGCTAGGAGGACGAGTGCAATCAACGTTCCCATCCCAGCAGAGTGGAAGATGTTCAGCAGATCTCTTTAGCTCTCTCTCTCTCTCAGTAATCTGTGAAGAACAACATTTTTAGTTCATGAATTTAAGCCTTTTTAGCTTCCTCATTCCTGATAATAGTGTAGTTTGGGTAGAAAAGCTCTGGTTGTCTATCCAGTCATTCCTAGCTTTGTCTAGATCTCCACCTGTCACCTATATTACGGTGCTGGCGAACAAATTCCTCAGAAACGAACACATTGCATTGCAGAAGGTTAATTATTTTTAGTGCATTACAGCAAAGGGCGACTTCACTATTAGATTAGCTATAGATGGGTCAGTGTTTCCTCCAGCTCAACCAATATAAAAGATAATTGTAAGAGAAAAACAAAGGAAAGGATGCCTTTGGCAGATAATTTTCTGTTGGAAGTGCTATTGTCTACCTAGGGATTCCTTAAGCATTTTTAATCTGTTTGTCTAACAGGGTTGGCTCTAGCCTGCCTGATGTGGGATGCAGAAAAAAATGTCAGGTGGGCAGAGGATGAGAGGTCAGTCAGACAGTGTACAGGGGGTCAGCAAAGCAAAGGATAGGGTCAGCAATTTGTAGGGTAGTGAACAGGGGCAATTAGCTTGTAGGACAGTGGAGATGGTGTTAGCAGGGCAGAGGAGGGTGTTTTTTGATATAGACATTCAGTGTTTATTTTATTATCATCACTTAGAGCTACATTTTTTTTTCTTATGTGCAAGAGAGGAATGTGGCGGGTATGATGGGGCAGTATGTGCAGGAGAGGAGTATGGAGGGTATGATGGAGGCAGTATGCGCAGGAGAGGAGTGTGGAGGGTATGATGGGGCAGTATGTGCAGGAGAGGAGTATGGAGGGTATGATGGGAGCAGTATGTGCAGGAGAAGAGTGCAGAGGGTATGATGGGGGCAGTATGTGCAGGAGAGGAGTATGGAGGGTATGATGGGGGCAGTATGTGCAGTAGAGGAGTGTGGAGGGTATGATCTGGCAGTATGTGCAAGAGAGGAGTATGGAGGGTATGATGGGGGCAGTATGTGCAGGAGAGGAGTATGGAGGGTATGATGGGGGCAGTATGTGCAGGAGAGGAGTGCACTGGGTATGATGGGGCAGTATGTGCAGGAGAGGAGTATGGAGGGTATGATGGGGGCAGTATGTGCAGTAGAGGAGTGTGGAGGGTATGATGGGGTAGTATGTGCAGGAGAGGAGTGTGGAGGGTATGATGGGGGCAGTATGTGCAGTAGAGAATTGTGGAGGGTATGATGGGGTAGTATGTGCAGGAGAGGAGTGTGGAGGGTATGATGGGGGCAGTATGTAGAGTAGAGAATTGTGGCGGGTATGATGGGGTAGTATGTGCAGGAGAGGAGTGTGGAGGGTATGATGGGGTAGTATGTGCAGTGAAGGATTGTGGAGGGTAAGATGGGGTAGTATGTGAAGTAGAGGAGTGTGGAGGGTATGATGGGGGCACTATGTGCAGTAGAGGCAGTGCTTCTTTTCAGGGGGAACTTGGGGGAACTCAGTTCCACCACCTTCGGCTCAGACCCTTTGGTGACTGCTCACCACAATCACTTATAAACACAGAAGTCTGGTTTCTGTGTCTACAAGTGACAGCCCTGCACTCTGTGTGTAACCCCCCCCCCCCTAATGCCCATTTAAAACCCTTCTACTGTTTGTGAAATCTGAACGGGGTCGTGGTTACGTTTCTGCACCTATTTTCTGAGAAAAAAAGCTCTGATTAGAGGAGTATGGAGGGTATGATGGGGCAGTATGTGCAGTAGAGGAGGGTGGAGGACATGACAGCTGGCAGTATGTGCAGGATAGCACACAGTATATGATATGAGGGGGGGGGGTGGGTAGGTGTTATTCAATAAGTATAAAACAAAGGGAAAATGTTCTTACCAGTCAGTGTTTTTTTAAACCAAACAAAATGTTTGCACACCTGATACCTATTCAAGAAGACTTTTTCTTTGGACACTTTAATTGTATTCACTTGGAGTTTTATACTTATGAATTTGTCTTGTTAAGTTTATTTTCTGCTATATGGATGTTTTTGGAAACACCTATCACAACATTATTGAGTATATGTGTATTGTTACACACATTTTTTTTCTCCTCACTATACTGTATATATAATTTTTACATTTGTCACAGATTTATTACATTATTTAGTATTGTTTAAATACATTTTTGCACAGTAGCGCTACTAATTTGTTTATTCGGAATTTTGGTACACCTGATACCTAATTGAACTTGTTCTCCAACTTACATCCTCTATTCAAGTTTTTTTCAGACAGGTTGGAACTCTTTGTATATTTCCCGTGGTCCCCCTGAGAACATTAGAAAAACTTTTCATCATCTTTACCATGCTATCCACCCGTAATCATAAGATGTCTCCACTTGACTTGCACGGAGTTCAGCACCTCTCAGAAAAAACACTCATCCCATTAATAAGTAAATGTTCCCCAAATACAACGCACAACTTCATTTATTTATTTTAAACCATCGTTTTTTGTTGGAATTAGGTTATTACAATAAAGAAAAATCACAGATTTAACTACTAAGATTGATTTAACCAAACACCAAAGATTTCCAACCTTAACACCTATATCAAAAGGTAAACACGCTTACTGTATATCCAGTCAACACACTTATATAATAAAGACTTATACAACTAGAACATTAATCGTACCTGTGACCCCCAATGGGATCAGATTGTACACAGGAGGACTAAATACTTAGAAAACACACACAAAGACTACAGTAATTTATAAATGTTAATTGAAGAAGGTTACACTTTCTAATACCTCCTGCTGGTTCATATGAAATAAAAGAGATGAGGATAAGTCATCTTGTTGTTAAAATTTGCAAATATATAGAAGAAAACTAGACTTTTTTTCAAAATCAATGTTCTTATCTGTCTGTGTTTTTATTGTTTATTTTATTTTTTTAAACCAAAAAATACTTTTTGAACCCCTTTTTCAATTTACGGTAAATCCTCTGTTCAGAGTTATTCCTGGAAAGACAGGTTCTTCTTTTTATATTTACTTTAGTTTCCCCCGAGGACATTATCAGAACTCTTCGTCTTCAGCATCTTTATCGTGTTATTCACCTGAAATCATAAAATGTCTTCACTGTCCAGAGTTCACCTCTGTAACGGTATGGCCTGTGGGACCCAGAGGCTCTTGAAGGATACTCCTGTTTCAGCTTCACCAATGACTCTTGGGTCTTCCTATGTCCACTAGGGGCATAGGATGACTGAGAAATTATATCATGGACTACATGAGATGGGACAGTAATAATAATTCATGTATTGCAGGATATCTTGAAATATTACAGGTGGTTAATTCTGAACCCAACAGGTCAATAATAGCCTGATTCATTCAATGTGTGGACACATATTGTTAAGGTGTTAATTAAGTCTGGCTCCTAAGATATTTCATTGTGTGATGCTAATTAACACTGTATTGTGTGAAAGTTCTATTGATGATAATATGTGTTGTGAGTTAGCACACTCTAAAGTAGGGTTGTCCCGATACCACTTTTTTAGGACCGAGTACAAGTACCGATACTTTTTTTCATGTACTCGCCGATACCGAATACCGATACTTTTTTTAAATGTCATGTGACAGTTTTCAAACCACAATACAGACTAAGGATATTTTCTTTAGAATTATGAAGAACTCTAACTCAAGACATTATAAAAGAATAAAAATGAGTAAAAATGAATAAAAAAATTTTATTTTCTTGTCATGCAGTAGTAAAAAACTCAAAGAATTTTCACAGAACATGTTGATAAATACAAAAAAAGTATTCTATTTAGGTATCGGGAGAATTTGTGCGAGTACAAGTACTCCCAAAAATACTCGGTATCGGTCCCGATACCGATACTAGTATCGGTATCTGGACAACCCTACTCTAAAGGTCTGACTTATGTTTACTAAAGGAATGTGTATTGCGTAGCAGGTGAGAATAGCTTATCGCGGAGTCAGAATGTCGGTCTAAAATGTGGATTGAGGGGGACTCGTTAGTACCCATTGTATGATGTTGTGGTTGGAGTGTGGCATTGTCTCTTTGATTACTGCACCATGCTTTTTACTGTATGAAAAGAGCCTGAGTTTGTCATTAAAAGCGATTTGTTGAGAACAGAGCTGTGTGTGTTTTGTTTGTCTGGGGAATTCTTATGGGTCGTATCTGCTGGATTGTGGAGTGTCGAGAAGCTGTCGTGGATTGGTGGAATGGAATATCGTAACGGCGTTAACCCCTGACCGTTACAACCTTTAATGCCTAAGGCCGCATTCACACCTAGCGTTTTCGATATTTTTGTTGCGCGTATTCACGCGTATTCACGCGTTTGCATACAGCGTTGTCCGACGTTTTTGAACTTCGTCGTTTTTTGTTTTAGCCAATAGGAAAAATGATCATCTCTTTCATCATTTGTTGCTATGTTTGTAGATTTTTTTTATCTTCATCCTGGCGTTTCCATTAGTTTCTATGGGAATGCAAACGTTCAAAAACGCCCAAATCAGCCCGATTCGTGCAACAAAAAAGGGTCCAGAACTTGTTTGAGCTTCAGGCGTTCGGCTTCAGGCGTTTTGGAGTGGAGATGTGAACCATCTCCATTGAGAATAATGTTTTTTTTTTCCCCTCTAGCGTTTTATAGCTTCAGGCTTCAGGTGACAAAACGCTCAGGTGTCAATGCAGCCTTATACACACGATCCGAAAATCGTACGAAAAATGCCGCCTTCGAAAACAAAATCATACAATAATCGGATCGTTAGTACAGCGCTTTCGAGAGCTAATCAGGACAGTATTATTCTATCGGACATGAACAGATTTTTTTTTTTCGTATGACGCCAGATCGTACGATTTTCGTTTAATCAGTACAGCTGTCGTTCGAAAATGCATTACAACACATGACATCACTTTCGAATTTTTATTCTGTCGTATGAGAATTTTCGTGACTTTAGTAAACTCATCAGATTAGCATACAAAAATAAAAAACGGTAATTCGTCCGATAATCGGATCGTGTGTACCGGGCATAAGAATAACACAATCCACATTAGTAAGTAAAGGTCCCCTAATTAGCCACTTCAGCTCCGAAAGTTATACCCCCCCTTCATGACCAGGCCATTTTTTGCGATACGCCACTGTGTTACTTTAACCGACAATTGCACGGTCGTGCGACACTGTACCCCAAAAAAATGATGTCCTTTTTCCCCACAAATAGAGTTTTCTTTTGGTGGTATTCGATCACCTCTGCATTTTTTTTGCTTTTTGCGCTATAAACAAAAAAAGACCGACAATTTTTAAAAGAAAATCAAATAAAAAGATATAAAAAATCGAATTTCTTCATCAATTTAGGGCAATATGTATTCTGCTACATATTTTTGGTAAAGCTATGTTAGTAATATACATTTTATAGGTATATTACACAATATAGATACATAAAACGTATTACTAGGGTTGTCCCGATGCCTCTTTTTTAGGACCGAGTACAAGTACCGATACTTTTTTTCATGTACTCGCCGATACCGAATACCGATACTTTTTTTTACATGTGTCCCCAAATGCAGCCATGTCCCCCACATATGCAGCCATGTCCCCCCAGCCATGTCCCCCACATATTCAGCCATGTCCCTCCAGCCATGTCCCTCTAGCCATGTCCCTCACATATGCAGCCATGTCCCTTCAGCCATGTCCCTCACATATGCAACCATGTCCCTCTAGCCATGTCCCTCACATATGCAGCCATGTCCCTTCAGCCATGTCCCTCTAGCCATGTCCCTCACATATGCAGCCATGTCCCTTCAGCCATGTCCCTCACATATGCAGCAATGTCCCATGTCCCTCTAGCCATGTCCCTCACATATGCAGCAATGTCCAATCAGCCATGTCCCTCTAGTCATGTCCCTCACATATGCAGCAATGTCCCATGTCCCTCTAGCCATGTCCCTCACATATGCAACAATGTCCCATGTCCCTCTAGCCATGTCCCTCACATATGCAGCAATGTTCCATGTCCCTCTAGCCATGTCCCTCACATATGCAGCAATGTCCGTTCAGCCATGTCCCTCTAGCCATGTCCCTCACATATGCAACAATGTCCCATGTCCCTCTAGCCATGTCCCTCACATATGCAGCAATGTTCCATGTCCCTCTAGCCATGTCCCTCACATATGCAGCAATGTCCGTTCAGCCATGTCCCTCTAGCCATGTCCCTCACATATGCAGCAATGTCCGTTCAGCCATGTCCCTCTAGCCATGTCCCTCACATATGCAGCAATGTCCGTTCAGCCATGTCCCTCTAGCCATATCCCTCACATATGCAGCCATGTCCCATGTCCCTCTAGCCATGTCCCTCACATATGCAGCAATGTCCGTTCAGCTATTTCCCCCATACGCAGCCATTTCCCTTACCTTTGCCGCCGAAGCCGGATGGAGAGAAAACCACAGCATTCATTTGAATAGCCCGCCCGTATAGACACTCCCCCTTGCTCGCGATTGGACAGATCACGATCACCCATCCAATCGCGAGCAAGGGGGAGTGTCTATACAGGCGGGAACACTACAGCTATTCAAATGAATGCTGTGATGTTCCCGCACAATGTTTAACCCTTTGCAGCGGCGGCACGATGCGACGGCTTTCGATTCAGCGGCGCGATGCGGCGGCGGGGGGGCGGGGCGGCTGTATTCTATCAGGCATCGGGAGTATTTCCGTGAGTACAAGTACTAGCGCAAATACTCGGCATCGGTCCCGATACCGATACGAGTATCGGTATCGGGACAACCCTACTTATTACGATGTGTTTTACGGTCTACCACTGTGAGGTCACAATATATATTTTATTCTTCTCTCTTATTCCTGTTATCCAAAAATGCCTTCCACATTAATCCAGAAGGAAAAAAATAAAACAAAAAACTGGGGGAAGGAATGGGGGAGAGGGAGAAAAGGGGTGCAAAGCAAGAAGGAGAGAGGAGGGTAAGGCCGCGTACACACGATCAGACCGGTCCGATGAAACTGATCTGCAGACCAGTTTCATCGGACCAGTTCGATTGTGTGTACGGCCCATCCGACCGTTGTCCATCGGACCAAAGTTTTAAAACTTGCTTTAAAATCTGTCCGACGGACACCTGACCGTCGGACCAAAACGATGGTTAGTACAGAAAAGCTTCGGACCGAAAACCCGCGCATGCTCAGAATCAAGTCGACGCATGCTTGGAAGCATTGAACTTTGTTTTTTCAGCACATCGTTGTGTTCTACGTCACCGCGTTCTGGCCTGATGGGATTTTGGTCCGATGGTGTGTACGCACATCAGACCATCAGACCACTTCAGCGGTGGTCCGATGAAAACGGTCCGTCAGACCAGTCTCATCGGTTTGGTCCGATCGTGTGTACGTTGCCTTGTGGTCTACCACTGGCAACTTCTTGTAAGGTCACGATATATATTTTATTCTTCTCTCTTATTCCTGTTATCTAAAAATGCCTTCCACATTAATCCAGAAGGAAAAAAATAAAACAAAAAACTGGAGGAAGGAATGGGGGAGGGGGAGAGGGAGAAAATGGGTGCAAAGCAAGAAGGAGGGAGGAGAGTAACAGAAGAGAAAAAACAATTTTTTTCACTTGTCCTCTACCTGTCCTGGCAATGGCTGCGCTCAACACAGAGGTCCACTGTCCAACAAAAAGTTTGCCTCTTCTGTTCCTCTCCTCCCTCCTTCTTGCTTTGCACCCTTTTTCTCCCTCTCCCCCATTCCTTCCCCCTGTTTTTTGTTTTCTTTTTTCTTTCAGGATCAATGTGGAAGGCATTTTTGGATAACAGGAATAAGAGAGAAGAATAAAAAGATACCATGGCTGTGATATATTGTGACCTCACAAGAAGTTACCAGTGGTTGACCATAAAACACATGGAAATACGTTTTACTCTACTCCATTCTTCTTGTTTTTCGCCCTAATGCATCTATTACATTTTTGTTCCTGAATACTTTAATGTGCACATACCTCCATCATAATACTAGAATTATTTTTCAAATATTGGAAATAGAAGATATAGAAGACGGTCTGGCTTATTTATTAACCACTTAAGGACCCCTTCACGCAGATATACATCGGCAGAATGGCCCGGCTGGGCACATCAATGTACCTGTATGTTGCCCTTTAAGCCCAGCCGCTCGGTCGCGCGAGCCGCGGGCGCGTGCACTAGACCCGGTCCGAAGCTCCGTGACCGTGTCCGCAGGACCCGCGGACCCGATCGCCACTGGAGTCCCACGATCGGTCCCCGGAGCCGAAGAATGGGGAGAGCCGTGTGTAAACACAGCTTCCCCGTTCTTCACTGCACTGTAGCGACGTCATCGATTGTGTGATTCCTTTTATAGGGATACACAATCGATGATGTCACACCTACAGCCACATCCCCCTACAGTTAGCAACACATATTAGGTCACACATAACCCCTTCAGTGCCCCCTTGTGGTTAACTCCCAAACTGCAATTGTCATTTTCACAGTAAACAATGTATTTTAAATGCATTTTTTGCTGTGAAAATGACAATGGTCCCAAAAATGTGTCAAAATTGTCCTAAGTGTCCGCCATAATGTCGCAGTCGTGGAAAAAAAACGCTGATCGCCGCCATTAGTAGTAAAAAAATTTTTTTTTTATAAAAATGCAATAAAACTATCCCCTATTTTGTAAACGCTATAAATTTTGCGCAAACCAACCAAAAATAGGTAGAGGAATACGTATCGGCCTAAACTGAGGAAAATAAAAATGTTTTTATATATTTTTGAGGGATATTTATTATACCAAAAAGTAAAAAATATTGTATTTTTTTCAAAATTGTCGCTCTATTTTTGTTTATAGCCGAAAAAATAAAAACCGCAGAGGTGATCAAATACCACCAAAAGAAAGCTCTACTTGTGGGGAAAAAAAGGACGCCAATTTTGTTTGGGAGCCACGTCGCACGACCGCGCAATTGTCTGTTAACGCGACGCAGTGCCGAATCGCAAAACCTGGCCAGGTCCTTTAGCTGCCTAAAGGTCCGGGTCTTAAGTGGTTAAAGGAGTAGAGCATGCTCACTTTGTAACATTTTTTTACTTGGCTCAATGAAGGAGGGAAAGCTGTGCTGACTTCAATCACCCAATCATATGCAGCCAATTTTTATTTATTTTTTTCACATGATTGGGTAAAGTGAATGTTCTCTACTATTTTTGTAAACATCTCCATTGTCTTGGACAGCTGAAATGGAAGTGTTTCGTTATATTAGTGTCAGCAGAAGAGTGGTTGGGACCAGGATCATCCAGTAATGATGGGAAAGGCCGGGGGTCACTCCACTGTTTGGATCAAATATGTCGATGGGTCCTGAATAGAAACTTCCTCCACATACCCTCGTTGGTTTAGGGATATTTGATACATAATTGAATGTAACTTTCAGGTAGTTGCTGATCCAGTCTTGGTAGGCCGTCACCATTGTGTACACCCCGGGGTAGTCTTTGTAAGCACATCCTTCTCCCCAGCTCACAACTCCGACCTGGTACCATACGCCCCGGACCTTACACACCAGAGGTCCTCCTGAGTCACCCTGTAAGACATTGATAAATATCAGCTGCACCAACGGATATCTTTTCAGGATAATTGAACAAAATGTTTCAACCTTAGTATTTACACAAACTAGTTAAGCACTTAGTAAATGGGTATGAAATTGGTACTGTACATGAACGTTAGCTATCAGCAACCAAGTCAATTTTCATTTGGTAAATTTCCTTTAAGCAACTCTGTAGCCAAGCAAAAAAAAAAAGGGGGGGGGAATAGGATGTGGGATAGCGGTATGTAAATGGGGAATGGAACAGAGAGGGTTTCTAACCCTTTTGTATATCAGACCCATATACTGTACATACAATATCTATTAAAGCTGAACTCAAAACAAAACTATTTTAATATAAGGGGCTTCGAAAATGTCTCAACATTTGTGCAAGTGTAACAAATAACTCCCATAATATTTGTAATATGTGTGTGTTACATTCCTTGTTGCCGTTCGCTTGGCATATGTAACAACCCCTTAACATTTCGATTACAACAACCTAGCTACCAGTGACCCATCCTCCTGGCACTTTCAGTTGTCAGCCATGGATTCCCATCTGACAGGTGAATATGAACAAAAAGCTCCCCTCCCTGAACCAATTCAGGACACATGTCTTTCACATGCAGGAGTACTTCGCCAGGGGTGACTCTCTGGCAAGCACCTTGTCCCCATGTCGATGAGGACAAGGGCCTCTTCTCCACAACTCTGGGCTGTGGTTGTGGGGGTCTGCGGGTGGGGGGCTTTTTGGAATCTGGAAGCCCCCATATCCCCCACCCATGTGAATTAGTATGCCTAACCCACTCATCAAAAAAGTGTAAAAATTGAATAAAGACAAAACATGAGTTGTTAACAACACTTTTAAAAATGTCCCCCAATGTAGATTCATTGTCAACTACACCACCCACCGACCCCAACAAAAATGCTCCCCGGCAACTGCCTGCTCCTCCGTCTGTCATTTCTTAAATAGGTAAGGGGCAGAGTCACCCGATGACGTCAGTGGCTGCCCCCTTGTGACATCATTGACCCAGCGTTCCCCTGTTGGTGACGTCACAAAGGGTGGGGTTGTCCGCTGACATCATTGGGTGACTCTGCCCCTTACCTACTTAAGAAATGTCAGACGGAGGAGCAGGCAGTCAGCAGGGAGCCTTCGAAGAGGCCAGAAGTTTTTTTTTTCTCCTTTTTTCGGTTCATGCAGTACGGCGGGTGGCGTGATTGGCAATTTATCTACACCAGGGACATTGTTTTTGATTTTTGAATAAAGGAATTGTCAAAAACGTGTGTATTGTCTTTAATCACTTTTGTACCCCATACACATTCACATAGGGGGGCGGGGTCTGGGGACCCCCTTGTTAAAGATGGCTTCCAGATTCTGATATGCACCAGGCCTGCAAACACCCAAAACCACAGCTGAGGGTTGTGGGGAACAAGCCGTTGTCCCCATTCACAGAGCCCCCCCTGCCCCAAAGCACCCCTACATGTTGAGGGCATGTGGCCAGGTATGGTTCAGGAGGGGAGGGGCTTGCTCGTACCCCCCTTTCTTGACTGCTGGGCTGCATGCTCAGATACGGGTCTGGTAGGAATTTGGGAGGGGACCCCACACTGTTCTTTTTTTTTTTTTTTACATTTTGGAGTGGGGTTCCCCTTAGAATCCATACCAGACCTGAAGAGCCTTGTACAGATTGGGGGGGGGGGGGGGGTGTCCACGCTGTTTTTCCAGCTGATGAGTCATCGCTTGTTAGAGACACGGCAGCCGGCTTTTCAGCCTGCTCCTTAACCACAAGCTATTCTTTACACAGAAATCAAATTGGTCCGTCATTTTTCGACCAATCCTAATTTGAATCGTTGCCTAAAAAAAAAACGAATAAACAAAATTTATTTCAATGAAATTTGTTACTATTTCATTCAAAACATTTGGATACATCTGAATACCCAAATTTAGTCTGAATTTACATTTGGACTGAAGAGAATTGCACATGTCTAGAGCCAACGGCACCAGTGGGGACTGTAAGCAGCTGATGTAAGTGACCTTACTCTGAAATATTGTTGCAAAGATCAGGTAGGTATAACCTCTTTTTTGTTTAAAAAATAATAGAGTTTAGCGTCACGTTAATTGATGTCATGCATCGCTTCTTCTTCCTGTGAAGAGATCCAGACCTAAAGGTGAGCCATGCTAGAATGTTCTTGGTGTCACTCACCTGACAGGAGTCCTTATACCCATCCTTGTAGCCGGCACAGATCTGATCATACTGGATGAGGTAGGAACTTCCCAAATTGTAATATGTTTGACATGTATTGCGGTCGATTAGGGGAACCATAACCTCCTGAAGGATCCCATTGTTAACTACGCTCCCTAGAAATGAAACATAGAGCAGAAGAAGGTTACAAGGTAATAGACCTATAATAAGTTACAGTATATATAATTGGATCACCTTTATGCACACCCTCCTGCCCACCTGCATGTCTGAACTAATGGAAGATGGAATCCAGGAAGTAAATGCTACATTAATCCTCTGCCCTTACTCAAGATGGCTGCTGATAGGGGGTGTTTTTCAAAGTGATTTATCAAAAAAGTAAAGCATGGAGACATGAATGGATGGGGGAGTTTGCTTTGAATATTAAAAACACATTTTGGCATTTTCAGTTTGTGGCTCTGAGATATAATTAAGTTCTGCTTTAAAGCAGATCTATGATTTCTTTTTTTGTATTGAAACCATCAAACACAATGTATGTATTTAATATTGAATTGAAAAAAAAAAACATATTGTACACAAAATAACCAGAAATATTGCACAGCCCATGCACAATATGTGAGAAGCTTTATTAGACCACAATTTTAAAGGGAGAGACAAGGCAAGCTTTTATTAAAGTAGAAGATCACCCTAACACTAAAATCCCTGCATCTACAGACATCCACAATCTAACACTAATCTTTCTAGCCCTGTAAAGGCAAAATCAGTATACATACCTTTTTTGAAGCCGATCCGACCCGATCCCATGATGAGCTTCGCTGTGGTGGTGGGTGCAGAGGACACAGCTGACAACGGAAGCCCTATAGTATAGGTGACATCACTTCCTATTCATTTCACAGCCGTTGTTAGCTGTGTCCTCTGCAGAGCTTCCGCCACTGAAAACCAGACCAGATCGGCTTCAAAAAGGGTATATATAGTGATTTATTTTTTAAAGGGATAGATAGGTTAGTGTTAGATCTTGGGTGTCTGTAGATGCAGGGATTTTAGTGTTTGGCCCCTTACACACGACCGAGAAACTCGACTGGTGAAACACACCGTTTTTCTCGTTGAGTTTCTCGTTCGACTGTCGAGGAACTCGTCAAGCCAAGTTTTCCCGTTGCCGTCGAGGAAAAAGAAGACATGCTCTCTTTTTGGCTCGACGAGTTTCTCGACAGTTTTCTCTGCGAAAAGTGTACACACGACCGTTTTTCTCGGCGTAATACGTCTCCCATCAAGTTTCTTGATGGATTCTGCCGAGAAAACCGGTCGTGTGTACGGGGTCTCAGGCTGGACACTTTAAAAGAAAAAACAATCGAGTGTTTTATTTCACAAACAATGGGCAGAAAAATTGTGCAGTCAGTGTGCAACATGCAACCAGATTTGTTAGCCCGCAAATGGAGAGGGAAAAATGAGACAGGTTTTACTGTGAAATAAATATTTGAGGGACAAGAGTCTGAAATATTGCACAGACTTGATGCAAACTGCTTTAGTAGGTCAAAATCTAGGAGAAATCAGGCAAGAAATAAAAGTTAGTGTATTATTTCACAAACAATGTGAGCATTATTTTGCAGTTGATGCATTGTACATAAGCAGATTTCCTAGGCCACAATTTAATAGTGAAAGAGCAGGCAGTTTTTATCATGAAATAAAAATCAGAGAGTATTATTTCAGAGACAATAACCAGAAATGTTGTACAGACACCATGCACACCATGCATGAAACTTTAGTAGGCCACCCTTTACGAGGAAAAGCATATTTTGATTTAGAAATCAAAAAGAGAGTGTATTATTTCACAATAAAAAAGGCGGAAATATTCTACAGACTTTTGGAGAGGGACACAAAGCAGGTTTTTTTATCAATACACTCCAACATACAATGTGTATGCTGTACTATATATATATATATATATATATATATATATATATATATATATATATATGTGTGTGTGTAGCAGGATATATAACCTTTTTCATGTGATGAAAAATAATACAATCTGCTGATCAAGAAGGATCTCAGCTCCCTCCTGTGGCCAAATTGTGTTATAACCACCCGCTGCTTACTTTTGTCCTGATACTGCAGAGAATGTTGGGAAATTTAGTACAGGGAGAAATAAGACTCCATTTGCCCTGGAGTTACCCAGAGAGCAACTGTAGAATCCCAGCGCGTTTTGCTCCCTGCACAGCCCGCTGGGAGGGGTAATTTAAGGGAAAGGACGTGTTTGGCACGCTCTCTCTGGACCTCCTCTTCAACTCAGGAGGACACCGGTGCGAGGTGTTTTCCTAGAAGTCTAGGCTGGAATTGCGGCCTATTTATGCCCGGGCAGAGCGCCATTTGAGAGGGAGAGACAGAACCTCTGACAGAGTGATCGGACGGGACTCCAGTACCCCTGTGACTTGTCCGAGAACTGGACAGGAGTGATTCTGTAGGACCAGGCCTGAACTGAACGGGTGAGACGGGCATCTGCCCAAGCATACTGACTGTCTTGCAGGAGGGTGGATTGTTGACATTCTTCACTGTAGTTTGACTATTCAGGAGATTTCCACCAGTTACTATTTTTCCCCTTGGATTACAAATTGTGTTATTTTTCTTCTTTGCGTGCCAATGCTTGCCAACGCATCCGTGCACGAACCGTTAAGATAATTTATATTGAGGTTTGGCCTGGCCCGCCAAACCACGTCAGTTAGCTATATTATTCAAAGACTACCTATTTAGCTGTTGCATATTGTTGATAATCATTCTCATACTCGTTGATCGAGTAATTGGTTCTGTTACACTGTGAGTATTGTTACTAGTGACAGCTGAGGTTGGCAAGAAGGTACCTCAGTATAGATACTTTATTGGGGGAATCCCCTTGCTGCGTGCTTACACAGGTCTGCATAGCCATTATAAATTAAAGTGTATTTATTTGTTAGTTCTGTTTCTGACTCTTACTTTTATTGTTTTACCTGTGCTTCTCTTGCTTTATTCTTTCAAGTAAAGGGTTACATTGGTTAAGCTGGAATTTGTGTACAGTCTTTCTGTCATTCTGTGGGATCCATACCACTCAAGGTAACAGTGGTGTCACCCAGTGCTCCAGTGATGTCACCCAGTGCTGTAAAACATGGTGTGTGTCCCCCCCGAACCCACCAAGTATAGTTGCCCCTCAGTACAGACTCTCCTCCCTTAGTATAGATCCCCCTCCATCAGTTCAAACCCCCTCAGGACAAACTACCCCCCTCCATTAGTACAGTCCCCCCTGAGGACAAACCACCACTCTCCATCAGTACAGACCCCACCTCAGGACAAGCCACCACCTCCATCAGTACAGACCCCCCTCAGGATAAACCCCCTCCATCAGTGCAGACCCCCTCAGGATAAACCCCCTCTATCAGTGTAGACCCCCCTCAGTATAAACCCCCCTCCATCAGTGCAGACCCTCTCAGTATAACCCCCAATAAGTGCAGACCCCCCTCAGGATAACCCCCTCCATCAGTGCAGACCCCCTCAGGATAAACTCCCCAATAAGTACAGACCCCCTTAGGATAACTCCCCAATAAGTGCAGACCCCCTCAGGATAACCCCCCAATAAGTGCAGACTTCCCCACAGGATAACCCCCCTCGGTCATTGCAGACCCCCCTTGGGATAAACCCCCCTCCCCTCATGCACCTGGGGTGGCGGACGAAGGAAGATTTAGTGTTTAGCAGCCCAGAGATTTGCCAAGACTGTCACTCTCCAGGCAGCCACGGCAAAATTGTGTGTAATGAAAGGAGGCAGCAGGAGTGAGGAACGTTCCGGCTGAAGATCCCAGGCTCCAGGATCCTCCACCTCCCTTGGGATGGTGTCACCGCTCTGTGGGTGTCACTCGGGTACAGGCCGCAACCCACGCCCCCCTAGCAATGCCACTGGTGTCCCCCATGGCAGTGCTCAGCTCCCCATGTGCTTTTATGACAATAGCTTGCCTATTAAACTTAGATTTGACCACAAATAAGTATCAGGTTTTGCTCAATCCCCTCCCCTTAGAGGTCAATAGAATTCTCTGCTAAGTTGAAGCTTCATGGATTTCAAAAGGGATTCAACAATCTCCCTGTGAATCTAACCCAGTCATAATCACCTATCCCTAAATAACAGGATGTATTGGGTGTGAGTGACAGGTCTGGCTTCTTAGTATGTAAAATAACTCACCTTCAGAAGATCTTGTACCCCAGCCGGTCACCCAGCACTCCGTACCACAGGGGAAGGTGGTGGTGGAAGATGGCAGACAGATCGGCATGATGTACTGGGTATAGGTGACAGGTGTGGCCAGCTGCAACAGGGCGATGTCCCCGGGATCTCCATCACTTGAAAAATTACTATTGACGGTGATATAGCTTACATCGACAACAACTGTATGATTGCTGATCACATCCAGCTTGTGCATGCCCAGATATACTTTATAATTCGACACCCGGATCGGACTGCAGAAAGAAAACAGAACATAACATGTATGCATGAGGATCCATCTACTGCAGGAGGCAATGCAATATCATTACTAACAACGAACTTCAGAATCTAATGAATGAAATACAACTGGTTCATAATGTGTTCTCTATGATTGTATGTACACAAGCCCAATGGTATGAGAAGGATCATCAGAGTTTATTGTGATGCAAAGTCGCTGTAATCTCTATTGGCAGCTCAGAAGTGGAATGCAATGTAAACAAGCAGAGCTCAGAGTAAGGAAGGAAGAAGCAGCACAAGGAGCCAATCATTCAGTTCATATAGATGGCATGAAGTATGCAGATAGGGGGAGCAGGGCCGATCCTAGTTAGGGTGCACAGGGTGCTTGGCACCCAGGCGCCTGCAGAGGTGGGGGCGCTGAAGTGGCAGAGTTCTCCCCTCCCTCCTCTCCTTGTTTGTGTCCGTCCAGAACTAGTGTTCTGAGCATAGGTGTGTGTCCGTCCAGAACTGATGTGTACCTGACCATCTCCTGTACTGTGTCTGCAGTCTCTGATCATCTCCTGTACTGTGTCTGCAGTCTCTTACCATCTTCTGTACTGTGTCTGCAGTCTCTGATCATCTCCTGTATCATGTATGCAGTCTCTGATCATCTCCTGTACTGTGTCTGCAGTCTGTGATCATCTCCTGTACTGTGTCCGCAGTCTGTGACCATCTCCTGTACTGTGTCTGCAGTCTCTGATCATCTCCTGTACTGTGTCCGCAGTCTGTGACCATCTCCTGTACTGTGTCTGGAGTCTCTGATCATCTCCTGTACTGTGTCTGCAGTCTCTGACCATCTTCTGCACTGTGTCTGCAGTCTCTGCCCGTCTCCTGTACTATGCCTGCAGTCTCTGACCTTCTCCTGTACTATGTCTGCAGTCTCTGATCATCTCCTGTACTGTGTCTGCAGTCTCTTACCATCTTCTGTACTGTGTCTGCAGTCTCTGATCATCTCCTGTATCATGTATGCAGTCTCTGATCATCTTCTGTACTGTGTCTGCAGTCTGTGATCATCTCCTGTACTGTGTCCGAAGTCTGTGACCATCTCCTGTACTGTGTCTGCAGTTTCTGATCATCTCCTTTACTGTGTCCGCAGTCTGTGACCATCTCCTGTACTGTGTCTGGAGTCTCTGATCATCTCCTGTACTGAATGAATGAATGAAAAATGAATGAATGAATGAATGAATGAATGAAAAAATTTATATAGCGCGGCACATGCGAACCAAATCGCCTCTGGGCGCTAGTTGTATCCGTCTCTCTTGACATCAAAAGAGCAGAGTTTTAATCTGCCTTCTGAAGGTCAGGTGGTTTTCCTCCAACCGAATGCTGGTTGGTAAAGCGTTTCAGAGTCTGGGACCCTGGACAGCAAACCTTCTTTCTCCTTTGGACTTGAATCTGGCTTTGGGTACTTTGACCAAATTTTGGTCACTGGATCGCAGAGCGCGATTGGGGTTGTGGGGTTCTATTTTATCGCAAAGATATTGCGGGGCTTTTCCATGGATGCATTTATGGGTCAGACAGAGTGCTTTAAAAGCAATTCTGTCTTTTACCGGCAACCAGTGAAGGGATCTCAGCGACGGTGAGATTGATTCCCAGGGTTTTTTCCCAGTCACCAGTCTGGTGGCCGTATTTTGTACGACTTGCAGGCGAGCGATTTGGTACTTTGGGAGTCCGAGGTAGAGAGCGTTTGCATAATCCAGTCTGGAGTTCACAATCGTTCCCACCACGACTGGCACATCTCCTTTGGGAATAAATGGGATCAGTCTGCGGAGTAGGCGCAGCAGATGGTGAGATCCGCTGACTACTGACCCTATTTGTGCGTCCATAGTCATGTGGGTGTCAAAAATGATCCCAAGACTTTTGACTTTGGCGCTCGGGGAGATGATCTGGCCCAGAATGGGCGGAGGTGTCCAGGTAGATGTGAGTTGCCTCTTGCGACTGGCCTGAAACAGAAGAAGTTCTGTTTTAGAATTGTTGAGTTTGAGATAACTCCTCGTCATCCACTTTTCTATTGAAGAGAGACAATTCTCTAAGCTGAGATGACGATCCTTCCTATTGCAGATGCGAAAATACAGTTGCGTATCGTCTGCATATGAGTGATAAAGTAGTTGTTGACTACTGATGACTTCAAAGAGAGGTCGAAGATAGATGTTGAAGAGCACCGGTGATAGAGGTGAGCCTTGGGGGACTCCACATGACACCGTGCGTTTTCCAGAAGTGAACGGTCCCAATTTCACCGTTTGAGATCGGTTTCCCAAAAAAGAGGAAAACCATGGTAAATCACTCTCTGTGACTCCGGCTACCTCAGTCAGCCGAGTCAGTAGCAGTTTGTGATCTACGGTGTCAAAGGCTGCGCTTAGGTCCAGCAGAACCAGGAGAGAAGATTCTCCTTCGTCTGCGGCCTCCAGAACATCGTCCCATATTTTGAGCAGTGCAGTTTCCGTCCCGTGTCCGGGACGGAATCCCGACTGCAGTGGATCGAGTAAGTTGTGGGTATCTAGATGCTGTTGCAGCTGTTGTACCACCACTTTCTCCATTACCTTAGAAAAAACGTTTAGCATTGTTATGGGACGGCGATGATTTGGGTCCTTGGGATCCAGGGTAGGTTTCTTCAAGATGGGCTGGATTGTGCCCTCTTTCAGCAGGGAGGGCACTATGCCTTCCTTAAATGACTGGTTTATAAGCTGCGTAATGGGAGGCGCCAGGATATCGGCACATTCCTTTAGCAGCTTAGTGGGGATAATATCATTTGGCGCAGTGCTGTTCCGCAAAGCGCTGATGATATTTTCTGTGTTCTCGATGGAAACGGGTTCCAAAGTGAACTTTGTTGGTTGTATAGTGTTCCTCTGGGTGCTGTGTGGTAGCTCAGGGGCATTATTTTGCGAAATGCTTTCCCGGATTCCCTCAATTTTATTGATGAAGAAATCCGACAATTCATCGCAAAATTCTTGGGTGTCTGTGTTGGGGGCTTCAAGACAGTGTGGATTCATGGTCTGCGAGACCAGCTTGAAGAGATCCCGAGGGCGGTTTAAAGCGCTGTTGATAGCCATGGAAAAATAGTTTTTCTTGGCTTTGAAGATTTCTATGTGGTATCTTCTAGTTGCTGCTTTGTAGACGGCGAGGTTCGTCTCGGAAGCGTTTCTTTTCCAGGCGGCTTCTGCCCTTCTACGCTCTTGTTTCAGTAGCGATAGCTGGTTGTTGAACCAGCCTGCCTTGTTTTTCCGGGTAAGGACTTTGTGTTCAGGCGCTACTACGTCGGCTGACTGTAGTAGGGCTGTATTTATGGCATCCAGAATATCTGTGGCCGTTTGTCTTGGTTGCATTGTTTTTATTTTATTTTCCAAGGTAGATTTGAAGAGTTCCGAATGGAGCTTCTTCTGAGATCTAGTCCAGTGTGTTGTCACTGGCTTGGGTGTTTTTATCAATAGGGCCGTATTGGAAATTATGAATTTAATTGCATGGTGATCTGTCCATGGCAATGGTTCATTTTCCAAAATACTTACTTTCAGATTTTGTCTGAAGATAAGATCGAGTGTGTGACCTGAAGTATGTGTGGGCTCATGAACTAGTTGCTGAAGGCCTAACCCTTCCAAATGGTCGATACAGGCGTCGGCCACGGGGTCTTGTGAGGAGTTGGCCCAGAGATTGAAATCTCCGAGCAGCAAAAGGTGTTTGCTGGTTATGGCATAAGTGGAGATGAACTCTGACCATGGAGGTAAAAACTGCGATTTAGGCCCTGGTGGCCTATAGCAGAGTAGAATACGGACGGTCTCCTGGGGGTTTGTTTGCAGTTGCAGAGTAAGGGTTTCCATAAATGGAAGCGAGTGCTGAAGGGCTGGTTTAGAGATCCCAAGATGCGTCTTATGAATCACCGCCAGTCCTCCTCCTCTTTGCCCTATTCTGTTTTCAGTGATAATCCGGTAGTGTTCTGGCACCAGTTCTCCAAGAATGGTGTTACAGTCGGCTGTAAGCCAGCTTTCTGTAATGAAAAGACAGTCTAAGTTGTTCTGTAGAATGAAATCATGGATTTCTAATCGGTGCCTTACTGCCGATCTTGTATTGATCAAAGCACATGATATGTGCTTCGCTTGGGGTGGGTCGCTAATTTTTTTTCCTGATGATCGACGATCGATCCTCAAGAGTTGCTCAGAGCTCAGGGCCTTTTTAGTGATGGCTGGTAGCTTTGTGGCAAATTGCCTCAGGCTCCTAATGATTTCTGCCGAATATTGCCAGACGGCCTGTGTCTGCAGTCTCTGACCATCTTCTGCACTGTGTCTGCAGTCTCTGCCCGTCTCCTGTACTATGCCTGCAGTCTCTGACCTTCTCCTGTACTATGTCTGCAGTCTCTGATCATCTCCTGTACTGTCTCTGCAGTCTCTGACCATCTCCTGTACTGTGTCTGCAGTCTCTGATCATCTCCTGTACTGTGTCTGCAGTCTCTGACCATCTCCTGTACTGTGTCTGGAGTCTCTGATCATCTCTTGTACTATGTCTGCAGTCTCTGATCATCTCTTGTACTGTGTCTGCAGTCTCTGATCATCTCCTGTACTGTGTCTGCAGTCTCTGCTCATCTCCTGTACTGTGTCTGCAGTTTCTGATCATATCCTTTACTCCCAGATCCACAGACATCAGCGGATCTTTGTGCGGGAGTAGCGTATCTTCTTTACGCTACGCCGCCGCAACTTAGAGAGGCACGTGCCGTATTCACAAAGCACTTGTGTCCTAAGTTACGGCGGCGTAGCGTAAATGGTCCGGCGTAAGCCAGCGTATTTCGAAGTAGGCAGGTCGTGGGCGTGTAGTATTATAATGAGGCTTGACCCCATGTAGATGCATGTCCGTACGAACGGCGCATGTGCCGTCCGTGGTTGTAACCCAGTGCGCATGCTCCGACTCATGTCCGACCGAATTCCTAAGATACGTCGAAAAATGCCTCCGACGTGAACGTAACTTACGCACAGCCCTATTCGCGTACAAAATACGCAAACGACGTAAAATACGACACTCTTCTGACGTCCATACGTTATGACTTACCCCTTCTTTATGAGGGGTAAAGTTACGCTGGTCGTACGCCTTACAGAAACTGCGTATATTGATGCGCTGGGCGCAACTATGTTCGTGGATCGGCGTATCTGGGTCATTTGCATATTCGACGCGGAAAATCGACGGAAGCGCCCCTAGCGGCCATCGTATAATTGCACACAATTATACGCCGGCGTAGGCAAGTTACGTCAGCCGAGGAAGCCTATTTTTTAGACGTATCTGCCTTTGAGAATCGCCGTAAAGATACGCCAGGGAAGATTTGAAATTACGGCGGCGTATCTGGAGATACGCTGCCGTACACGTTTTGTGGATCCCGGCCACTGTGTCTGCAGTCTCTGACCATCTTCTGTACTGTGTCTGCAGTCTCTGACCATCTCCTGTACTATGTCTGCAGTCTCTGACTGTCTCCTGTACTATGTCTGCAGTCTCTGACTGTCTCTTGTACTGTGTCTGTAATCTCTGACCATGTTCTGTACTGTGTCTGCAGTCTCTGACTGTCTCCTGTACTATGTCTGCAGTCTCTGACTGTCTCTTGTACTGTGTCTGTAATCTCTGACCATGTTCTGTACTGTGTCTGCAGTCTCTGACTGTCTCCTGTACTATGTCTGTAGTCTCTGACTGTCTCTTGTACTGTGTCTGTAATCTCTGACCATGTTCTGTACTGTGTCTGCAGTCTCTGATCATCTTCTGTACTGTGTCTGCAGTCTCTGACCGTCTTCTGTACTATGTCTGCAGTCTCTGACCGTCTTCTGTACTGTCTGCAGTCTCTGACCATCTTCTGTACTGTGTCTGCAGTCTCTGACCATCTTCTGTACTGTGTCTGCAGTCTCTGACTGTCTCCTGTACTATGTCTGCAGTCTCTGACTGTCTCCTGTACTATGTCTGCAGTCTCTGATCATCTCCTGTACTGTGTCTGTAATCTCTGACCATGTTCTGTACTGTGTCTGCAGTCTCTGATCATCTTCTGTACTGTGTCTGCGGTCTCTGAGGCCTTGTACACACGGCTGAATATATCCGCTGTGAACGGTCCCCGGACCGTTTACAGCGTATATTTACGCCGGGGTGTTTTGATCCGATGGCTGTACACACCATCGGATCAAATTCCCCGCCGGCGGACAGCGCGGTGACGCGGCGGTGACGTTGACGCCACCACGTCACCGCACCAGGAAGTAAACACTTCCGCGCGCATGCGTCGGATCCATTCACAGGATACGACGCATGTGCGGCAAGATATGTCCGCTGGTTTGCCGTACTAACCAGCGGACATATCTGACGGCCAGCTATCCGGCGGAATTATTTCAAAGCATGCTTTGAAATTTTTCCGCCGGATGAATCCGACAAAAAGCGTCCGTTTGCCCCTACAGACGAGGGGATTTTTCGGCTGAAATGGTCCGTCGGACCATGTTCAGCGGAAATATCCCCTCGTGTGTACAAGGCCTGACTGTCTCCTGTACTGTGTTTGCAGTCTCTAACCATCTCCTGTACCGTGTCTGCAGTCTCTGACCATCTTCTGTACTGTGTCTGCACAGTCTCTGACAATCTTCTGTACTGTGTCTGCAGTCTCTGACTGTCTCCTGTACATATATATATATATATATATATATATATATATATATATATATATATATATTACTTTTTTTTTACTTTCTGATATAAAACATATCCAATAAAAACAAGAAAAGTAAAAGCATCAAATGTCTTTATTAGTTTAGGCCAATATATATTCTGGTACATATTTTTGGTAAAAAAAAATTCCAATAAGTGTATATTGATTTGTTTGAGTCTTATCAGCATTACAAGGTGCACGGAAATGAACAGCATATCTTTTTGCATATAAGAAATTATAGAGTCAACATGTAAGTTTGAGTTTTCGAATCTCATCAAAATTAGCGAAATCTTATAGAAAAGAGGACAATCACGTTTAGTGTGGAGCTTATAAAGTTTTTGTACATAGGATAACAAATGTAAAACTGTATTTAGTTTCAAACTGTAGCTCAGGCGAATATAAAGTCTTGCCCCGTACACACGATCTGTTCGGAATTTCCGACCACGTGTACAAACCACGACGCGCTAAATCCCGACGCATGCTTGGAAACAAATCGACGCATGCTCGAAAGCATAGAACTTAATTTTCTCGTAGTCTTTTATGTCACTGCGTTCTTTGCAGTCAAAAGTCCACCGAACTTTGGTGTGACCGTGTGTATGCAAGGCAGGCTTGAATGGAAATCCCGACAGGAAAACCGATCGTGTGTACGGGGCACTAGAGTGGTTAGTGCAAAGGAATCAGTGTTTAGGTGGTAACCCAACATGAACGAGACCTCTGTGTATAACAATGGCCCGGATTCACAGACAGCAGACGCACATTACGCCGCCGTAGCGTATCACCTGTACGCTACGCCAACGCAGCGCAGAGAGGCAAGCATAGAATTCATAAAGCCAGTGCTCCCAACGTTGCACCAGCGTGGCGTGGGTTTCAGAAGCG